>CAMZMU010000049.1:27202397-27606721 GCA_947311845.1 Poa pratensis | reverse complement strand
CGGTTCCTAGCCGGTGGAGGGATTTTGTTGTTTTCCGGGCATAAGGCATTGTTGACATGATCTTCACCATTTGTGGGTCGCTAGGTGTTGTGTTGTGGCTTCGAGTATTTTAATGTATGCTCTTTGTCCGTTGACGAGGGGTAGACTCATCAAGACCCCTGGTTAAGGTCCCTAGGTTTTGAATATGGGGGGAGAACGTGGTAGAGCTGGAAGTATCGTCGGCTGACAAGCAGGGCAAAGATTTTACCCAGGTTCAGGGCCCTCGTGTGGAGGTAACACCCCTACGTCCTGCCTGTCTGTTATTGATTTGTGAATATGATGGTTACAAGGATCCCGGCGAGATGTCGATCTCGCTAGGGTTTGTGGCTCTGGTGGTTCGTTGTCTGGTTCGATGGCCCTCCCAGTCCTTAAATAATAGGCTGGGTCTCGGGTGTTCGTAACCGACTCGATTTACAAGTAAGGAAACTCTAAACCGACTATTGCTTCGCCAAACTTGGAGGATACTCCATCTTCGTGGGCCTCCCTTCATGGGCTTCATGTAGGCTCTGATAGTTGGGCCTAGTCGATACGTGCACCAGGTACCCTCATGGTAGGGTACCCGATAGGCATACCCATGTCAGTAGCCCCCGAGTACTTGTCTGATTCGAAGAGTCGGGCATGGACTCATACATCATGCACGTTATATTTTTTACATCTGCATTTAGAATTCTTATGAAATAGCACATGTTGGCTATGTCGAGTGTTTCATCGACTATGAGTTTTTGCTTATGATAGTCAAGGGATATTAGCTTAGCAGGCCCGGCACACACGACGGATCGGGGCCGGTTAACTACCATTTGTGGCAAAACCATACTAGCTTTCAATCAAACTCGAGTCCCCGGACTCGAATCTG
This sequence comes from Poa pratensis, assembly GCA_947311845.1. Lineage (NCBI taxonomy): Eukaryota > Viridiplantae > Streptophyta > Magnoliopsida > Poales > Poaceae > Poa > Poa pratensis. Next base: position 27,605,829 of record CAMZMU010000049.1, on the reverse strand, counting down.
GAACAAACTGGACAGACTCGAAACGGCCGTTGAGGTCTTACTGAATCGAACTGCAGTATAGTTTTGAATCTACCCAACGCGTCCGTCGGGGATTTTCATCATGTCTGCTGACACGGAACATTTAAGGATAACGCTGCTGGAGCGGTCCTTAGCCCAGCTCGACTGATCGGCGGGTCTTACCTTTGCACTTATGCATGCAGCATCCAAGGATCGTCGGATCAACTCGGGAATATTTTGAGTGTGATTTTGCTTATGAACTTAGTCGAATGTTTCGTCGACTGACACTTTTGCCATTATTCTATCGGGTGCGCGACAGCGCTCCCGATGGGAGTAGCCCCCGAGATTGTGCTTTATTGCTTGCAATGGAGGATAATCTCAAAATCTTTTACCCTGCACATTTTAGTCAAAGAAATTTTTTGATACGCTCCCGATGGGAGTACGATGCTGCAGTCGAAAGAATTTCGACTGGCCTCTATGACTTTTGTAAAAACCAACCGAGACTTATGCGAGAGACCACCCGAAGATATCATCGAGTGACTTTTATGCCAGTTGTGAAAGAGAGAACAACGTCAGCAATGACGCATTTTGCGACTGCTATCTCTGACAAGCGGTGGCGTGCTTGGAGAGGCTTTGATAAGACGTGACCCTGTTTTGTGGGCCCGTTTTGCAGGCTGACCAGGGATGACGCCGCGTGGACTTGATTTGACCGTTCGGGCGCGATTTTCACGGGGCGTGATGATGGCTTCCTGGATTCTCGTGCGTAGTGGGCGGAGTGGCCGGCGACGGTTGCTCTCCGTGGCTGCCACGTGTATGGCCAGATTTCGCGCGGAGCGTATGCATCTGTTTTGACGGTTACGATCATTTTGCGATCTGTGGTAAATAGGGGGGACGGCGCTGGCAGAGTTTTTTACTTGCCATTTACCCTGCGCCGCCCCTCGTCTCATCTTCTTCCTCGCGCCCACCTCCATTGCTCTGCGCCCAAGCTCTCTTCTCCACCCTCCTCCATCGTTACAATGGCGAAAGGTGGAGGCCCCAAGCGTGGTGCCGCCGCCGCTGCCGCGACCGATGCGGCCAAGGGCAAGAAGTCTGTGGCGGGTACATCTGCATCCGCCGCGCTGAAGAAGGGCAGCGGGGACTGGGCGAAGTCCACCGTCAAGGACGCCCATCTGCTCAAGCTCCGCGAGCAGGGATATCTGCCTCCCGCGGAGCAACTCGCCGTCCGCGCTCCATCGCCCAAGGAGGTATGCCCCGAACCACGCGCCAACGAGCGCGTTTGCTTTGCGGAGTTTGTGTCCAGGGGCTTCTCGCTTCCCCTCCACGACTTTGTTCGTGGCCTCCTTTATGCCTACGGGGTGCAGATCCACGATCTCACCCCGAACGGTATTATGCATATTGCGTGCTTTATCACGCTATGCGAGTGCTTCCTTGGCGTCGCACCCAGCTGGGCGCTATGGAAGACCATATTCATGGTGCGACCCAACAGAGGAGGTGGTCGCACCTACCCCGTGGGCGGCTGCGGCATCCAGGTGCGCAGCGACACCCGCTATTTCCGCCTGAAGACCGTCGACTCCGCGCAAGGCTGGAGGAAAGGGTGGTTTTATGCGAGTGTAGAGCAAGAAGGAGTCGCCACCTTCTCGACTGCAGCTTACGTCAGGACCAAGGCGTGGGATCACCAGCTCTCAGCCGAAGAAATGGAGGAAGCACGCCCTTTGCTGACTCGAATCGACGGACTGCTGGACAAGGTCACAGGCATTCATTTGATTGCCACCTTTGTGAAGAGGCGGGTGTGGCCACTCCGTGCCCGAGCGCACCCCATGTGGGAGTTTGAGGGCGCGAGTGACTCCACTCGGATGAGCCCAGAGGAACTGTCAAGGAACGAGCTTGTGACGCACGTGCGCCACATCACCAGCCTGACGACAGCCGACCCTTGCAACATCGATTGTCCCGTTACGCCATACGGGACGGAAAACCCTTTGCTTGAGGTATGTCTGTAGTTTAATAGTTTGCCACTCGTAGTTTCTACGATATGTGTTTTTTGATTCTGACTTTGCAATTTGTGATGTATGCTATGCAGGGTCACTCGACTGCTGCCTCCCTTCCTCCTCTGCCTGAAAATGGCGAGACTGAAGAAACACAGGCACAGGTGGTGGACCCAAAAGGGGATCAGTCGCCCATCCCTTCTGCTACCACTTCACATGTGGAGGAAGCAGCAGAAGAGGTTCAATCTGAAGACAAGGCCACCTCTGACCAAGAAGTCGATACCGCGCCACCAAAGCGGCGTCGACTGGCCAAGAAGGCGCCTTCTGCTGCAAGTTCACCCGCGAAGGAGCAGGCTTGGAGGATGACGAGGAATCAGGTTCACCACCTGTTTTCCAAGCCGCTCCTTTGCGTGCGTGCTCAACAAGCTCAACTCTTCCTCTTCAGTCGAGTGGTACCCCAGCCTTTGGGGGACCAATTTTTGGCGACTCCGAAGATGAGGAAGATGAGGACACAGGTATGTGTTTTTGAGTATGAGAATTTTGTGCTGTCACATATTTGTGCTAACCGTCTTTTTGCTTTGTTGTGTTGCCCACAGCGCTGAAAACTATCAGCCTGGGACTCCTCCAGTCGAAAATGTTCCAACCCTGGAGCACTCGAATTCTGCACCGACTGGAAACGAGGCTGCCCAGCCGATGGCCACTGACGCTGTCGTTGAGACAGCCAAGGCGGCAACTCCAGATGTCGGGACATCAGTCGCGGCTCCTGAGCCGTGGATGAACCACGTGAGTAGTTTTTTGCTTAACCCGTTTAGTTGTAGGTCTGTGAGAGTTTGAATTTTTGCTGAATTCGTGTGCTCGCAGCCCTTCTACCACACCTTGGCAGATTCCGCCAAGGCTTATGTCCAGGTGGAGCAGGAGAGGGACACCATGCGCGCCGAGCTGGAGCGGCTCAGTCGTGAGTTTCCTTTTTGCTTTTGTTTTGCCGAACTTCTTTTTGCAATGCTTGATTTTGTCGAGTATTGAATGCACGTGATTTTGCTGGGCCAGGCGAGAAGAAGGAGCTGGAAGACGCACTCGCCGCGCAGCGCGAAGAGTCGAAGAAAGAGCTGGCTGCCGCCACCAACTCAGCCGCTGCACGCGAGCGAGATATGCTGACCAGCTCGCGGCACTCGCGCAGGTCATGGGAGGTGAGTAATCTTTTCTCCTTTGATATGACGATATAACTTGTCGAGTGTCGTAAAATGACTTATGCCTGTTTTGAATTGTGCAGAAGCTGTTGGCGCACCGGCCTCTGCGGACGTGGCGAATGACGATCTTTCGCTGGAACAGGCTGTGGGCGGCTTAGGCGCTCTATGCAACCAGGCGAAAGAAGCACTCGCCAAATCGACGAGCACACTTGGCGCTGTATACCAAGTGGTGTTCCCGACTGGCGTGGTGCCGTCGACGGTGGATGATTTCGCCAACGTGTTTGGCCCCGGGACGTCCACCATGGCGGGTTTCGCTCGCGCCAACACGGTACGCGGATCCGAGTCCACCATCAAGCTTCTTATGGGACATGGGATAGATTGCGACTATGAGGCAGCACTGTCTGCATTCCCTCAGAAGCCAGATGGGAAGCCCATTTCCCTGAAGGGGGTGAGCGGAGCCGCCGCGCGACTGGCCGAAGTTTTTATGAACACCATGGAGCGCCGGGCACTCGAGACTGCCAATCGTCTGCTTAGGAAATCGAAATCTTAGGCTTAGGGTAGCTGTACCCTTTTGCTTTTTTATGCCTTGTAATGATACCTTCTGAACTGCGCGAGTCTGCGCTTTGTTTGTGCTACCTTGTTTATGCAAATGTCTTTTGCTAATGTCTTTCATTTGAAGAGTTGTATGCTTACGACATGAGTTTAGCTTCTGACACAAACTTTGTGTTTGTGATTATGCTCTTTGAACAGTCACGAGAACCTGCTACTGCGACTAGTTCCTCGCAGGCTCCAATCACCACCCGATCCCAGGGTCAGGTGGCAAATGATGCCAAGGTGATGGAGTATATGAAGGCTAAATTTGTGAGAATGGAGCAAGATCTGAAGGACGCCCAGGCTGAGCTGAGTCGATTGAGGGCAGACCCGCGTTGGCCACCCAACGCGAGGATTATGTGCTCGGGGAGATGGAGCTTGTGAACAGGCAACTCGAGTGTAAGTTCGAGTCTTGCTCTGTTTACAAGCTTTTTGCGTAGCTTTTGCCTTTTGATCTGACTGGTGCCCGTGTTTGTAGGCTTTGTCGACAACTTCCAGGCTGAAAAGATTCGCGTGGAAGGGCGTCTGGATAGCGTGGTTGACGACCCTACGACTGGGCGTCAACACTTTTGGCTTGATAGGTACCATGCCCGCATACTCGCCACCCTGAAGGATCGCGTCTGGCGAAGTGCTGAACTGCTGGAGTTATGCCGGGCAGCGTTTATTCGCCTGAACGAGACTCTTTTTCCTTCGGGGCCACAACCACAAGGGATTCGTGCTGTGTTGAACATCTTCCGCCAAACAAATCCCATTCGAGAGTTGCTGTCTCAGAACTTGTGATTGGAGCCAACGCTGCAATGGCGTATATGCGTAGTCGAAAACCAAGGTTGGTGTTGCGGACACCTGCAGCCGGAGAGTTCTCGAACAAAAAGACCTGGATGACACGATCCAAGCTGCGGAGACACTAATCGAGTGCACTCGCGAACAGCTTTGCGGTCCCGAGCTGCCCGTAAAGGACGAGCCTGAGGATTAGAATAGTTTGCGAGTGCAATTTTTGTATAGGGGCAGCCCCCGAGTGTAATTTTTGACTCTTTGTATATTGTATAGTTTGTATACTTTGATTTTTTGTCGAGCCCCCGAGTCAGTCGAGCGGGGTTTGTGAAATGGTGTTGGTTGTGAACCAATGACTGTGCAGCCCCCGAGTATTCGAGTGCGGCTGCAGAGTTTTTGTGTTTTTGTTGGATCCTTGTTACGCAGCCCCCGAGCATTCGGGTGCGGCTAAGGCATTGTGTTTCTGCAAGAGCGAGAGCTCATTTGATCAATAACACAGCCCCGAGGGTTTCGGGTGCGGTTAAGGTATGAATTATGCGGGTAGTAACAAAGAAGTCGAAGGAACATTGATTTTATTCCTCTTTTGAATGTTAGGCTGCAGGCCGCCTCATTAAAAACCTTCCAGTCCCCTTAGGTACCCTGGTAAGGAAAAGAGCGCGTCTGAAACCTGCAGCCATCCGACATATAGCCTATTACATTGTGAGCACTTTATGCGTAGAAACGGCGCAGATGCGCAACGTTCCAAGGATTATGAGAGAGTTCGCCTGTCTTCGCGTGCTTCAGTCGATATGCGCCTCCACCAAGGACCTCCGTGATGATGAAGGGACCCTCCCATGGGGAAGCGAGCTTGTGCACCTTCTTTTGCTTCAGTCGAAGAACCAGGTCACCAACGACGAAGGACCTGGTTCGCAGTCGACGGCTATGGTAGTTGCGGAGATCTGCTGGTAAACAGCTGTGCGGGCCAAGGCCGTGTCTCGCGCTTCATCGAGTAGTCGACTGCATCTTCGAGTGCTTCTTCTGCGTCTTCTTCATTGTATGCTTCAACTCGTGGCGCATTGAACCTTACATCTGATGGCAGATTGCCTCTGCACCATAGACCATGAAGAATGGGGTGAACTGCGTAGAAGTGTTGGGAGTTGTGCGTAGGCTCCATAGCACAGATGGTAGTTCTTCGACCCAAGCACCCGCAGCTCTTTTGAGTGGCACCAGGAGGCGCTTCTTGATCCCACTCGTCACAAGTCCATTGGCCTTTTCGACTTGGCCATTGGATTGTGGATGTGCCACGGATGCGTAGTTGAGCGTAATGTCCTGCTCTTTGCAGAAGGTTTTGAACTCCTCAGCCGTGAAGTTTGTGCCGTTATCAGTGATGATACTGTTTGGGACACCGAAGCGGTAGATGATGCTCTTTATGAAGTTGACTGCCGTAGTAGCAGTCGAATTTGTGATGGGGACCGCCTCGATCCACTTTGTGAACTTGTCGACTGCCACCAGTAGGTGAGTATGCCCGCCATGCGATGATTTTTTGAGTGGCCCAACCATATCGAGCCCCCATTGGGCGAAAGGCCAGGCCAGCGGTATAGTCTTCAACGCCGATGCGGGTGCGTGCGGCCTTGTTGCGAATTTCTGGCAGCCGACGCACCTTTTGACTATGTCCTCCGCGTCTTTGAGTGCTGTAGGCCAGTAAAACCCTGCGCGAAAGGCTTTGGCTACGAGTGATCGACTGCTGGCGTGATGCCCACAGGTACCTGCATGAATGTCTCGAAGTATGGCTTGGCCATCTTCGAATGCGATGCATCTTTGGAACATACCTGATATGCTGCGCTTGTATAACTCGCCGTTGATAACGGTGTATGCTTTTGATCTTCGAGTCACGCGTCGGGACTCGGTTATGTCATCTGGTAGCTCGCCACGGAGTATGTAAGCCAGAAAAGGTTGAGTCCAGGTTGGCTCAATGAGAAATACCTCGACTGGGGGGTCCTCTGTGCTAGGCATTTGCTTTTGGGTGGCGTAGTCGACGGAGGAGGCTCTCGTTTCTCCTTGATAGATCTGTGTTCGATGCGCTCGAGGAAGACACCAGGTGGAATTTGTGCGCCAGTTGAGCCAAGATTGGCTAGCATGTCTGCTTCTTCGTTACTTTCCCTTCCTATGTGCCTCAACTCGCAGCCCTCGAAGCTGCCCTCCAGTGTGTTGTACAGGTCGCGATAAGCGATCATGTTGTCCGCGATTGCGTCGCAGGCCTTCATTGTTTGCTGCACCACGAGATTGGAGTCGCCGTAGATCATCAATCGAGTGCACCCAAGTGCTTTTGCCATCCGCATGCCATGGATCAGGCCTCGTATTCAGCCTCGTTATTGGAGGGTAGTTTGAATCCCATCTGCAAAACATAACGTAGCTTGTCCCCTTTTGGTGATATGAGGATGACGCCTGCGCCTGCGCCTTCGTGTTTCTTGGACCCATCGAAGTACATGGTCCAGGAATTGGACACGTCTGGTGCTCCAGGTAATTGGGCCTCTATCCACTCGGTTGTGAAGTCGGGTAGGACTTGTGCTTTGATAGCCTTCGGGTGCTCGTACTTGATGTCTCTTGGAGCCAGCTCGATGAGCCATTTTGCGACTCGACCCGTTGCATTGGGGTTTGTGAGGATATCACCGATTGCTGAGTTACTTACCACGGTGATCGGGTGCTCGGTGAAGTAGTGTGTCAACTTCCTTGAGGACATGAATACAGCGTATGCCAGCTTTTGATAGTGCGGGTACCGCTGTTTTGATATGGAGAGAACCTCGCTTAGGTAGTAGACTGGACGTTGTATGCTTTGGATGTGCCCCTCCTCCATGCGTTCGACTACCAGTACGGTGCTCACCACCCTGTTTGTAGCCGAGACATACAGGTAGAGTGGTTCCCGTTCCTTAGGTGCGACGAGGATCGGAGGGCTTGTGAGGATCCGCTTGAGATCTGTGAAGGCTGCTTCAGCTTCTGGCGTCCACTCGAACTTGTCCGCCTTCTTCATCAGTCGATAGAATGGTAAAGCCTTTTCACCCAGTTTGCTGATGAATCGACTGAGCGCTGCTACTCGTCCTGCTAGTTTCTGCACATCATGAAGCTTTGAAGGCCTTTGCATTGTGAGGATGGCCTGTATTTTCTCCGGGTCTGCTTCGATTCCACGGCAGAGACTAGGTACCCTAGAGCTGCCCGGCTGGAACGCCGAACGTACACTTCTTAGGATTGAGCTTGATATGGAAGCGTTTGAGGTTTGCGAACGTCTCCCTCAAATCGTCGAGTAGTGTGTGTTCTTCCCTTGTGGTAATGACAATGTCATCACGTAGACCTGGACGTTGCGTCCATTTGCTTTTTGAGGCAGTCCTGCATCATGCGCTGGTATGTTGCACCCGCGTTTTTGAGCCCAAAGGGCATAGTTGTGTAGCAGTAGACCCCGAGTGGGGTTATGAACGCCGTTTTTTCTTCGTCTTCTTGCTTCATCCTTATCTGGTGATAACCTGAGTAAGCATCCAGAAAGGAGAGTCGTGCGCATCCGGCGGTGGAGTCGACGATCTGGTCGATCGGGTAGCGGGAAGTGATCCTTTGGACAGCACTTGTTCAGCGCTGTGAAGTCCACGCACATCCGAAGGATGTCTGTATGCTTCTTTCTACGAGTACGGGTTGGCCACCCATTGTGATTTCTTGATTTCCCTAATGAATCCTGCTGCGAGTAACCGGTCGACTTCAGATTCGACTGCGGTTCGCTTTGGGCCGGAGATTCGACGCATCGTTTGCTTGACTGGCTTTGCATCTGGAAACAATTGGAGAGAGTGCTCGGCGAATTCCCTGGGAATACCTGGCATGTCGGCTGGACACCACGCAAATATTTCCCAGTTCTCACGGAGGAATTCGACGAGCGCGCCTTCCTATGCGATAGGCAGGCTCGAAGATATGTTGACTGTCTTGGACGGATCGGTCGGGTGCACCTGATGCGACCTTGTGTCATTTGTAGCATTGAAGGATCTGTCGACTGCCAACTTCTTATGCTCTGGAAGGAGTGTGCGGTCGTTGGTAATCGCCAAGTCGGCGAGTGATTCTCCACCCCGAACATCTCGGAGATTTTGCTGAACTCGCGGTCGCAAGCATCGGACCTTTGAAAGTTTCCACGGACAGTGATGACTCCCTTTGGTCCTGGCATCTTCAGCGTGAGGTACGCATAGTGTGGCACCGCCATGAATCGAGCAAACGTCGGGCGACCAAGAATAGCATGGTATTGTGATTTCCAGTCGACGACCTCGAACTCAATCGACTCTGTCCTGAAGTGGCTTTGTCCCCGAACGTAACGTCGAGTTGTATGGTGCCTTCTGGGCTAATTGCTTTGCCAGGAACAATACCGTGGAAGGTATTTGAAGATTTTGGGAGGTTTTCGACTGACCTGTTCATTTTGCGGAGCGTGTCCGCGAAGATGATGTTTATGCCGCTGCCTCCATCCATGAAGACCTTGGTCATGGCGTAGCCTCCTATTTGCGCGTCGAGTACCAGAGCCGCGTGCCCTGGTCGAACTACAGCTGGGGGATGATCCTCTCGACTGAAGCTTATGATGGTTTCCGATCCCTTCAGAAATTCGGCACGGCAGGAGGTGCCATGACAGCCATGTTCACTGTCGAGTGATTAGCTTTTGCTGCCTGTTGGAGGGCGACCCTTTTGTATCATGTACATCTGCCCGTGGGGCTGTGGATATTGATCATCTTCCGCCCGTAGTACGGGTTGTATGGCACCTGCGAGGTTTGCGCCTGGAGCAGGCTGTGGTGGTGGTTGCGGTGGCGGCTGTGGCGCCATGAGAGCGGGCACAGCGTTCGGCTGTGGTGCGGGTGCAGGCGTGGGCTGAGCAGGTGCTGGGCCGTACCTTTTGAGTCGTATCATGTAGTCAGTCGCCATTTGGTCGAATTCCCTGCAGTTCCTTAGGGTGTGATTGGAGCGTAGTTTTCCGTCGTCCCCCTTGAAGAGGTGGAATCTGCACCAGTCGTCCATCTTTTCCTCGAATGACCGCTCGGGTTTTGCGTCGCTACGTTTGCGCCATTCTTGCCTTTTGTAGCTGTCGCTCCGCTGCTCGCGATCTCGACTGTCCCGTCGATCATCCGAGCGTCGATTGCTTCTATCTTGGTCCTCCCTTGGCTGTGTGTATCCAGCCGCCATGAACTCGGGTCTGTTATCGTCGTAAGGACGTTGGAACGTTTGCGCCTGCGATCTTCTCTGTATGAATCTCTGCGGCTTCGACTGCCGCTTTCGTAGTTGTCGCGTGTTGGGGAAGCACGGGATCTGCGTACAGAATCCTCTCCATCTGCCCACTCAGTCGCAACTTTGATGAGGTCAGCCAGGGAGGTTGGCTTTTCACGACCAAGTGCCTCTTTGAAGTCCTTCCTGGCGAGACCTTGTATGAAGGCATCCATGGCCCTGTCTTCTGACACTTTGCCAACCGAATTGCGTATTTCGGTCCACCGCCGTATGTATGATCTCAACGACTCGTCTGATCGTTGAGTGCATGTCCTTAATTCTCGAATGTCTTCGGGCGCTCACACAGAGGCTCGAAGTTTTTGATGAAGTCTCTGCGGAAATCGTCCCACGAGTCATATGATGATGGAGGGAGCGATTTGAGCCAGTCGCGGGCAGTTCCTTCGAGCATAAGTCGTATGTACTGCATCGCCGTGGTGTTCGTGCCACGCTGGCATGCCACGGCGAGTCTGTAATCTTCTAACCACCCAGAAGGTTCTTGGCGACCGTTGTACTTGGGTTGTTCGCCTGTCAACTTGAACCGTTTGGGCATCCGCGTCTCACGGATGCGTCGAGTGAAGCACAATGCTCCGCATGGCTCTGGTTCGCGATCAGAGTATGAATCGCTGCTATAGGATCTTCGAGATCTGCTTCTGCTGGACCTGTGCCGGCGCGTGCTTCTCCTTCCTTCATCCGAGTGGTGGCTGCGACCACTGCGATGATGTGCTGCGTGTCGTGAGTCGACTATGTCGCGATCGCGATTCCTTGCTGGAGTTTTGTCTTCTGGCTGTATAGCCTGTGCCGCTAGAGCTAGCGATTTGAGTTGTTGGCGATGCAGGGCTGCGTTAGGGTCATTCGCCGGAGGTTGCATTGCCTTGAGGTAAGCACCTACGGAGAATAATGCACCCGCAGCAGTTTTGGGCACTGGGATTCCGTTAGCGTCCTCTGTCATGAACGACAGGTTACGGGTGATTGCTACCCTTTCATGTTCTGGAAGGCTTGCCAACCGCGACCTAGGTCGTGGGGTTGGTTGCATTGTGGACCCGAGGGATTGCTCCCTTCTTCGGGCACTCGAGAGGCTGGCTTGCCTTTTGCGCTCCTCGAGCGTCGCTCGGTAGTTTTGCAGTCGAATTGACTCCTGCCAGTTGAAGTACTGGAAGGTCAACATCTCCTCTGGGGTGGAATTTGGTGGCATCATTGTGCACTCCTTTATGACTTTATCTGCTTTTGCTGCCATCTCCTCCGTGATTGTCAAGGTTGTGACCCCATCCGGCATGGTTACCGTGCATGGGAATTGTGCAGGCCTGCGAGCGGCTGCGTCTGCGGATGATTCTGCGGTGAAGGCCACGTAGACCTGATGGGGCGTGACCCGAGGACAGGTGTATGTGCTGTCGATTCCAGTCATGGACTCGACGTCGCCGTCGAGGCTCATGTCAGAGCCAGTGTGTTCATCGAGTAGATCTTCGAGGCGAATCTCGTTGTCGGCGTGCTCATCGCCTATGCTCATCTCGGTGTTGGCGAGGCCATTATGGATGTCTGAGTCGAGGTTGGTGTTGGTGAAGATCTCCGAGTCGACGTTGCTGTCGTTATGAATCGCGGGCTCGTAGAAGTCATCGAGGGAGATCCCGCAGTCGAAACTTCGTCGAGTGGTAGGTTGAAGTCGACGTTGCTTGTGCGGTATGCTGATTCTGCCTCCTCGCCTTGGAGTTCCGTCATCATGAACCTGTCGATCTCGCCGGTCGACATGGTTGTTGCGGGCGAGCAGGCTTCAGGAATCGACGACGGGGCGAGCGCAGTCGACGGAGCCTCGAGTGCGCCCAGCACCGGTTGTTGCGGATCTGTCGAGTCCTGCGTGCCAAGATTGTTTACGAAAAAATTGAATGCTCCAACAGTTAAGCTCAAACCTGATTCAAGGCCAGAAAACGCCTCCTGAAGCTCTGGCGAGTGCGGATTGAAATTCATTGGAAGAGCAGATGCGCTTTTTGCGGGTGAAGCGGGCAGGCCGCCGCTTTTCGAGTGGATCGGCGAGTCGCCGTGTGTCGCCTGGATCGGCGAGTTGCTGTTTGCTGACATGGCCGGCGAGTTGCCGTTTGCAGATGAGATCGGCGAGTTGCCGTTTGCTGGTGTGATCGGCGATTTGCCGTTTGCTGTTGGGACCGGCGAAACTTCGAGTCCAGCGCTATTCTTTCCCACAGACGGCGCCACTTGACGAGGGGTAGACTCATCAAGACCCATGGTTAAGGTCCCTAGGTTATGAATATGGGGGAGAGAACGTGGTAGAGCTGGAAGTATCGTCGGCTGACAAGCAGGGCAAAGATTTTACCCAGGTTCAGGGCCCTCGTGTGGAGGTAACACCCCTACGTCCTGCCTGTCTGTTATTGCTTTGTGAATATGATGGTTACAAGGATCCCGGCGAGATGTCGATCTCGCTAGGGTTTGTGGCTCTGGTGGTTCGTTGTCTGGTTCGATGGCCCTCCCAGTCCTTAAATAATAGGCTGGGTCTCGGGTGTTCGTAACCGACTCGATTTACAAGTAAGGAAACTCTAAACCGACTATTGCTTCGCCAAACTTGGAGGATACTCCATCTTCGTGGGCCTCCCTTCATGGGCTTCATGTAGGCTCTGATAGTTGGGCCTAGTCGATACGTGCACCAGGTACCCTCATGGTAGGGTACCCGATAGGCATACCCATGTCATCCGTCCTTTGTTGAATAAATTAATAAAGAAAACTGTACACATCTTTTCGATGCAGAGGCTAAGATCTCACCCTCCATTTCAAAAAAGATGACCCCTGGAGTAGGCTGTAAATAGTCGCACGCGGTTCACAGTCGATTTGTCTTCTCGATGGAGTCGAGCACCCCACTTTTTTTTCTTGCTGAAAATCAGGTCGAACGCCTGATGCCGTGGTGACACTAGTTCCTCTACCTCTCGTTATTAACTTATGCACCCTGCAACTCGCACGTCTCTGGTAGAGCTACGCTACTACCATCCAGGCCTCGTCGCTGACAAGGGTATACATCTCGGGTACCCTACCGTGAGGGTACCTGGTGCACGTGGCGACTAAGGCCCAATAGTGAAGAGCCTATTTGAAGCCCAAGACCAAGGCCCAAGAAGATGGAGTACCCTCCAAGATTAGTCATAGGCATAGTCGGTTTAGGCTTTCCTTACGTGTAAACTAGGTCGGTTATGAACTGCCGAGACCCAGCCTATTTAAAGGCTGGGAGGGGTGCCGATCTAGGACTAAGCCATACTCGAACCACCAAAAGGTCTAGCGAGATCGACATCTCGCCGGAGCCACCTTGTAACCGCATAATCCCACACGATCAATAACAGACAAGCAGGAAGTAGGGTCTTTACCTCCACCCGAGGGGCCTGAACCTGGGTAAATATTTGCCTCTGCTTGTCAGCCGACGAAACTAACAGTACTACCACGTTCTCTCCCCATAATCTCAACCCTAGGTCCTAACCATGGGATTTGATGAGTTAACCCCTCGTCAATTGGCGCCGTCTGTGGGAAAGAATAGTGTTGGACTCACGGTTTCTTCGGTTCCATCGGAAAACGACGACTAGCCGATCGGATCTACAAACGGCAACTCGCCGGCTGCAGCAACAAACCAGAACTCGCCGACTCGGGCGGCACACGGCAACTCGCCGACTCATTCGACAAACGGCAGTACGCCAGCTTCACCTGCAAAAAGCACATCAGATTCTCTGATGGATTTCGAGCCACACTCGCCAGAATTTCAGGAGACCTTCTCCGATCTCGAGTCAGGTTTGGGTTTAACCGTTTGACGAGGTTATACTCTGCGGGTACCCCAGCGTAAGGGTACCTGGTGCACGTAATGATCAAAGAAGCCAAAGGATTAATCGAAGCCCACGAAGGAAGGCCTGAGACGAAGAGTGTTTTCCAAGTTAGATCAAGTTATAGTCGGTTAAGACTTTCCATACATGTAACCTTGGTCGGTTATGTTTCCCGAGACCCAGCCTCCTATATAAAGGCTGGGAGGGTGATCGATCAAGGCAAGGAATCCATAGCCACCAAAACCTCGACGAGATCGGCCGCTCGTCGAACCCTTGTAGCCTTCATATTCATACCATAAACACAGACAAGCAGGAAGTAGGGGTTTTAACTCACTCGAGGGCCCTGAACCTGGGTAAATCCAGCTTGTCAGCCGTCGATTCCACCGATACTACGCGTTCTCTACAACACAATCAACCCTAGGTATAGCAACCATGGGAATTGTCAAGGGCACACCTCGACAATTGGCGCCGTCTGTGGGAAAAGGTAGTATTGGGCTCACGGTTTCGCCGGTTTCATCATCAAGCGGCCACCCGCCGATCGCATCTGCACAAGGTAACTCGCCTACTACATCATCAAAAAGCAAATCACCGACCACCGTTGCAAACGGCAACTCGCCGGCAAGATCTACCAGCATCAATTCAAAAAGAGATCACTCGCCAAAATCTCCAAGGAGGCTCATGCCGCACTCGATGGAAGCTCAACAAGCCTTTGCCGGACTCGAATCAGGTTTGGATATTACAGTTGGAAAATTTAACTTCTTTGTCGATAAAGATGGTGTGCAGGACCTGTTAGACCCACTCGACATGGAGACACTCGACACGGAGACAATCGACAACGCTTCGACTGCAACACCATCCATCTTGGTCGCGACATCGTCGCAGATCGTCCCGATCCAATCGCCAAGCGACTCTGCAACATCCATGAACTCGCAAGAGTTCCGTGACGAGGTGGCAAAAAGATTTGGAAGAAGCGAGATCGAATCTGCGTACCGCCCAAACAACTCAATCGAGTCACTCGACAACGTCGTCGATTGCAACAACGTCGCGGGGAACAAGGAGAACATAGATGACAACATATACCTCGCCGATCTCAACGGCCCAGAAATCCGTGCCAGCCACGAGATATTCACATGCGATGCAAATAGCCTGGACAAAGCACTCGAAGATCAACTCGATTGCGGCAGAAACCCCAACAAGCAAAGCAACTCCAACATGAGCCTGGATGACGACGCCGAATCCATAATGCGCAACACATGGGTAGAAGAGCGGGTGGTTCCGTATCAGGTATACACCGCGAGTACAGCAGAAACGTCAGCAGCTGCAACATGCCGTCGACCTACAGAATACCCTTGCACAGTCACCATGCCTGACGGAACAACCACGCTGACCATCACCGCAGAGATGGCGAAAAAAGTGAGCAAAGTAATCGAAAGCTGCACAATGCTACCAGCAAACGCAACTCCGGAAGAGGCATTGACCTTACAATACTTCCAGTGGCAAGAATCGATACGGTTGAAGAACTACCGAGCAGTACTCGAAGAACGCAAAAAGCAAGCCAGCATATCGAGTGCTCGGCGAAGAGCATTGTCTACGAGTTCAACGGGCAGAAACGACCCGCGAATAGGTCACGATTCATAAACCTCGGAGACGCAGATTGTGCAGCGGTCACTCGGAACCTAAACCCAGCCTTTATGGCAGTCGACGCGGAAGGAGTCCCCATACCTACTGAGCCAGCCGGGGCGCTGATGACGCTAGGCACCTATCTCAGAACAATCGAACATCCTGCAGGAGACCCAAAGAGGGATCCGCACCTCCAACTGTACAAACAATTGGCAATAGCAGCACAAGCCATACAGCATCCACAAGCAACTCCAAGGAGAGATACAGATCGGGACCGTCGCAGTCGAAGTCCTCGGGGAAGGAGCAGTCGAAAAAGCTCACGCCGTCACCGTTCCAGCAGGAGCCACTCGAGGAGGTCATACAGCAGCAGCTCAGACTCGGAAGCAGAAATCGGGCCATGTGGAGCGCTATGCTTCACTCGACGGATCCGGGAGGCTCGTATGCCCAAGAAGTTTTCGCTAGCTACCACGCCAAAGTTCAATTGCAAACAGGAGCCATCAGGCTGGTTAGAAGATTACAGGCTGGCTGTTGGATGTCAGCGCGGTACCACAACCACAGCTATGCAATACATACAACTCATGATGGAAGGAACAGCTCGCGATTGGCTCAAACCGCTACCCGAATCATACTATGATTCGCGGGAACACTTCAAAGGTGATTTCATCAAATACTTCGAGCCTCTATGTGAGCGCCCCAAAACTTTCGAGGAGCTTCGGACCTGCAAGCAAAAGTCAGATGAATCTCTGAGATCGTACATACAGCGGTGGACCACCATCCGTAACTCAGTAGGGAACGTATCAGAAGATAGGGCAATCGACGCCTACAAAAACGGACTCTGGAGAGAAGACTTCAAAGAAACACTTGGTCGAGAAGATCCAAAGACAATGGCGGCACTCATGGTACTCGCAACAAAGTGGGCAGATGGAGAAGACTCCGTACGAGGCACTCGACCCGTACCCTCACATGAAAATCACGAGGGTGGCAGTCGAGACCGCAGAGATAGCTACAGAGATGATCGAAGGCGCAAACGCAAGAATCGTTATCACGACGATGACCATCCAAACTTCATCGCAACAGGCTTTGTCCAGTCAAGGGACAACAGCGACCAAACTGACAGACGACCCGACGATCATCGTGATAATCGAGATCATCGTACGGACGACCGCCGAGGTAATCGAGACCATCGCACAGACGATCGACGTGACAGTCG
The DNA here is from genome assembly GCA_947311845.1 of Poa pratensis. NCBI lineage: Eukaryota > Viridiplantae > Streptophyta > Magnoliopsida > Poales > Poaceae > Poa > Poa pratensis. Next base: position 27,589,424 of record CAMZMU010000049.1, on the reverse strand, counting down.
AGACCACAGACGCGACGACCGCGATAGCTACAGAAGGCCAGAGTGGCGCAGGCGAGCAGACAAAGATCCTGAGCGCTCAATCGAAGAAAGGATGGACGATTATTGCAGAATATCCCGTAACTCGCGGGCAGATGAACATGATCCAGCGAGGACGTCCCTCCAATAGAGAGCAAAAATTACACACTCGACACGTCAATATGGCGGTCATGGCACCCCCAGCTATCACAGATTTTTTGAAAGGATCAGAAACTCCGATTGTCTTCAATCGAGAGGACCATCCACCCGCAGTATATCGACCAGGGCATGCAGCCTTGGTACTCGACGCCCAAATCGGAGGCTACGCCATGACAAAGGTCTTCATGGACGGAAGTAGCGGCCTCAACATAATCTTTGCAGATACGCTACGCAGAATGAACAAATCAGTCGAAAATCTGCCAAAGTCCGCAAGTACCTTCCACGGTATCGTCCCAGGCAAAGCAGTGCTCCCAGAAGGCACCATACAACTCGATGTTACGTTTGGAGATCCTACTCACTTCAGAACCGAGTCGATTGAGTTTGAAGTGGTCGATTGGAAGTCACAATACTATGCAATACTTGGGCGCCCCACTTTCGCCCGATTCATGGCCATCCCACACTACGCCTACCTCAAGCTCAAAATGCCAGGACCAAAAGGAGTCATCACGATCAACGGGAACTTTCAAAGGTCAGATTCATGTGACCGTGAGTTCAGCAAAATCTCAGAGATGTACGGGATGGAGCAATCACTCGCCGAGCTTGAGGTCTCCAATGACCGTACACCTCTACCAGAAAGCAAGAAGATGGCAATCGACAGAGGGCTCAAGGCCATCAACGACGCGATGAAGCACAAGGGGCACCCAACTGAACCTTCAGAGACGGTCAACATGTCGTCAAGTCACACTAGTGCATAGAGGGGCGCATCTGCGTCAGTTCTATGCATAGATATGTAATAAGCGTATAATGTCGGAAGAACCAGCAGGTTTCAGACGCACTCTTTTCCCTTACTAGGGTACCTAAGAGGACTGGAAGGTTTTTAATGAGGCAGCTTGCTGGTCGAACACATATTTCGAATAAAGATTCATGTTCCTCCATATTTCTCATATATGCCTTTTATTGTTTACCCCACTCAAACACTCGGGGGCTCGAGCATAAAACCCAAACCCCACTCGATATACTCGGGGGCTGGGTCAAGCATAAAAACAAAAAAACCCACTCGATATACTCGGGGGCTGGGTCAAGCATAAAAACTCAAAAACCCCACTCGATATACTCGGGGTTGGGTCAAGCATAAAAACTAAAAAACCCCACTCGATATACTCGAGGGCTGGGTTAAAAAGAAAAACTCAAAAATCCCACTCGATAGACTCGGGGGCTGTCACAAATATACGCATATAAATATTTCGCCACAAATACAAGAGTACATATTTACATTCGGAGAATGCCCCGATCACACAAAAAGTTTACAAGTTAAGAATCTGGCTCATCCTTTATATCCAGTACAGGACCAAAAAGCTGCTCCTTGCAGCAATCGATGAATTCCTCAGCAGCAGAGCGTGTCTCGATCAAATGTGATTGGGGTACAAGTGTGCCAATTGCAGGAGGTCGAATCGCAAAATTTGGCTTACGGCTGCGGATGTAAGCCATAGTGGCATTGGACCCAAGAATAGCAAGCTGCATTAAAGATTCTTTGACTGAGTCCGTCACTCGAAAGATATCAATCAAAGGAAACAACCCTTGAGGCTGAGGCCCTGACGGAAAGAGCGCACAATTTAGGCGAGTGAAGATACGCCTGCACATCTCGAGCACTTGGGCGTTTCGCCATACTCGATCCTTCAAAGTAACAAGAGTGCGAGCGTGCACCTTGTCCAAATAAAAATGCTGCCTGCCAGTAGTTGGTACCTCAACAACATTATCAAGGAGTCGATTGACCCTCCTATCTTCCTGCTGGGCATCAGGCACAAAACCTGCAAAAGGCCAAAGTTACTGGTACAAGGCATAACGCAAAATATACAACCTTTTTAGCAAAAGCGGTATCATAAACTCACTCTCGAGTTGCCTGTTTATGTTGTCCATCTCGCCAAGAACATAATCCTCGCGCTGGGTAGCAAAACTCGGCTTGGAACGCAGCAGCTCCAGCTCAGCTCGAGTACTCTTGAGTTCTTGCTCTAGTTCACTCACTCGATTCTTCGCAAGAGCGAGTGCCCTCGTATCATTCCTTGCTTGGCCAGATGTTCGAGTCCTAACACGAGATGGAGAAGGTCCACCAGACTTGCATTCTTGTGGCTGGTTCATAAAACGCAACATTCAGAAGCCCAGACACACGAAGTTGCAAAATTCAGGTGATTCAGCAAATTTCATTCAAGCAAAAGCACCCAAAAGTATATACTAGCATAAACATAAGTAGCAAAAGCATACATGCCAAGTTCGAGTAATCAAATTACAGAGTAAAGAGTTCCTAGGCCTGCGAGATGGATTCTGCCCTACTTTTACGCGACTGAGCCCTAACAGCTTCAGCTCGGCGTTCCATAGTCTGGACGCAGATTTCGCTCAGTCGCGTAGCTGGCTCGGTTACACCCCTGAATGATAGCGGCCTTCCATCAGGCTTTTTCGGGTAGTCCGATAAAGCACTGTCGAAATCGGCCTCTACACCATTGCCTAGCAAAAGCCTGAGGGTGTACTCCGAGCCGCGTACCGTGAGTTCGCGGGCAAAATCCGCCACAATCGACGATCTTTCGCCAAAAGCTGCAACAAGTCCTTCAGCAGTCGAAGGAGCGCCGGCTGTAGGACACATCCCCGCGTGCAAATTGCTAAGGGTACTGGTCATGGTAGCCAGATCGCCTTTGGTCTTGGACAGCACAGACTCGAGTTCCATGATTGCATCATCGAGTGACAATGAGTCACTCGATGGCTTAGTGGAAGTAGAGGCGCCTTCGGAACCTTCAAAATTCAGAAAGCAGAAGCCATGAGCAAAAGCTACTAAAATGGCCAAAGAGCTACTACTCACAAAGACAGTGCATTCACCTTTGGCAGCACGGGCTATACTCGACAGACGTGCAGTAAGCTCCTTATCGCGGCGAGTGGTGGCGTCCTGAGCATCAGCAAGTGCTTTCTTCGATTCAGATTGCTGGGTAGAGAGCTGGGTCTGCAAGTCCTTCACCTGTTTCTCCAGGTCCCCCACACGCTCCTCAGCAGATTTTTTATCTTCTGTGGAGTTCACAAACATTCCCGATTAATGTCATAACTTCAAAAGAAGGGAATAGTTTTAGCAAAAAACGCTTACGCGCAAGCTCAGTCGAAGTTGACCGCAGGGAGTCCCTCTCTTGCTCCACCCGAACAAAGGCCTGAACCCAAGGGGCCATGGCGGCATACATAGGCTGAAACAGAGTATGCATGTTATCATCGCGTGCAGAAGAAACAAAATTTTCAAGTATAAGTAGGGACAGAAGCACTCACGTGATCAGTCCAAGAGGCAGGCTTGGAGGAGGAAGCCACGGCATCCGCAGTTGGGGCAGCTTTCTCCTTGTTCAAATCAGCAGCCATCAACTCAGTTGCGTCCTTGGCCGCTTCAAGAATAGTGCCTTGTGCTGCTTCTGGAGGGATGGATGGCTGCGCCACAATCGACGTATCCGCGACTGGAGGTGGAGATGGCGATTTGCCACTGGTATCATAAAGCAAAAATACATCCAATCAAAAAACAAAAACCATAAAGGCGCGGCTACAAATAAAGGAATAGACCATAAAGCAAACCTTGGCTCATCTTCTTCATCGGAATCAGGTTCGTCACCAAGGGAGAAAACACCCAGTCGAGAGGTGTTACTCGAAGTTGCAGGAGGACGAGAAGCCAGAGGGGAGACAGTCAGAGGATGGCTTTTAGCAGGAGAAGGGATACCCGAATTACCGGTATCCCCCTGCTCATCCTCTGTACTCGAAGACTCCGGAAGAACCAAACGCTGGCGCTTAGGCTTGCGAGGGCCCTGCTCAGCATCTGATTCGTCTGAAGCATCCGCCACAACCTGTTCCACCTCTTCCCCTGTTTCTTCTTCGGGATTATCCTGAGGGGTCGAGTGGGCAGAAGCAGGGTCAGCAATGGGCAGCTTGGTTTCCTCCTGTATTGCCGTCTCCAAAGTAGGCCCGGCTTCGGGTAGAGGAGGGAGAGAGGTGGCAGTCGAGTGACCCTATGTAACAAGCACAATTCATAATCATAAGAACGAAAACAAAAAGGATGCAAAGGCAGATGGTGAGGCATAAAAACGGCAAAAAGAATCACTCACTGCGGGTAAGGCCTTCTCTGGCCCGTAGGGGACGTGCGGGAAGTTGAAGTCGATTTTTGCGGAAGCTTTGATGCTCGTGATCTTCTTCACCTGAGCACTGAGCTCCTTCTGCGTCAACTCGGTGGTACTCATCCTGATGCTGTCGAGTGGACCCTCATACTGCCACATAGGGTGGGCACGAAGGCGCATGGGCCACACTCGCATCTTCAAATAAGTGCTGATCAACTGAATACCAGAAACAGTCTTCAGCAACTTGCCAATCTCATTCAGCAAAGGGGTGGCTTCTTTGGCTTCAGCAGGAGAGATAGGGTGATCCCAGGCCACCGTTTTCTTCGGAGAATTCTCAATCGAAAAAGCCGGGAGCACCACCTGGTCGACTGGCACATAGAACCATTTGGTCCGCCAGCCTTGGGCAGAATCGACTGTCTTCAAGCTAAAATAATGCGAATCGCTTCGCACTTGGACTTGAAATCCACCCACCGGGCAAGGGCGTTTACCCCGGCAATTGTGGCGCACCTTGAAGATATGCTTCCACAATGCCCAGCTGGGGGACACCCCCAAGAAACACTCGCATAGCACCATGAAGCAGGCGATATGCATAATGCTGTTGGGAGTAAGATCATGAATCTGCAAGCCATAGGCGTATAGTAGCCCTCGCACAAAATCATGCAAAGGGAAAGAGAACCCGTGGGGGAGGAATTCCGCGAAGCAGACGCGCTCGCCGTCGCGAGGGTCAGGGCGTACCTCCAGACCTGGAGCACGTGCGGCCAGCTGGTCAGCTGGCGGCAGCCAACCCTTCTGACGGTACTCAGAAAGGGTGTCCTCGGTTACACTGGATCTCGTCCAGTCACCGGGGATCTTCAAAAGTGCATCGGCAGGCTCACTCGCCATGGCCGCATCCTTCCCCTTGTCCGCTGGATCGGTGGCGGGGACAGTTGCAGCGGCACGCTTGATCTTCTTTGGCGCCATCGCACAAGGAGCAAAAAGCAAGGAGCTTGGGAGGCAGAGCAATGGTGTGCGGTGCGCAAGGAAGAAGAGGAACAGAGGAAATGAATGGCAAGTAAATCAAAATCTTGCGCAAAAACTGCTACTTACCACACAACGCAAAACTTCATCATAACCGTCCGTACAAACGTGCATAGTATCTGGCCGTACACGTGGCGAGCGCAGAGAGCAACCGTCGCATCCCACGTCGCCCACTACGCACAAAACCCTAGGAGGTTATGATGGCGCGGCGAAAAATACGCCACGTCCGGTCAAATCAAAGCTGAAACGGCGTCTTCTGCGGTCAAACTCTGAACATTGGGCCCACACAGACATGTCTTGTCAAAGCAGCGAGCGCACGCCTAAGACGTCACGAATGACGTCAGGTATGAAGATAGCATACACATTCGATTGGAGGATTCAAGAATACAATCGACAAAGGAATCGACTGGCAAAAGTACTCCCATGGGAGCATATCAAAAAAATTCTCGTGATTAATCAGGAAGAAACAAAGTTATTGAGATTATCCTTTACTCCAAATGAAATAAAACATAATCTCGGGGGCTACTCCCATGGGAGCGCTGTCGCGCTCCCATAGATTTCAAAACAAGGTAAGAAAATTCACTCGGCTACAGACTCGATTAAAATGCATTAAGTACTTCACAAATCAAAGAATCAAACTTCATAAATTCCCGGACTATGCCAATCGCAGATGTTTCGGATGCTGCATACGCAAATGCAAAGGTAAGACCCGCCGAGCAATCGAGATGGGCCGAGGAACGCTCCAACAGTGTTTTCCCTTGAAATTTTCCGTGTCAATAGACATGATGAAAATCCTGACGGACGTGTTAGGTATCAAAAGTTAAACTGCAGAACGAATCTGTAAGACCTACAACGGCCTGAGTCGAGTCTGTCCAGTATGTTCCAGCTTCGAGTCCGGGGACTCGAACCTGATTGAAGGCTAGTATGGTTTCGCCCAAATGTGCGGTTAACTGAGCTCGATTTTCGAGTGAATCAGGCCTACTATGTCAATATCCCTAGGCAAAAGTTTCAAAAGTGTTCCAGCTTCGAGTCCGGGGACTCGAACCTGATTGAAGGCTAGTATGGTTTCGCCCAAATGTGCGGTTAACTGAGCTCGATTTTCGAGTGAATCAGGCCTACTATGTCAATATCCCTAGGCAAAATCTTTCGACTGCGTTCCTGGCTCGAATCCCGGGACTCGAGTCTGACTGAAGACTAGTAAGGTTTTTGCTCAAGTAAGCAGTTAACTGAGCTGATATTCGAGTGAATCAGGCCTACTATGTTAATATCCCTTGGTTCACATACGCATACAATCGAAACAAATTAAGAGTAGAAGGACTACATCGGATCAGGAGTATAAAAACAAGGACTATGACGTGCACGATGAAGGGAGCACATGTTCGATTCTTCGAGTCAAGCAAGTACTCGGGGGCTAATGACGAGGTTATACTCTGCGGGTACCCCAGCGTAAGGGTACCTGGTGCACGTAATGATCAAAGAAGCCCAAGGATTAATCGAAGCCCACGAAGGAAGGCCTGAGACGAAGAGTGTTTTCCAAGTTTGATCAAGTTATAGTCGGTTAAGACTTTCCATACATGTAACCTTGGTCGGTTATGTTTCCCGAGACCCAGCCTCCTATATAAAGGCTGGGAGGGTGATCGATCAAGGCAAGGAATCCATAGCTACCAAAACCTCGACGAGATCGGCCGCTCGTCGAACCCTTGTAACCTTCATATTCATACCATAAACACAGACAAGCAGGAAGTAGGGGTTTTACCTCACTCGAGGGCCCTGAACCTGGGTAAATCCAGCTTGTCAGCCGTCGATTCCACCGATACTACGCGTTCTCTACAACACAATCAACCCTAGGTATAGCAACCATGGGAATTGCCGAGGGCACACCTCGACACCGTTGGTTCGTTCAATTTTTTTGTCAACAAGCTTGGTGTGCAGGACTTGATAGATCTACGCCAACTCGTGACTTCCGCACCCGAGATTCCATCGGTTGCGGCTCCTTCGATTGCGGATCCATCAACTGCGTCCATACCATCGTCGATCCTCCAAACTTGCCCGTCTGCAACAACCATGTCGACTCGAGAGATCAACGAGCTCATTGAAGAACTCCAAGGTGAGGAGGCTGAATCAGCATACCGCGCAAACGATACCGAGCTCGATCTCCCACTCGAGGATAGTTTCGACTGCGGGATCTCCTCAGCGACTTCGACAAGCCCGAAACTCATATCGACAACTACGTCGACTCCGAGATCTGCACCAACAACAACCTCGACTTCGAGATTCATAACAACTTCGCCGACGCAGAGATGAGCATAGGCGATGAAGGCATCGGCAGCGAGATCCGTCCAGACAGACCACTCGATGGGCATATCGACTCCGACATGAGCCTTGATGACGACTTCGAGTCCATGACAGGACTCGAAAACACATACACATACCCTCGGGTGATACCCCAGCAGGTCTACGTTGCCTTCGCCGCAGAATCATCCGATGCTGCGGCCAGTCGCAGGCCTACAGAGTTCCCGTGCACGGTTACTATGCCAGACAGAGTCACAAATCTCACAATTACCGCTAAGATGGCAGCAAAAGCAGATAAAGTTATCAAGGAGTGCACAATGATGCCAGCAGACGCAACACGGAGGACATGATGACCTTCCAGTACTTCAACTGGCAGGAATCACTTCAACTGCAGCAGATCAGAGCAACACTCGAGGAACGTAAAAAGCAGGCTAGCTTGTCGAGTGCGCGAAGAAGACAGCTCTCCCTGAGCTCCACCGGGCTAGCAGACACAAGACCCAGATCAAGGCTGTCACACCTCTCGCCGGATGAGAGGGCGGCACTTACCCGCAACCTAGGCAACTCTTTCATGACATACGACGAGGAGGGAGTGCCAGTACCCAAAACAGCTGCGGGTGCTCTCTTTACCGCCGCAGCATACCTAGAGGCAATCAAGCCTCCAGCTGATGACCCCAATGCAAAACTACATCGCCAACAGATCAAATCACTCGCCTTAGCGGCGAAGGCCATACGCCAAATTCCAAAAACTCCAGGGGGGAGTCGAGACCGTGCCCTAATTGACACGCGTCGTGAAGAGCATAATCACAGTGGTCGCCGCCACCACTCGAAGGAAAGAAGCGGCTCACGTCGGCGCAGGTGAAAGGGCATGTGTTGCCCCATGCGTGTTTTTGGTAATTAATGACAATCCTTATGGACTAATGTTTGCATTGAGATATCTTTATAGATCTAGTCCATAAAGAAGATTGGAGTTCATGTGTTGGACTCTAGAAGATTGCATGATGACCAATGCTCTATTCAAGGGTTTATATGAAGAATGGTCATGTGAAGAGTTGAGCTTATTGCAAGCATGGCTTGGAAAAGAAGATCGAGTGAACTTCATGTTTATCTCCAAGCCATCATCTATATCAAGGTAAGAAGATGAAGTGCAAGTGGATTCATGAAGACGGAGTTTAGCAAGGCTCTCCCATAATGGTGTATGGGGGAGTATTTGGAGAAGTCTTCATCAAGCATGTGCTTGCAAGCACAATCAAGAAAGGTGTTCCAACTTGAGAGAGTCAAGATCGTCATCATCGAGCTCAAGTGGAATGCGCAAGGCAAAGGTATGATCTTGATAGGTTTTCTATTTTACCGGTCTCGCGGTGTTAGTGGGAGACCGGGTTATAGGATAGACGGCGTACTATCAAGAGAGGCTCTCAAGTGAGTAACTTGATCGCATCTTTGTGGAGAGCTCAAACCTTTGCATATTTGGCATATCATCTTTCTTGGTTCTTATTTGGCTTTTATCCATGCGAGAATTTAGAGCTTGTGTTCATCTCCATACCAATCTCTAGTTCATCAAAAACGGATTTCATTTCAATATTTTGTTGTGTTTTTTATGTTGGAGGTTTTACCGGTTCGTCTCTTGTAGAGAGGTCAAACTCTCCTCTTGTGTTATCCTCCTCACATGATGGACTATGATGTGTATATGCATGATCTTGTAGTGCTTGTGATTATCTTCGGAGCAAGCCCAAGATCATTGAAAACGGAGTTCGGATGGAAAACTTGTTGCGTTCTCGGTGTTGGAAATATTACCGGTCCTCTTCGAGATAAGATCCACACCTCCCATGTGTGATATCTCCTCAATATTTGTGACCCTTAATATTTTCACACCTCCCATGTGGAAATATTACCGGTCCTCTTCGAGGAAAGCACTCGTCGTTATCTTTCCAACAAAGTTGGTTTCATCGCATTTGAATTTTTAATGAAAAAGATATGGATTTTAGATTGTTTCGTCGTTGCACAGGCCGGCTCCCTGGCCGGCCCAGGCCGGGCTCTAGGCCGGGCGGCTCGGGTGGCTGGCCGTCTCCAGGCCGGGCGGCTCGGGGAGCAGGCCGGCTCCCTGCCGGCCCAGGCCGAGCCACAGGCCGGCTCGCTCCTCCCTGCAGCCCAACGGTCATGTTTTTAGAGGACCTATTTAAAGGGGGTTTCTTCCCCAATGGTTTTTACATCTCTTGAGCAAGTTTTTCTCCCCTCTCTCCTCGATTGTTGATCCTTGGAAAAAGCTTGCCTTCCTCTCATTCCCTCTCATGATTCTTGCATATCTTTGAGGGAAATTGAGAGGAGATCTAGATCTACATATTCATCCAATCCATTCCTCCTCTTAGTGAGGGGAACCTAGTAGATCTTGATCTTGAAGTTCCATTTGTTGTGTTCTTCGTTGTTCTTCCTCTCTTCCCCCCCCATAAGCATTAGTTGCTTGTGGTGGGATTCGAGAGTGAAGGATTTGAGCCTTGTGCTCTTGCCATTGCGTCATTGCATCGGTTTGTGCTCTCCACGAGGTTTCGTGGAAGTTGAAAGCTTGTGAACTTGTTACTCTTGGGTCTTTGGACCCTAGACGCCCGTGTGGTGGTTGAGACCCTTGTGTGGTCACTTGTAGCTGTTCGGGAGCCCCCAATCCCGTTGTGGGTTGTGCCCCGGATCGTTGTTGAAAGGCTCCGGATTTCCGCCTCGAAGGATTCCGATAGTGGAAGGTGAACCAAACCTTTGTGGTGCGGTTCATCGGAGAAGAAGGTCAAACCTTTGTGGTTGTTGAACCATTGTGTTGGTTCACACCTCTCCAACGAGACGTACTCCCTTAACAAGGAGGAACTCGGGAATACATCCTTGTCTCCGCATGCCTCGTTTATTTTTATACCCGAGCTTTTTACTTATGCACTTTACATTGTGATAGCCTTCGTGCTTGAAGTATTCTATATTGCTATCACCTTGTTGCTTGTCTTGCTTAGCATAAGTTGTTGGTGCACATAATTAAGCCTAGTTTATTTAGGTTGTTGGCTTGTTAATTTAAACACATAGTTTTATTCTGCAATTATCAAGCCTAAACCGGAAAAGTTTTAATCGCCTATTCAACCCCCCCTCTAGGCGACATCCTTGTCCTTTCAGCAGGTCCAGGAACAGATCACGCAGATCTTACAGTAGCGACTCATACTCCGATCGAGAGGCTGAGCCACACGGAGCTCTGTGCTTCACTCGACGCGTCCGCAGACACGGATGCCCAAAGGGTTCAAACTTACATCTGAACAGCCCAAGTACACGGGTCGACAGGAACCTTCAGGGTGGCCGGAAGACTATAGGCTGGCTGTCGCGTGCCAGCGAGGCACAAATATCACAGCCATGCAATACATACGACTCATGCTCGAAGGCACAGCCCGCGACTGGCTCAAAGCTTTACCTCCATCAACATACGACTCGTGGGATCACTTCCACACTGACTTCATCAAAAACTTCGAGCCTCTATGTGAGCGCCCAAAAACGTTCGAGGAGCTGCGAGCTTGCGTTCAACGGTCAGACAAAACGTTGAGGTCATACATCAGACGATGGACTGAGATACGCAACTCAGTCGGAGTAATTTCAGAAGATATGGCCATGGACGCTTTCATAATGGGCCTCGCCAGGCGGGACTTCAAAGAAGCACTTGGTCGCAAAAAGCCAACCTCTGTGGCTAACCTCTTGATGATCGCGACTGAGTGGGCAGACGGAGAAGACATGGCGCGCACCACACGCGGGTCCTCACCCCGTGACAATCATGAAAGTGCAGTCGAAGCCGCAGAGACTCATACAGAGACGACCGAAGGCGCAAGCGTTCAAAACGTCACTACGACGACGACAGACCCGAGTTCATGGCGGCTGGGTTCTCCACGCCCCGCAACGACCAAGACAGAAGCGACCGACGGTCAAAGATCGACGGGACAGTCGAGATGATCGGCGGACAGTCGAGATGATCGCCGAGACAGTCGAGACCGCGGCCAACGCAGTGATAGCTACAAGAGGAAAGACTGGCGCAAGTCACGATCCGGCGCACAATCCGAGCGATCATTCGAAGAAAAGATGGATGCTGATTGCAGATTCCACCTGTACAAGGGGAAGACGGAAAACTGCGCTCCAATCACTCGATGAGAAACTGCAGAGAGTTCGACCAAATGGCGACTGATTACATAAATCTCAGAAAGGCAGCAGCCACACCGCACCCGTAGCTGCGCCGCAGCCAGCCAATGTACCCGTTCTGATGGCACCACCACACCACCACAGCCTGCAGCAGGCGGCAACATCGCGGGTGCCATACAGCAAGTACCTCGGGTGGACGAACCTCAGTACCCTCCGCCCCAAGGGCAGATGTACATGATACAGAAAGGTCGCCCTTCCAACAGGGAGCAAAAACTTCGCACTCGACAAGTAAACATGGCGGTCATGTCACCTCCTGCCGTAACTGAATTCTTGAAGGATCCGAAACTGCAATAAGCTTCAGCAGAGAGGACCACCCACCATCGGTCGTTCGTCCAGGGCACTCTGCTCTGGTACTCGACGCACAAATTGGAGGCTACGCCATGTCCAAGGTCTTCATGGATGGTGGCAGCGGCATAAACATCATCTTCGCAGATACGCTCCGCAAAATGAACAGGTCAGTCGAAAACCTGCCAAGATCTTCAAATACCTTTCACGGTATCGTCCCAGGCAAAGCAATAAGCCCAGAAGGCACCATACAACTCGACGTAACGTTCGGGGACAAGAACCACTTCAGGACAGAGTCGATTGAGTTCGAAGTTGTCGACTGGAAGTCACAATACCATGCCATACTTGGACGCCCGACGTTCGCTCGATTCATGGCGGTGCCACACTACGCATACCTCCAGCTAAAGATGCCTGGACCAAAAGGAGTAATCACAGTCAAGGAAACTTCCAAAAGTCGACTCTTGCGACCGAGAGTTTAGCAAAATCTCTGAGATGTTCGGCATGGAAGCAACACTCGCCGATCTAGCGGTCTCCAACGATCGAACACTTATGCCGGAGCACAAGAAGGTGGCAGTCGACAGAGCATTCAATGCCACCAATGACACAAGATCGCATCAGGTGCACCCGACTGACCCGACCAAGACAGTCAATGTCTCGTCGAGTCTGCCTATCGCATAGGAAAGCGCGCTCGTCGAATTCCTCCGTGAGAACTGGGATATATTTGCGTGGTGTCCAGCCGACATGCCAGGTATTCCCAGGGAATTCGCCGAGCACTCTCTCCAATTATTTCCAGATGCTAAACCAGTCAAGCAAACAATGCGCCGCATATCCGGCCCAAAAAGAACCGCAGTCGAAGCCGAAGTCGACAGGCTACTCGCAGCAGGTTTCATCAGAGAATCAAGAAATCACAATGGGTGGCCAACCCCGTACTCGTAGAGAAGAAGCACACAGATATCCTTCGGATGTGCGTAGATTTCACAGCACTCAATAAATGTGTCCAAAGGATCACTTTCCACTACCTCGAATCGACCAGATCGTCGACTCCACCGCCGGGTGCGCTCGCTTGTCCTTCCTGGATGCTTACTCGGGTTACCACCAGATAAGGATGAAGGAAGAGATGAAGAGAAAACGGCGTTCATAACCCCACTCGGGGTCTACTGCTACACAACCATGCCTTTGGGCTCAAGAACGCAGGCGCAACCTACCAGCGCATGATGCAAGACTGCCTCAAGAAGCAAATTGGGCGAAACGTCCAGGTCTACGTAGATGACATGTCATCACAACAAGGGAGGAAAACACACTACTCGATGACTTGCGAGAGACGTTCGCAAACCTCAAACGCTTCCACATCAAGCTCAACCCGAAGAAGTGCACGTTCGGCGTTCCAGCCGGGCAGCTCTTGGGTATCTAGTCTCGGCTCGAGGAATCGAGGCAGACCCGGAGAAAATACAGGCCATCTTGACGATGCAAAGGCCTTCAAAGCTCCATGATGTGCAAAAGTTAGCGGGTCGAGTGGCAGCACTCAGTCGATTCATCAGCAAGCTAGGCGAAAAAGCACTCCCGTTCTATCGACTGATGAAGAAAGCAGATAAATTCGAGTGGACGCCAGAAGCCGAAGCAGCCTTCACGGACCTCAAGCGAGTCCTCACAAGCCCTCCAATCCTCGTCGCACCAAGGGAACGCGAGCCACTATACCTATATGTCTCCGCAACTAACAGGGTGGTGAGCACCGTACTGGTGTCGAACGCAGGGAGGAGGGACACGCCCAAAGCATACAACGTCCAGTCTATTACTTGAGTGAAGTGCTCTCCATATCAAAGCAGCGGTACCCGCACTATCAAAAGCTGGCTACGCCGTGTTCATGTCCTCAAGGAAGCTGACGCACTACTTCGCAGAGCACCCGATCACTGTAATCAGCACCTCAGGGATCGGGGACATCCTCACAAACCCCAACGCAACTGGGCGAGTCGCAAAATGGCTCATCGAGCTAGCACCACGAGATATCAAGTATGATTACCCGAAGGCCATCAAAGCACAAGTCTTACCTGACTTCCATACCGAGTGGATCGAAGCTCAGTTGCCAGGAGCACCAGATGTGTCCAACTCATGGACTATGTACTTTGACGGCTCAAAGAAGAACGAAGGCGCAGGCGCAGGTGTCATCCTCATATCACCAAAAGGCGACAAGCTTCGCTATATCCTGCAGATGGAATTCGAGTTACCATCCAATAACGAAGCTGAGTACGAGGCCCTGATCCATGGCATGCGGATGGCCAAAGCCCTCGGGTGCACTCGACTGATGATCTATGGTGACTCGAATCTTGTGGTGCAGCAAACAATGAAGGCCTGCGATGCAATCGCAGATAACATGATCGCCTACCGTGACCTGTACAATCTCATGGAGGGCAGCTTTGAAGGCTGCGAGTTGCGGCACATAGGGCGCGAGAGTAACGAAGAAGCAGATAAGCTAGCCAACATTGGCGCGACCAAAGCACCAGTTCCACCTGGTGTCTTCCTCGAGCGCATCGAGCACAGGTCCATCAAGAAAAGCGAACATCTCCTACATCAGCCGCACCAGCCAAGAGCAAAGCACCTAGCACAGAGGACCCGCCAGTCGAGGTACTCCTCATTGAGCCAACTGGACTCAACCTTTCCTCGCATACATACTCCGCGGCGAGGTACCTGAAGACATAACAGAGTCAAGACGCGTCACTCGACGATCTAAAGCATACACCGTCATCAACGGCGAACTATACAAGCGCAGCGTATCAGGTATGTTCCAACGTTGCATAGCATTTGAAGATGGCCAGCCATCCTTCGTGATATTCATGCAGGTACCTGCGGGCATCACGCCAGCAGTCGATCACTCGTAGCCAAAGCCTTTCGCGCAGGCTTCTACTGGCCCACAGCACTCAAAGACGCGGAGGACATAGTCAAAAGGTGCATCGGCTGTCAAAAATTCGCCACAAAGCCGCACGCACCCGCATCGGCGTTGAAGACAATACCATTGGCCTGGCCCTTCGCCCAGTGGGGGCTCGATATGGTCGGGCCACTCAAAAAATCCTCCCATGGAGGGCATACTCACCTTCTGGTGGCGGTCGACAAGTTCACCAAGTGGATTGAAGCAGTCCCTATCACAAGTTCGACTGCCACTACAGCAGTCAATTTCATAAAATCCATCATATACCGCTTTGGTGTGCCAAGTAGCATCATCACTGATAACGGTACAAACTTCACGGCTGAAGAGTTCCGATCCTTCTGCAAAGAGCAGGACATTACGCTCAATTATGCATCCGTGGCACACCCGCAATCCAATGGCCAAGTCGAAAAAGCCAATGGACTCGTGACGAGCGGAATCAAGAAACGCCTCCTGGTGCCACTCAAAAGGGCCGCGGGTGCTTGGGTCGAAGAACTCCCGTCTGTGCTATGGAGCCTACGCACAACTCCCAACGCTTCAACACAATTCACCCCATTCTTTATGGTCTACGGCGCAGAGGCAATCCTGCCATCAGATGTAAGATTCAATGCACCAAGAGTCGAGGCATACAACGAAGAAGATGCAGATGAAGCACTCGAAGATGCAGTCGACTTGCTCGAAGAAGCACGCAACACGGCGCTAGCACGCACAGCTGTCTATCAGCAAGACCTCCGCAACTATCACAGCCGTCGACTGCGTACCAGATCCTTCGAGGTTGGCGACCTGGTACTTCGACTGAAGCAAAAGAAGGTGCACAAACTCGCTTCTCCATGGGAAGGACCCTTCATCATCACCGAGGTCATTGGTGGTGGAGCATACAGACTGAAGCACGCGAAGACAGGGAACTCTCGCACAATCCTTGGAACGTTGCGCAGCTGCGCCGTTTCTATGCTTAGATTGCTCAGTCGCACAATGTAATAGGCACATATGTCGGATGGCTGCAGGTTTCAGACGCGCTCTTTTCCTTACCAGGGTACCTAAGGGGACTGGAAGGTTTTTAATGAGGCGGCCTGCAGCTTAACATTCAAAAATGGAATATAGTCAATGATTCCTCATATTTCTCCCTGCTTACTACTCGCATAACTTATTCGCACAACTTAGCCTCACCCGAATACTCGGGGGCTGCGCTATCTCAAAGCATGAGCTTTCGCTCCTTCTTCAAACATAATACCCCACCGCACTCGAATACTCGGGGGCTAGGTCATAATAATCATACATAAACAAAAAAGTTGCTCAAAATCATGAATTGAAGCTTCAAACATCGCAAAAATTCACAGCCTCACTCGAACACTCGGGGGCTGTGCAATTCATGTTCCATACTAAGTGTTTTCATAAACCCCACTCGATACACACGGGGGCTGCGCACATACATATAAATATATACTACGTATAAGTGGCAAATTTACACTCGGGGGCTGCCCTATATACAGGAGTACCCTAATCTTCCGGTTCGTCCTTGACTGGAAGAACAGGCCCATAAGTTGAGCGTGATAACAATCAACCATACCCTCGCGTATTCGACTGTTTCGTCAAGTTGCGACTGTGACAAGTCGATCCAGGCACGGGTGGACGTAGCTGCATATGTGGACGCTTACTCCGGATATACGCCATCGTTGCGTTGGCTCCATCCACAAGCTTCTGGGTGACAAAATCTCGAATGGACCTGCACTCCGGAAAAGCCCGAGCAACGCGTGGATTCCTTGAGGTTGCGGCCCTGTCGGGAAAGAGTCTGGTTGATTCGACTGAAGGCCGACCTGCATAACTCGAGCAGCATAGTGCTCCGCCACACTCGATCCTTTAGAGTTGCGAGTATGCGGCTCGGTGCTTATCCAAGCGAAAGTGCTGACGGCCCGTCGTTGGTTCGTCAGTCGCATTGTTCAACTGCTCATCAACACGAGCCTGCTCCGCCTGGAATCTGGAACAAAACCTGCAACAACACGTTGGATCAACAAAAAGGACAGACTATGAACTCTTGAGATCAAGGCAGTCATGCTTACACTCGAGTTGTCTGTTCACGATCTCCATCTCGCCAAGCACATAGTCCTCTCGCTGAGTGGGTAAAGCAGGCCTCGCCCTCATCATATCCAGCTCGCTCTGGGCGTCTTCAACTCTTGCTCCAGTTTTGCGACTCGAGCCTTCATATAACGCATTACTGCGGCATCGTTTGCCGCCTGAGCTCGAGATCGAGTAGGAGCACGATGCCGCGACGAGCTAGATGAAGTAGCGGCTGCCTGTTTCTGTTCCAAACATCATAAAAGTTTCATGAGAAACTCATCACAAAGCTCAGGCGAGTAACAGCACATAGCCTTACAGGCAGAGGCATAACAAAGGAACCAAATCCATACAAGTGTGGCAAAAGCATAAGCATACTCGAGGTATCATAAAAGTATAATTACAGTCCAGCAAAAGGGAAGATGGCCTAAAGTCTATGACGCAGACTCCGACCTAGCCCTACGCGCGCGATTGGCGACCTCCGCTGACCGGCGCTCCACGGTAGTCATAAAAATTTCAGCCAGCTGCGAGGCTGGCTCGTTCAATGCTTCAGAGACACCAGTTTCCCATCCGGCTTCCGAGGGAAATCAGACAGAGCGGCCTTGAAGTCACCCTCTATCCCATGACCTAAAAGGAGCTTGAGGGTGGTTTCTGAGCCGCGTACCGTCAGGGTGCGAGCAAAATTCATCATCGTGGAGGTTCCCGGGCCGAGGACGTCGGCAAAGCCTTCCACGGTCGAGGAGGTTGGCCAGACGGGAACACGCCCTTGTATACGGCGCCGAGTGTGCTCGTAGACTTGGCGAGTGCATCCTTAGCTTGGGCGGAGACGACGTCCAGGTCGCCAATAGCACGGTCGAGGGATAAATCGCCACTCGCCTGGTCTACAGGTGCAGGTGCGCCAACAGCTCCTTCAAAAATCAGAAAGAACAAAACTCTTACACGACATTCAGCGGCAACAGAAGTAAACAAAAAGTGGCAAATTATACTCACCGCCCACGTCTCGGGTGAGGCTAGCCAGACGCTCAGCATATTCTTTCTCGCGCAAGGCAGCGGAGTTCTTGGCATCATCCAAAGCCTTCTTCGACTCAGCACGCTGCTTGGCGAGTGCATCTTCTAGCTCCTTCACCCGGGACTCAGCCGATGCCTTGTCATCTGAATTTGATGGCAAGAAGTAATTCAAACACTCAGCTAAGCAAAGACAGTGCAAAAGGGACTTCGGGTTACAAATCAAAATACACTTACGAGTGAGTTGCTCCAAACTGGTGCGCAGGCTATCCCTCTCTTGCTCCAGTTGGACAAAAGCTTGCCCGATTCTACCAAGTTGAGGTAGTAAGGCTGCAAGCACACGAAATCAGCATAAGTTATACATAACCAGTCCGTATGCGGACTCGACAAAAAGACACTTACGTGTTCTGTCCAAGGCACGGGCTTCGCGGCTGATGTCCCGACCTCCGGAGCTGCGGCACTCATAGCTTTGGCCGTCTCAATAGCAGTAGTTGCGGCTGCTGATTGAACGACTTCTGGAGTCACATGAGAGGCTTCCGGGTGCTCTGGAGTCGTCATCTTCTCGGATGGGGGAGTCATCGGGCGCACAGTCTCAGCACTGCGAGTGACAGAAGAAATACAACATAAGCAGGACTATCAACAAACAAAAACTTTAGTACAAAAAGCTCAGACGCATACCTGTGCTCTTTTCCTCCTCACTATCAAGGTTGTCAAAATTGGGACCTCCAAAAAGTAGCTCCTCACCCGACTGAGGAGGAGGAGCTGAGCTCAACGGGCTCACGTTCAAAGGAGCAGCTGTGGCAGTAGGAGACGAGCCCGAGTCTCCGTCATCTCTCACATCTGATTCCTTCGCGGGTGAACTCGTGGAGGAAGACACAACTCGGGCCGCCCGACGGCGCTTGCGAGTGGGAACCTCGCTCACATCATCAGTCGTGGCGAGCTCCTTGGCCTGCACTTCCTCTGCCCCTTCCTCTTCGACCTCTTCCGTGGGAGATGTGGTAGCCGAAGGTAGAGGCGATTCATCTCCTCCCTTCGCTTCTACCGTTTGCACCTCCGTTTCATGAGTTGGGCCATCTTCGGGAAGAGGAGGAAGGGTCGATGCAGTCGAGTGGCCCTGCATACAAAATACAGCAGTCGAAAGTTACAAAGATGCACAACAAAATAACAAAAGCAGGAGATCAAATTTCACTAACCTCCTCCAAAGGCCTATCAGGACCATAAGGATGACAGGGCAGTCGACGTTGCAGGGCTCGCTGGACTTCGTGCTGGTGATGGACCGCACATGTGACACCAGCTCGCTCTTCGACAGCTCCTCCTTGCTCATTCGGGTGGCGTCGAGCGCACCCTCGTACTCCCACATGGGGTGGGCGCGAATGCGGAGCGGCCATACCCGCATCTTCACAAAGGTGGCAATCAAATGCACACCAGTTACGCTGCTCAGCAGCTCTCCAATCTTCGACAGCAGAGGCGCCGCTTCTGCCTTTTCTTCAGCCGACAGCGGGTGGTCCCAGGCTTCGTCCTCGCGAGTATGCCAGCAGTCGAAAACGGCGGGACTCCTTCCTGGTCGACGCGCACATAGAACCACCTCTTCCTCCACCCTTGCGCCGAGTCGACTGGCTTCAGGGCGAAGTAGCGGGTGTCGCTGCGCACCTGGATCCCGAAGCCGCCAACAGGATAGGTGCGGCCGCCTCGGTTGTTGGGCCGGACCATGAAAATCGACTTCCAGAGGGCCCAGCTGGGAGAAACTCCCAAGAAGCACTCGCACAAAACCATAAAACAGGCAATGTGCATAATGCCATTCGGGGTGAAATCATGGATTTGCACCCCGTATGCATACATCAATCCACGAACGAAGTCGTGGAAGGGAAGCGAAAAACCCCTAGGCAGAAACTCCGCAAAACAAACGCGCTCGTTAGCGCGAGGCTCGGGGAGTACCTCCTTGGGCGACGGCGCGCGGACGAACAGCTGGTCCGCGGGTGGCAGCATTCCCTCCTCGCGAAGCTTGTCCAGATGCGCCTCCTTGATGGTGGATTTCATCCAATCGCCGTCGCTCTTCTTGAGGTCGACGGCGGCGCAGATGCGCCAGCCGCAGTCTTCTTCCCCTTCAGAGCGGCCGCGTCGGTCGCGGGCGCGTCAGCGGCAGCAGCTTTCTCTTTGGCGCCATGGCAGCGGTGGCTAAGGGGAACAGAGGGAGCTCGGGCGCAAGAACAATGGAGGCGAGAGGAGACGATGAAGCAGGGGCGGCGCGCAGAGCAAATGACAAGTAAAAAGTAATGCCAGCGTCGTTCCCCTATTTACCACAAATCAAAAGCAATCACAGCCGTTCATATCCTAATCGTGCGTTACGCGCGCCATCTCACCGTACACGTGGCAAACGCGGAGGGCAACCGTCGCCGGCCACTCCGCCCACTACGCACGCAAAAAGAGGAGCCATCATCATGCCTCCGTAAAAAGTGGGCCAGAGTGGTCAAATCAAGTCCAAACGGCACCGTCGTTGGTCAGCTCTGCACAATGGGCCCACCTATGTGTCACGTCCCATCCGTCACAGCATAACGCACGCCAGCGCGTGTCAGGCAGCGCAGTCGCCAAAAACGTCATCCCTGACGTCATCTCAAGCGCTTTGATCAGAAATACATTCGAGTCTGCCCAAACGCATATCGGTCACTCGACTGCCTTGTTTGGTTCGGGTGGAAAAGCAATGTTAAGGCAAAATTGGTCACTCGACCGTTCCTTCGGCTGAGGCATATTACTCCCATCGGGAGCATATTAAAAAATTCTTCGACTGGAGATGCTCAAGATAAAAATGATTTTGAGATTATCCTCCATTGCAAGCAATAAAGCACAATCTCGGGGGCTACTCCCATCGGGAGCGCTGTCGCGCACCCGATAGAATAACGACAAAGTGTCAGTCGACAAAAGTCTCGACTCAGTTCATATACAAAATCATACTCGAAACATTCCCGAGTTGCGTCCGCCGCAAATACCTCGGATGCTGCACGCATAGTGCAAAGGTAAGACCCGCCGAACTTTCGAGCTGGGCTAAGAACCGTTCCAGCAACGTAAATCCTTATACTTTTCGTGTCAGCAGACATGATGAAAAATCCTGACGGACGCGTTGGGTAAAATTCAAATCTATACTGCAGATCGACTCAGTAAGACCTCCGCGGCCTAGTCGAATCTGACCAGTTTGTTCCAGATTCGAGTCTGGGGACTCGGGTTTGATTGAAAGCTAGTAAGGTTTTACCCGAATGTGTAGTTAACCAGTCCCGATCCGTCGAGTGTACTGGGCCTGCTAAGCTATTATCCTTGATCATCATAAGCAAAAATCAAAGTCGATGTGATACTCGACATTGCCAACATGTGTTATTCATATAGGAATTCCAATTATAATATACAGAATACAAAGCATATGACGTGCACTTACGAACGAGTCCATGCCCGATTCTTCGAGTCAGACAAGTACTCGGGGGCTACTGACAAGGGTATACATCTCGGGCACCCTACCGTGAGGGTACCTGGTGCACGTGGCGACTAAGCCCCAATAGCGAAGAGCCTATTCGAAGCCCAATACCAAGGCCCAAGAAGATGGAGTACCCTCCAAGATTAGTCATAGGCATAGTCGGTTTAGTCTTTCCTTACGTGTAAACTAGGTCGGTTATGAACTCCCGAGGTGCCGATCTAGGACCAAGCCATACTCGAACCACCAAAAGCTCTAGCGAGGTCGACATCTCGCCGGAGCCACCTTGTAACCGCATAATCCCACACGATCAATAACAGACAAGCAGGAAGTAGGGTCTTTACCTCCACCCGAGGGGCCTGAACCTGGGTAAATCTTTGCCTCTGCTTGTCAGCCGACGAAACTACCAGTACTACCACGTTCTCTCCCCATAATCTCAACCCTAGGTCCTAACCATGAGATTTGATGAGTTAACCCCTCGTCAGTCGCGCTGCTCCTCCACCGTAGATCGGTTCCCCCTCCTCCAGCCGGCCTTGCCGACGTCTGGAGAGGTGGGGAACCCGATCTATGAGTGGAGTTTTTAATAATAATAGTGTTCTACAGATTGGTTAGGGTTTTGGTAGTCGTCTTCTTTATCAATGGCGATGGCATCGTCTAAAATAAGCAATCTTTCGGCCTTCGTTCGGCGGCAAGATCTTCTTCCCGTCAATGGTGGTTTTGGAAAATGATTAAGTTTTTCTAGGTATGGTTCTTCAGATCTTCGCAAGATCGATTTTGCACTCATGGCTGCTGCGTGGAGGATTGTCCTCGCAATATCTGTCCCGACTGCTACGTTCTCGACAATGGTGATTTGTACTATCGGCTCCCGGCAAAATCGACCAGGCTGTTCGGTTTCTTTTCCCATAAATATCGGTGTTGGTACTCTTGCCGATGTTGGTTTATTACTTTAATGGTTGCGTGCGTGCACCTAGCCTTGGAATTGCGGCTCAAAATTAAAATTACGGTAGAACCTTCGTTGTTATTAACAGGTTTGTGGTTTGATATGTTTGTCGTTATATGGCTGCCTTCAGAAAAGTATAAGACCGTGTCTTTGTAGAAGAAAGAGTTTAAAGATTTCGAAGATTTGCTCGTTTTTTCTTTTCGACTTTATTTTATAATCGAAGTTAGCTCATGTATGTACTATTCGATAATATTGATCGTCAAAAAAAGCCTCGTCGCGCTGAGAAACCTCACGTGTAACGATCACTCGACCGGCTCCTACTGAGCCAGGTAACAAGTCCCATCAACTAATGGCTGGAGTTTACCGGTACGCGATCGGGATAGCTGTCTAGAAATCGAAGTGCGACGTGGAGCGTGCTCGGATCCACTCGACAGATGGAGGACACACAGTTTTCATCGTCATCATCAGGTACGTACACATCACCCGCCGTGATACGTCCTATCAAGTGACACCACATGACCTCCACGTATTATTTTTATCAGTCCTTTACAAATTGATATAAAATACTTTCACCTACTAAGTACAAACCTCATCAACATGTTCCCAACCACGCATTTTTCTCCATATATACATATCACTCGAGGCTCGCTCTCCTCAGTTTCAACCAATTTCTATGTGGGTGTGATTCAAATCTTTGGTTGCAAGTATTGTTATCCTAAAGTTAGTTGCTTTTAGTTGAGAACTTGTGCGTGTTGGATCTTGCTCGATAGACAAGGACATGATTCATGATTATGAAACATAGTCCCAGACTCACTTGCTGGGAATGAGCTTCATTGGAAAAGTATGTTGAACAATGTTCAACGTATACGGGACAAGGTCTTATCATGTGTGGGGTCCGTAGGAACAATTCTGGTGTACACTGCACAACCTGCATTGCTGGTCGTTAGTCTAAGCTGTGGCAATCTAGTGCAATCGTCGAACCTGGCAAAAACGTAGGCGCGTCACTGGGTCCGTAGATATATAAACGGTGCATATAGTATAACATGTGGTTGCCTATTTTCTCGCGACACATGCACATACATGCGCGAACATTATTTTACCATTTATTATTTTTCAACAACTTAATGAATATAATGTTGGTATGAAGATAAATCAGGCTCCGCAATTGAGAACCAACATGTGATTGGATGGTTAGAACGGTGGTTATACTCACAGTACATCAGAATTCAAACTACATGTTTGACGCTAGTGTTTGTCATTTAAGTCGCAATATTCAGTAGGTCAAAGCGAGACGCCTCAGAAGTGAGCTTAACTTACTTGGTTAGGTAAGTGGATGTACAACCCAGTCAACCAAGTTTAACTCCTCATGGTTGCATATTTGGGTTCTTATTATTTTAAGAAAAAATCCGCTGCAGAGGTTTCCCTACCACATTAATTTTAAAAAAAATGAGACGTCAGTTGTAACTTCGTCAATCTCCACATGCGACCCGTCGGTTCATTCAGTTGGAGGTGTTCATAAAGGTAAGATGTGCATCGCAAAAACGGTTTTTTACAAGGGCATATGGCACCAGGGGAAAATCTGGGCCGTCTGATTCGGCCATCCGACGGACCAAATTCGCCGTGGACAAGTCGTTTTTTGTTCACGGTCAACGGCGAATCTGGTCCGTCGGATGAACAAAACGGACGGCCCAGATTTGCCCTGAGCGCCATATACCCTTGTAAATCTCTTTTTCAATGTGCATCGTGCGTTCTAAGATGAGTGTATCCCGTATATCCGCGCTGAGGGCATGCCTTTCGGTCCGCGGCGATGAAAAACGGCGGCACAGCGCCCATCCGCGCGCGCCTTTGCAGCGGGAGGAACGCGACGAAAAACGCGACGACGGCAGGTCAGTAGACCGCGGCAGCCGAAGCCGAAGCCGAAGCCGGGCGGCATGACTGACGGTGGGTGCGGTGGACGTGCGACGGCGACGAGCGCGCGCTGGCCGTGAATGACGATCTGATCATCTGAACCGCCGCGCGTGTGAAAGAGCCCATTGACGTCGGGCCCTTTTTCGGGGGTGGATTTGCTTCCACCTTTATTTGCTGCAATCTCCTTTTAGCTTCTTTTGTTACTGCTTTGTGCTAGCTTTCGGAGGTGCCCTGTTTCCTGATCGATCGGCGAATAAGATCTACCAAAAAGCGCCCTTGTTCAGTTGTTCTTTCGCGAGCTCGGACCCCGGAGTGAAAGTGGTCAGGAAGCACGAATGGAGATGAAAGCAATGACCGATCAATACGCCAACGCAGGTTGCACTGTAAACTGAACTTTTTCTCCATTCCGCGGGGCCGTGCACTGTGTGGGAAATTTGGTCCACGGAGCCTCCGCGCAATCATTTCCAGCTCCACTCAGCACGTCAGCTTGTGCACGTGTAAAGAACATTATAATATGTTGCATTACTTACAACTAAATTGAGTGAGATCTATGGTCAGCGGTCAGATAAGCACGCCCTGTCAAAGTGTCAATGGTTTCAATACGACAAGAGAACACGATTGTATCGACACACAACCATTTTATTTCTAGGCTAATCGTCTGCATTGTAAAGCGGCTATGCGGGGTTCTCTTATAGCAATCCTAAACAGAAATGAAGGGTTTCAGGGACGGCCACTAAGTTTTTTAGGGACTTAACGCGATCCCGAAACCCGGTTCTTATAATTCCACCTGTATGTTATTTTCATTAATTTTTCTGGCCTGCCAGAAACCGTATATCGATTTGGCCATTATTTTTTTTGGGTACCTAAATCGCCTCACAATCCTGGTGTATCGACGGGATGGAGATCGATTTAGTGTTTCATTTCTCAATCTTTCTGCCACATTCCCAAACTTCTCGCGAGGCTCGAGTGACACGGTCATTGCAGTGGGAGGAGAAAAACAGACATAAATTCCCCTCCCGCCAATGGAGGGCTATTTTTCTGTGAAGCATCATCAGATTTCACATAAAGTAGGTGTTTTTATAGTGCATTCGGTAGTCATGTTTATTTTGTTCCTTTTGCCTGATTCTTTGATGACCAAACATTAAGGTGAATTTGCATCGTGAATTGTTCACCTGGAAGCTGCACACGATTTTACACAATTACACATGATTTGCATAGCTGATTCTTGTTTGGCCGAGAACTAGTCGTGTCCTTTTTTTCTTATGTGGGCAGTTCTATGGTCACGTTTCCTTTTAAGGGCTTGCTAAAGTTGCTCTTATCATGATATGATTAGAACTATACTGTAAATGGGTGAAAACTACTCTCTCTCTCTCTCCAAAACGGTTGTGTCGTCTTCAATTTGGCAGTAGACCAGTAGTATGCTCGGTACACGTGTAACATAACATTTTTATAAAGACATAAAAAACTTAACTGTAACATGTAGTCTCTCTCCCTCTCGCTCTCTCCGGCCTTTACAAATTGATACAAATACTTTCACCTACTAAATATAACATCATCAACTTGTTTCCAACCACGTTTTGCCTTCCATATATTCGTACCGCTTGAGCGGTTGAGCCTCCCCACCAGTGGCGGACCTTGGACACAATCTTTGGGGGGGCGAAGGTGCAAAATGAATTTTTTTTGGAACACCAAATCATAACACAGCAGCGAGCAAGAATTTGTACTAGCATTTACAGAAACATATAATTCAAATTGAATTTGTCCTCGACAGTAGCATTTTCAGCAACGAGCTATATTTTATTTTTTGGAACACCAAATCATACCACAGAAGCGAGGAGGAGAAAATTTTGCAGCGCATTGGAGCCTTGTAGGAATCAGAAGTGCATCATAAAAGCTTCCAGCTAACTACCCCGGGCACTCACTCTAGCTGCTACCCCGGCTGCTAGCTGCTGCTGCGGTTCAGTGCTCAACTGCTCATCGCACACGGTGCCGGCGACCAATTTGAGCTGAGCAGGGTGCGGACGAGACGAATCCTAGCAGCCAACCGGCCGGCCACCCCGTCGTGGCGCCGTCCAACCAGTCGAGGAGAGGAGGAGCAGATTGGGGAACGAGGAGCGACCGAGCGAAGTGTCGAGAAGAAGCTCGTCTCTGGTTTCTGGCCTAATCGATATGGACCAAATGTGCTTCATGGGCTGCAGGCCACGTTAGAAGTAAAGGAGTAAAGATTTTGTAAAATTGCTGGGGGGGGCCACGGCCCAGGTTGGCCCTCGTGAAGGTCCGCCGGTGCTCCCCACCCTCAGTTTTTAACCAATTTTATACCACCGTAAAAAAAATGACTATACCAATATAGAGTGGGTGTGATTGACATCTTTAGTTGCATGTATTATCATCGTGAACTTAGTGTAGATCTTGTGTGAGTTGGATCTTTCTCGATAAACAAGGACACAGTTATGAAACATAATTCCAAATTAACTCACTTGCTCGGAATGAGCGTCATTGGGAAAGTATGTTAAACCTTCTAGGTTATAAATGTGACCAAAACATATCTTATGTGTAGTTGGTCACTTCAGTACAGCTTAACATGCACAATACTGGGCTCCATTTGAGGACTTGTTTGTTACTAGTGTAATTTTAAAGTCCGTTTGATCTAATTGTATCGGGTTGGTTTTATCTATATTTTTTCTAGAATTCTCCAAACTGTGGTGTATTTTCCTCTAAATGCAGTAACCTCTTCCTAATGAATTTGGGATTAGAAATAAATGTGTAATGGGATTGGTAAAATACAAGGGTTGTCGTGGTGGGAATCACGCAGATGCCATGGGGATGGCTTAGTCTGGGGCCGAACGGATGCTTGAGGATTCGGGAGGGATTGCGCGATGGAATCGCACACGAGGAACACTGCAAACACAAAGATTTACCCTGCTTCGGGGCCCTCGTGAGGAGGTAAAACCCCTACTGCAGCATCTATCCTACTTTGGTGTATTCTCATCTCATATGCGGTGAGTACAGATGCTCCTCGAGCTGTATGGAGCTAGCTATGAAGAACTGCTCAAGGAAGAAGAAGAAGAAGCAAAGCCAAAGGGGGAAAAGAGCCCGCGCGGGAGCTGCCCCCACCTCTTCCCCCTGGTGCCCTTTATATAGGTGCCCAGGGGACAAGTGAGGGGACAAGCAGACAAGAAACACTATTCACATACACTGTAGCTGATTTGACTACTGGGGTCTTGTCATACTGTAGCTGATTTGACTACTGGGGTCTTGTCAGCACTGTAGCTGCGTCCTGGGGATGGGCTTGACATGTCTCATCCGTCCTTGCTTTTGTCCTCTAGCACTGGTCTCCAGGATCCACGGCGGGTTACCGGGGGAATCTTGTACTGGACGAGGAAGATATTTGTGATGACTCGGATGGGGATGTCCCGGTTGAAGAAGTACTCCAGGAAATAATGAAGGAGCTCGGTCGAGGTAGCGTCGGTGGAAATGATTCGGTTAGGGATGACCCGGCGTCGGTGGAGATGATCCGGTTGAGGAGATGCTGGGATGAGACGGCCATCCGAGGTAAATCAGACTTCGGCCCGGCTGAGGATATTTCGGCCTGCCCGAGGCTGGCTGGCACTTCGGCCTGCCAAGGCTATGTCGGCCAGGATGCCCCAGACTCGGCCCTTGCTACTTCTTTTTCCTTTTCTTTTATCTTTTAACACTTCGCTCTCTTTTATTAACATGCCAACGTTGCTAACTTTGGGGTACCGGGGATTACATCCCCGACATTAGTCCCCGAGGCTGCGGGGGACTCGCAGAGTTGCGCGCAGTCTTACAGAAACAAATAACAATATTAAATCTCCATGTAAACAACACTTTGCCTGCATGTACACCATCATAATTCGGTCGTCCAGCCATGCCCTCCAGGCCAAATGCGACATCCGATTGACCGAGCTCACCCGAATCAACAACGAGATGGACAGTTTGCGCTGGAAATGTGTTGCATTCATGGGCATGGCCACACATAGATGTCTCTGCCGACATTGGGCAATTTGGCACTCTGCCTGCATGGTCACCGTCATATGTCATTCTTCAGCCACTCTGGGCATGTGTTTCGGAGCATATGTCTGCACGGACATAACTCAAATACCTCGGCCTCTCTGGGCATATTTCATATGTCTCGGTACCTCGGCCACTCTGGGCACATCACACATGTCTCGATACCTCGGCCACTCTGGGCTTATCACACATGTCTCGGTACCTCGGCCACTCTGGGCACATCACACATGTCTCGGTACCTCGGCCACTCTGGGCATATCACACATGTCTCGGTACCTCGGCCACTCTGGGCATATCACACATGTCTGTTTTCAGCCACTTTGGGCGCCACCGTAAAGGTATGTTGGCAGCTTTTAGCTGGTCCGACACATACAGCCGTCATTGGCCGATCTAGCGTTTTGCCATCATAGGCATTTGCCTTATGCCGGTTTGAGATATACCTCAGCCTAGTATGCTCAATGAGTCGGAATACTCTTCGACTCACTGAACCGGGATAGTAATGCTATGATACTCTAGCAAACTTGGATAACTGAAGAATCATGTTAGTTGGACAAGCTGGTGCAAGAGCACCCAAGAGATACTTGAAGATATAAGAGTGATGCCATGATATGTTGGCGAACCGAGATAAACGGCGATCTGAGATATGGAATGATGTCGTGATACTGTGGCAAACCGAAATAAACGGCGATCTGGAGAATACCGATACTGCCATGATATCTTAGGTGATTTGAGATAACCAACATAATCATGATCTTGATGATGAATATTGTCTCGGTAAAACTGATGCCACCTTTCAACGTTAATAGAAGCATATACATATTGAATATTTATTTAAACAACGAATCTACTAACATGCGGAAATACTTATAACATGTGACAGAGACTACTTCTAGTAGAAAAACTATGCATGCAGACAGAGACTCGGTCACAACCGAGTCCCCGAGTTATTTTACAGATACAGAAGAAAAAGTAAACTGTCTGGCCGGCCAGTCCCCGGGTTAAGACATCTCACTCCCGGGGAAACAACAAGTAAGCAAGACAGAAAAGAGGGGGCAGTCCCCGAGTACTGTTTGAGACTATCTAGAAGCATAATGCAGACATATAACTGAAACTTACAAGGCAGTGTTGTTGGAGCAGTCGAGGAAAACGCTAATGCCGGCCTGGATATCAATATGTCGGCTTGGGCCATCAATATCCCGGTTTGAGCCACTTTTATGCCGGATATGACCAATATATGTCGGATCCCAATCTTAACTCGGATTTCCAAGGTAACTCGGATTTTCAGGGTGACTCGAATTTTCAAGATAACCCGGATTTTCAGGGTGACCCGGATTCTCAGGGTGACCCGGATTCTCAGGATAACCCGGATTTTCAGGGTGACCCGGATTTTCAGGATGACCCGGATTTCCAGGGTGACTCGGATTTTCAGGATGACCCGGATTTTCAGGATGACCCGGTAACGAACGTTTTTTCGCAAAACCGATACCACCTTTCAATGTTAGTCCAGCACATACATACACAAAGAATATTTGACGGGAACAACAAATCTACTAATAGGGGTAAACTAGCTCCAGCATATATATCATGAACATTCAAAGAGAACAGCAAGTCTACTGACCAGAGGCAACGAACTATAACATATGTCGGAAAGTAAATCTAGCAACCAGGCTACACACGAGGATGCAAACTCGGACTCAACCGAGTCCCCGAGTTACTTTTCTTATCTAGGAGACACTGTAAAACAGACTGGCTGTCCAGTCCCCGGGTCAAGACATCTCGCTCCTGGGGAAAACGACTAAGCATGGCAGGAAGGGGCAGTCCCCGAGCTACTTTTGAGATTAACTATAAGCGCGGTGCGGATATTTAACCGATACTTACTTGATAATTTTGTTGGAGCAGTCGAGGAAGACACTTATTCCCACCTGGTCACCGACATGTCGGCCTGAACGACCAATATCTTGGCGTGAACTACCTGCATGTCGGATTTGACCAGCATATGTCTGATTCGCACCTCATCTCGGATTTTTACAAGCTTATCTCGGCTTCGACAAGCTTATATCGGATTGCCCAAATCTCATGTCGGTTTGATCGATTCTCACGCTGGTTTGACCAGCCCCAGCGAGTTTGACCAACTCCCCTTGCCGAAGTGTGGTCGATGCCTCAGCTGGACCCAGTTTACATTACCTCGGAGTGTGCCGACCTATTCTCAATCCGGATGAACCGGCATCACTACAACTCGAGAGTTGGTCTCACACGCGGGTCAACGACGGGGCGCCGGAGTTGGGGATCTTGGGCGTGGACCAGGCACGGCCAAGGTGAGGACGCGGCCAGCCTGGGCGCGAGCTGCCAACGCCGGTGCTGGCCTCAGACGCAGCGCGAGGAGCCGGGAGATGGGGCTGGCACGGGCGAATCGGCGGCAGAGTTGACCGAGGCGAGCTCGGGACACCGGGCAACCGGGCTGTCGGGCGACGGCGAGCCGGAAGGCGCATGCCAAGGGCGGCCAGCCGACCGAGGTCGGGGAGCTGGGCGACCGCGACGCCGACGCGGAGGGGCGCGGGCCAGGCGGATGCGGTCAAGGCAGGGCTTAGGCGAGGTCGGGCAGAGCGCAGGCAGGACGCGAAGGTGAGGACGGAGCCGGCTCGGGACGCGGTCGGAGGAGGTCGAAGGGGCCGCGGCCAAACTCGGGGAGGACCAGGCGCAGCTGGGTGCAGCCGAGGCGGAGACGAGCTTGGAGAGGCCGCTGGGGACGCGCGGGTGCTGCCAGCTGAGACGAAGCCGAGGAGGCCGCGGCCGGGGCGGAGCCAGCCGGGGCGAAGGCCGAGGATGTCGCGGCCGGGGCGGCGCCGGCCGGCACGAAGGTCATCGGAGCAGAGGTAGCCGGGGATATCTGAGATGAGGCCTGGACTGTATCTCGGTTTGGGCTGAGTTTAACCCGAATTTGGCCCAGATAACTCGGATTTGACCGAGACATCCGGTTTTGACTAGCTGACACTGGTTTGAGCCTCTTGATATGTCTCGGTATATATCGGTGCTGCCCTACCTGAGACTTCAGCTCACCGGCCCAACCGAGGCCGCGGCCACGCATATGAGCAGAAGCTAACTCCGGCCTAGACTGGCCAAGTTACCCCGGTCTTGACCTGCTGCAACTGGGTTGAACCTTTGCCAACCCGGGAATGATGCCGACGTCGAGTTCCCGAGTCACTTTTCTCATCCGGGATCTGCCGATGATGTCTGTTGGAGAAGGCCGCGCTAGCTAGAGCGCGGGGAACAATGGCGATGTCGAGTCCCCGAGTCGATGAAGAAGGTCCCGTCCGAAATTAGCCCAGCAAGCGCCACTATCAGCCCCACGGTGGGCGCCAACTGTCGTGGTTGGAATCACGCAGATGCCATGGGGATGGCTTAGTCTGGGGCCGAACGGATGCTTGAGGATTCGGGGAGGGATTGCGCGATGGAATCGCACACGAGGAACACTGCAAACACAAAGATTTACCCTGCTTCGGGCCCTCGTGAGGAGGTAAAACCCCTACTGCAGCATCTATCCTATTTTGGTGTATTCTCATCTCATATGCGGTGAGTACAGATGCTCCTCGAGCTGTATGGAGCTAGCTATGAAGAACTGCTCAAGGAAGAAGAAGAAGCAAAGCCAAAGGGGGAAAAGAGCCCGCGCGGGAGCTGCCCCCACCTCTTCCCCCTGGTGCCCAGGGGACAAGTGAGGGGACAAGCAGACAAGAAACACTATTCACATACACTGTAGCTGATTTGACTACTGGGGTCTCGTCATACTGTATCTGATTTGACTACTGGGGTCTTGTCAGCACTGTAGCTGCGTCCTGGGGATGGGCTTGACATGTCTCATCCGTCCTTGCTTTTGTCCTCTAGCACTTGTCTCCAGGATCCACGGCGGGTTACCGGGGGAATCTTGTACTGGACGAGGAAGATATTTGTGATGACTCGGATGGGGATGTCCCGGATGAAGAAGTACTCCAGGAAATAATGAAGGAGCTCGGTCGAGGTAGCGTCGGTGGAAATGATTCGGTTAGGGATGACCCGGCGTCGGTGGAGATGATCCGGTTGAGGAGATGCTGGGATGAGACGGCCATCCGAGGTAAATCAGACTTCGGCCCGGCTGAGGATATTTCGGCCTGCCCGAGGCTGGCTGGCACTTCGGCCTGCCAAGGCTATGTCGGCCAGGATGCCCCAGACTCGGCCCTTGCTACTTCTTTTTTCCTTTTCTTTTATCTTTTAACACTTCGCTCTCTTTTATTAACATGCCAACGTTGCTAACTTTGGGGTACCGGGGATTACATCCCCGACAAGGGTTAACCTTATCCCTGAAGAGATTATCCCTGTTAATCCCTACATAAACAGCAGTAGCAAAGGAGGCCTCAAAGAGATAAGAAGGAATTGATACCGGGACTCTTTTCTTTGCAAGACATGTACTTTATCTTCTACAATATTACGAAGATAAGAAGCATGGACAATATTTTATTATATACTTTTTTCAAAAACTGAATGAATAGTGGTATGAAGATAGACCGGGTATTCTATATTTATCTTCTAAAATATTACGAAATAAACAAGCATATAGATAGATGTAAATCTTCGTAAAACAATATAACCATTTGCAACGCGTGTGAGTATCACAGGACAATATTCCGTGCAAATAGAAATTACCCAACATGCACAATAGTTTTCTCATATCTCTTTTTCGCATAGATCATACATAGTCATAAATTTTGAAGTTTTCTCATTTCACATTTTCGTAAAACAATATAACCATTTGCCTGCCGACCGTGACTCGTCCCGTGATCCCCTTGCCTGCTCCCTCCCTCCAGCGACGCTGTCACTGCTTCCCCAAGTGCGGTTGTGCCTGATCCTGCTACGTGGCCCCGTACCAGTCGAGCCCGCACGTGAAGGAGGGGGCGTGTTCGAGAGCATACTCGACCGTGCGCTTCGTCTCAAGGCATCCAAGACCTGTGGTGTGTCGTCTTCATCGTCAACGGTCGCTCTGTCGTTCTGGCATGACGAGTTGATTGCCATGGCCAGCTTTGAGCTTCCTGATGACGAGGTCTGTCGCGTGGTGGACACTGTGTCGCTGCAACCTGCAGCAAGTCGGTGCACCATGATGTGCTTGCTCCGCTCCTGTGGTCCTGGAAACTTATTAGGTCGTCGCTCGCGACGCGTTCTCCTCGCGGGCGCATGTTGCCGTTATGTGGTCGTCGGTCTTTTTGTTTTGCCCCTGCATCGTGATTTAAGGTGATTTCATAATAATGGAATCTTAATTATTTCATGTGTTCCGGTAGGGATATGTGTATATGCAAGCCCGATGAGTATTGATCACCAATCGCAATATTTTTGGTGCATGTACCATGGTTCCTCAAACATACACTTCTCATGGTACACCTAGCAAGAACCTCAAACATTCACCGTTCGGTAATGGTACTACCAAATATTTCAATTTGTCGATCTATATGAGTTAAAAGGGTCGACATGGTAAAAAACTATATAATGATTTTTTTTCTCTATCATATTCCTTTTTCATTACTCGACACGTGCATTGTACGTGCACGATTACAAGTGAGGAAAGGTTGTGAGAAAATCGTAATTAGGGGGTAAATGTTGTACTTCTCAGCTTGATAAATACATTTTATGTAGAAATACAAATTGCATATGGGTTCTCTACGATTTAATAAAGAAAAAGCGAGTTTGCTTTAGAATCTTAAAAAAACATGGGCATGGGCATTGAGTTGACGCTCACCTTGTATGTCATATTCCTATCTGTAACTTGTTTCGAACAATGAAAATTACCTAACCAAGTTCTATGTCACAAGTTGTAATGTAGCTTTTGGTATGGCTATCGTTTTCTATTTATCATGCCACAAATAATCATACTATACAACAGCAATTTTTGTACCTAATACTAGTGCATTGTTTGCTTTTTCTTATTTCTTTCAAACTTCAAACTAAAATTATCTAAGTTTTTAAAATAAATCAATTGCATATGAACTTAAATTACGAAGTTTCCCTCGAGCCAACTTCACTTATTTAGAGAACTGAAGTCAAGATGAGAGAGTGGATGAGAAAACTTTTAGTACAAGCCACATATCACCTTGAAATCGTTTGTTGGTAAATGTGACTAATTAGGCTAATATTTGGTTACCTTTTGTCTACTTTGTGAGCATTCATGTTGCTAAAGGTTTCGGGTGACTGACGTGTCTTACTCTAAGGTTGGTTTTATTACCTAGCATGTGCCTAATAGTTCGGAATGGTCTGTATTTGAATATCCCCCCCCCCAACCCACCCAACAAGTGCAACGTATCACCTACATGTATTCCTTTATATCAGTCTTATACAAATTGATATAAATACTTTCACCTACTAAGTACAACCTCATCAGTTTGTTCCCAACCACACATTTTTCCTTCCATATGTACTTATCGCTTGAGGCTCGCTTCTCCTCAGTTTTGAACCATTTTTATGGCCATTGTCAAAATGTTTGCTACACATACCAATATAGAGTGGGCGTGATTCAAATATTTAGTTGCAAGTACTATTATCGTAAAGTTAGTTGTTTTTCGTTCAACTTGTGTGGGTTGGATCTTGCTCGATTGACAAGGAAATGATTATGAAACATAGTCCCATACTCGTTTGCTGGGAATGAGCGTCATGGGGAAAGTATGTTGACCAATATCAATAATATCTGGTACCAGGCCCTATCTTGAGTGTAGCCGATAGCATCAGTTTTTGTGTACATTGCATTACCGGCATTGCTGGTCGCCGGTCTAGGCGGTGGCGAGATAGTCTAATCGTCGACCTAGAGAAACATTTAGGCGCGCCACCGGGTCCGTAGATGTAAAAAGTGGATATAGCATAACCAGTTCCTCTTTTGTTTGCAACACATACATGCGCTGCGCGGACAATATTTTACCATGTATTATTTTGCAACAACTGAATGAATGCAATGTTTGTATGAAGCTAAATAAGGTATTGTGTATTGATCTTCTAAAAAAAAAAAAACAAGCATAAACTAGATAAGAACTTGTTACGTAAACTTCTTAAGTTTCATGGAGGATTTTCTAGCTACGTAAACTTTTGGTAATTATCCAAAACATAAAAATATGAGCTGTGGTAAGTCTCAAAAATGAATTCACATGTGCCTAGGTTGTAAAAATTCGCTCGCGGTTCACAGGAGTTGTCATCTTGATAGAGTCAAGCACCTTGCATTTCTTCTTCTTCTTAAAAACCTGGTTCCTCAACCTCTGGAAACCATGCGTCGCTTAGCTGTCCAGAAATCCAAGGGCGACGTGGAGCCTACTCGGATCCACGCGATCCTAGCAGAGCTTTCATCATCATCAGGTACACATCACCCGCCGTCGGACGCCACCGGAATTCCACGCCGAGGGCTAGCTAGCAGCTGGGGTCAAGCCAGCTTTGTTGGCCGTCGACCGGCATGACGACGGCGCGGTCGACGTGCGACAGCGATGTGCGCGCGTTGGCCGTGCAGGGAGCGATGATTTGCTTCCATCTTTACCTCAGTAGGAATAATAGGGTGTGATGTGCTATATATCCGTATAGTCATAGTAAATCACATACTAGTGTAGCAAATTAATTCTGAGCATGCAAATAACCCACTTGCTTTAAAGAGTGTTTGAGAGATGTGTTGCTACACTATTTAGAGAATTGAAGTCAAATTTTGAGAGAGTGGATGAGAAAACTTATACAAGGCACATATCACCTTGAAATTGTTTGTGGATATATGTGACTAATTTGGCTAATGTTTGGTTAGTCTTTGTGTACTTCGTGAGTACATTCATGTTGCTAAATGCTTGTGGTGACTGATGTATTACTCCAAAGTTGGTTTTATTACCTAGCATGTGCTTTGTAGTTCGACACGAACCATGTTTCAATATTTTAGTCCTTCACAAATTGATATAAATACTTCCACCTACTAAGTACAACCTCATCAACTTGTTCCCAACGACACAATTTTTTCCTGCCTATATACTTACCTCTTGAGGCTTGCTCTCCTCAGTTTTTAACGAATTTTCTATGACTGTTGTCAAAACTATTGCTATACATACCGAATAGAGTAGGCCTGTAGGCGTGATTCACATCTTTAGTTGCAAGTACTATCATCCTAAATTTAGTTGTTTTTCATTGAGAACTTGTGTTGGCCGAATCCTGCTCGATAGACGAGGACATGATTATGAAATATAGTCCCATACTTGTTGAGAATGAGTGTCATGGGGAAAGTATGTTGAACAATGTTAACTGTAAACGCGACAAGGCCTTATCCTATGTTTAGGGTGTGGCGTCAGTTTGGTGTACATTGCACAACCCGCATTGTCGGTCGCCAGTCTAAGTGGTGGTGGCGAGCTAGTCCAGTCGTCGAGTCTGAGAAAGATTTAGGCGCGCCGTCCACATATACAGTATATACGGTGCATATATCATATACAGTATATACGGTGGCGAGCTAGTCCAGTCGTAGTTGCTTCTTTTGTTCAAAAACATACATGCACGGACAATATTGTATCATATGTTATTTTGAACAGCTGAATCATATAATGTTAGTACGAAAATAAATCGGGTATCGTATACTTATCTTTTAAAAAAAATACAGAAAACAAGCATAGAGATAACTTGCACCTGTAAACTTTCTCGTAAAACAATATAAACCATGTGCAACATGTGCAATAGTTTCCCAATTTTTCATTTTCCCGTAGGTCATATCTGGTCAAAACTTTTCATAAGTTTCATGGAGGATTGTCTAGCAACTTAAATTTCTGGTAATTATTTAAAACATAAAAATATGAGCTGCGGTAAGTCTCAAAAATGAATTCAGATGTGCCTGGGCTGTAAAAATTCGCACGTCTCTGCCCGAGCTGCGGTACAAGCAGCCAAGCGTCGGCATCGGCAAGCTGAGAAACCTCATGTAACGATCACTCGATGGCGCCTAACGAGACAAGTAATCCATCACATCCCGCAATCGATTACTGTAGTTACCAGAACACGATCGGATTAGCTGTCCAGAAATCCAAAGGCGACGTTGAGCCTACTCGGTTCCACGCGATCCAAGCAGAGCTTTCATCGTCATCATCATCTTCAGGTACACATCACCCGCCGTCGGACGCCACCGGAATTCCACGGCGAGGTCGCGCCTTTCGGCGGCGCTGATGACGAAACGGCGCGCGACGACGGCCGGGCGGTCGACCGAGGCAGCCCGATCCGGAGGTCTGAACGCGACTGGTAGTTTTGTCGCTGGTGGGCTAGGCTAGCTAGCAGCTGGGGTCAAGCCAGCTGCGTTGGCCGCCGACCGGCATGACGACGGCGCGGTGGACGTGCGACGGCGACGTGCGCGCGCTGGCCGTGCAGGGAGCGATGATTTGCTTCCATCCCTAGCACTTCTCAGTTGGTGCGATCTCTTTTCAGCTTCTTTTCATACTACTATTTGTGCAAGCTTTCCGAGGTGGAAGCGTGTTTCCTGATCGATCGGCGAATAAGATCTATCAAAAGAGCCTTTGTTCTGTTCGTTCTTCGGCGTGCTCGGAGGGAAAGTTGGTCAGAAACAAAGAAATGGATGAAAGGAATAGCCAATGAATACGCCAACGCAGGCTGCACACGTAAACTGAACTTTTTCTCCATTCCGCGGGGCCGGGATGCGGATCGATCTTTCTGCCAAACCGCCTCGAATCGAGATTCACGTTCCGGACAGAGCAAGTGCCAGGAAAATCAACTCTTGACCGAGGTCGATGTGCACTGTGTGGGTAATCATCTCCAGCTCCACCCAGCACGTTAGAGCATCTCCACCGGGGCCTCCAAATTCGTGTCCGGCACCCCCAATGGAGGCCCAATTGGGGGTGCCGGACATGTGTCCTCCCATGTTTTTGACCCCGTCCACAGCGGCGCACCCCAAAGGCCCACCCCCAAATGGCCCTAGTTTTGAGTAATAGATCGAACACCTTGCGGGAGCACGAACCGCCGCCGGTTCACCTTCGCGTCGCTTTGGAACACGGCGGTTTGGTGTGGACGTGCAACCGCCGGCGCGTCGCTTCGGGGTTGCGTTCACGCGGTTTCGCAGCGATATATCCACGCCGTCACAATCTCTCCACGCACCACCGTCCAATGCCGACTCCGATGACGAGGAGTAGTTTTCGGAATTTCTAGTTGTAATGATATGCAAATAAGTAATTTCATGCATTAATAAAAGTGTCGAACTCGTCCGGCAATCAAACTGTTCAGCCGCGCCGGATTTGAAGTACCAAATCACGGCCATGACATAGTTTCGACCGCGCTGGAGAACAAGTATCCAACGTCGGCCATCAAAAAAGGGTCGACCGCGCCGAAGAACTAGTCTCCAATGCCGGCCATCAAAAGGGCGCCCCCCCGGCGCAATGGTGCATGCCGATCACGCGATCACGCGTCGGCTTCCTCCTCCTTGCCTTCCTCGCCTTCCTCTTCGGACTGATCGAGCGCCGCCGCTTCGGCCGCCGTCTTCTCAGCCTGAATGCGACTCCGTTCGGCCACGAAGTAGGCCTTCTGGTTGGGGCTCATGTCGCTCGTGTTGGTGGCCATGAACAGACGCTCCTCCTTCTTCTCCTGGGCCTTGATCTTGTTCTTTTGCATCTTGAAGTAGAGCGACCACTTCTTGTCGGACGCTTCTTGCATCTTCTTCTTCCTGGTCCTGGCCGTGGTCGCCATCCTGTTCGTCGCCCTGGCCGAACTGATATGTCGGCGTGGACATAAGTTGCATCACCGGCAATGATTCCATTCATCACCTCGGTGTCACCATCCTACGACACAAATACAACAATTTGCATCCGGCCACCGCTCGCAATAAGTACACACACCAACAATTTGCATCCGGTCGCTCGTAATAAGTGCGCCCAACAAACAATCGCCCGGGAACACAATAAATAGGCGCGGATCAGGAAGATAAATAGCATGCACCTGGCCGAGTTGGTCGACCGCGTTGCCGAAGAGGAGGCCGCGGGAAGCAGTCGCGTCGGCGTTTGTGGCTGTCGTCCGCCGCATCGCCGGCTATTCACTGAACACCAACGGCGCCTCGTTCAGATCGAGGGCGTCGGGGGGGGGGGGGGGGGGGGGGGGGGGAATCCGCGACCGCTGCGTTTGATAGCCGGAGGTGTCGTCGAAGAAACCCGGGGCAGACGGCGACCCGCAAAAGACGCCGGCGCCCCCCGGGCTTGAGCTGCTTTGGCTCATGGCGATCAACATCTCGGCGGTCTCACCAGCCGCCTTATCCTTCGCCTTCAGTCGCCTCATCTGCCGAAGGTGGGAGGCGGCAGAGCGCAGGACGCCTTGGCTCAGCGGCACCGAATACTCCTGCGGCCCCCGCTTCATCGGCTTCTTCTTCGGCTGCGACGACGCCGGCGGCTTGCGACCCCCTTGGGTTTCGTGAGGCCGACGGGCTTTGGCGGCATGGTGGCGGAAGGCGAGGAGCTCGCGGCGGCGGCGGCGCAAGGGTTTTGGAAATGGAGGGAAGATTTGGAATTTTGGCGCCGGGGACGGCACTGTAGACGAAGGGAATTTGGGCGCGCCGCGATGTCTCTATGACGGGCGGGCCTCCCCTGTTAGACGCATGTCCGCCCCCATGTCCGGCACCCCCGAAGAGGCCTCCAAATTTGGAGGCCTCTTCGGGGGTGCCGGACATGTTTTTGCTCGGGTGACCCTTTGGGGGGTGCCGCTGATGGCGTTTTCGGCCGTCCGGACCCCCAATGGGCCTTTGGGGGGTCACTTGGAGGGCCCCGGTGGAGATGCTCCAGTCGGGGCGCCCAAACGGCCGCCCAAACGCCTTTGGCGCGTGCCGGACACAAAATCGCGCCCACTCGCGGCGCCCAAACGCGAATTCGGTCCGGCGCGGCCCAGTTTTGTGTCCGGCACGCCCAGCCCACGCCCTCAACTTGGGGAGGCTTGGGGCGGCCCCGGACGGAAGGAAACGCTCACCTCCGACGCGCGGGCCACGCCTGGCAGTGACACGGCCACGCCCTGCCGTGGTCAAAGGCGTCGTCAAAGGCGCGTGCCGCGTGGCGACTCCTCGTTTTCACGGCCGGCCGGCGGCCAGTGAGCCGTCGCGTCCTCTGCTCGCCGGAGTGAATGCGGCGCGCCTTTTCGAGGCGAGCGACGTTAATGCCACCGCTCTCCGGCGGCAATAAAAGGCGAGCGCCGGCCTCCACTCATCGCCACTCTCGCCCTCGCCGTTCTCTCTCCCTCACCTCGCCACTCCTTCTCCACTCGAAAAACCGCCGCCGCTCTCCTTCTCCATGGCCGGCACCTGGAGGCGCACCGGCGGCGCCGCGGCCAATGGCTTCGCGCCGCGCACCCTGCTCAAGGAGAAGACGGAGGCGCTGCGCGACAACGGCTATCCGGTGCCGCCGGATATGCGTGTTTGCCACGGGTTCGTCATCGGCGTCAACGGCGTGCCGGTGATGAAGCCCCTGACGCGGACGAGCCGCGGCTTCACCGCCACGGTAAACACGCACTACTGGCGTGACCTGACGCCGGAGCAGCGTCAGGACCCGCGTTGGGATCCGCGGAACCCGGCCAACCATGGCCGGTACGAGGCGGCGTTCCAGCGCGCCTACGAGGAGGACTTCAACCGCTGGGACGGCCCCGGCCTGGCGCCGACGGACAAGAACGTCGCCGGGCGCGAGGCGTTCTGGAGCGTGCCCGGGCGCATGCTCCAGTTCGTGATGAACCACATCGCGAACGGCGGCTCGCTCCTGACGGCGGCGCCCGCCCCTGCTCCGGCCGCCTGGGCACCAGCGCCACCTCCGGCCAACCAGTGGGCGCCGCGCGCGACGCCGTCCTCGTCGCGCTCCACGGCGTCCTCGTCGCGGGCGTCGTCCTCGCGCTCGTCCTCATCCCGCTCCCGCGCCTCCTCTCTGCTAACGCCGAAGCCGGAGCAGATGAAGGTGAAGGCGGAGCCAGAGCTCTCGCCGTTCATGGCGGAGCTCATAGCGGCGCAGGAGGGGACGAACGACGACGCCATTGCGGCGGTCGTCGCGGCCGCGTCGATGGACGACGTGCCGCCGCTCGACGGCCCCTCGGCCTGCGCCTGGTCGGCGCGCGATACCGCCAAGGAGAAGGGCGTGCCCTTCTTCGACCTCACCGTCGACGGCCCAGGACCGAGCCGCGTCAAGGAGGAGGACGACGGCGGCGCGTGGACCGGCGGCGCGTGGAGCAGCGGCGGCGTGAAGGAGGAGGTGAAGGAGGAGGAGGAGGACCCCTACTACGCCTTCAGGCGCCGCTACGCGGCCGCCAGTAGATTTAGGTTTAGTTTTTTTAAATTTCATTCAAATCTGTAAACTTTCCTAAAATTTGAATGAAATTTGTCGAAGTTTAAATTTAATTTCTTTTAGTTTGGGCGCCGCGAGTGGGGATCGACGGCGCCCAAATGGGCAAGGTAGTCCGGACGGCGCCCAAAGAGCCTGTCCGGACGGCCTTTGGGCGCCCATTTGGGCGCCGCGAGTGAAGATGCTCTTAAAAGGGCAAAGCTTGTGCACGTGTAAAGATGATTATAATATGTTGCATTACTTAACTAAATAAAGTGAGATCTATAGTCAATGGTCAGATAAGCACGTACTGTGTGAATGGTTTGCGTACTACTACAGTATAAGACAACATGATTGTATCGGCACAATTGTTTGATCGATCGGTGGGCTAATTGTGCCCTAATAATTTGCCATGAACCATTTTAATAGCTCGCCATGAACCATGTTTAAGATTTTTTATCAATAGTCCCTATCCCTCTCCCTCCCTCCCTCCCCACAAGTGACAACTTATCACCTCCATGTATTCCTTTCTATTAATTCTTTGCAAATTGATATAAATACTTTCACCCATAAAGTACAACTTCATCAACTTGTCCCAAACCACGCATTTTTTTCCTTCATATATACTTGTCGCTTGATACTCGCTCCCCCTTACTTTTTAACCAATTTTCTATGGTCATTGTTAAAACTTTTGCTATACTCATAGAGTGGGTGTGGTTCACATCTTTAATTGCAAGTTCTATCATCCTAAACTCATGTTATTTTCAGTGAGAATTTTTGTGGGTTAGAACTTGCTCGACTCACAAGGACATGATTATGAAGCGCGGTACAAACTCACTTGCTGGGAATGAGAGTCATTGGAAAAGTATGTTCAACAATGTATGTTGGATACGCAACAACTTGTGTGCAGCTGGTAGCATCATGGTTTACACTTCCCAATCTGAAGTTTGTGTGCGCCCTCGGTAGTGGGAAGTGTGCAACAAGATGAGTGAAGACTGGCGGAGCCACTCCGGTCAACAAAGGGGCATCAGATGCGAGGCTCGGACGGCAAAGTCACTGTGGCGCGAGGAGAAAACGACGAAATTTCCCTCCGACAGATGGTGGGACATTTTATTGGATGTATTTGCTTGTTATCAGAATTAGTGGTAAGGCAGTCTGTTTTTATTGTTGATCATAATAAATATGAACATAGATAGATAGAGTGATGTATTTTAGAACAAGTATA
Source organism: Poa pratensis (assembly GCA_947311845.1). Taxonomy (NCBI): domain Eukaryota; kingdom Viridiplantae; phylum Streptophyta; class Magnoliopsida; order Poales; family Poaceae; genus Poa; species Poa pratensis. Next base: position 27,546,504 of record CAMZMU010000049.1, on the reverse strand, counting down.
ATAAAAGGTTGACCCTTATATATATGGAGGAGATAGACATGAAAAATAAATAAGAATAGTGATCTCTAATGAAATAGCTCACCTCTATACGGTTGTTTAAAATGAGGAGAATGATCGGTGACTCTAAATGAAGCCATGCATGATCTTAGGGTCAAATTTGCTTTCAAGGGATTGCTACATTTGCTCATATAGCAGCGTGCGGCATGTCATCCAATTGATAGGCAGACATTCGTGATTTCTTCAAAAAAAATGCATCTCTGACTTAGTATTTCATTAGTAAACTTTATCGGACTACAAGTATAACAGAAAACTTTGATCTCGGACAGTCGGACGAGTGTTGTTTGGAAATCATGAAGAATTTTGAAACATTGCTCGTGATTTAAAAAAATTGCTTTGCCCACTGCCCACTGCGCTTGGACCAATATTTAACCTCCAAATGCTCATCTCCACGCTACGGCTAATGTTATCCTGGTCGCTTTGCCTCTTCTCCCCATGCAGGATTAGCGCGGATCTGCGGGCCGCAAAGCTACAGAAAACAAGCCGACAAATCTCGAGACAGGGGAAACCAGGAGGTCGCGCGCGCGGCTGCTGACATTGCCGGCGGCGCCGGCGCTCGCTCCGAGCTCCGTACCCACGGACCCCGAGATCGCGGCCGCGGCCGCGCGCACTACTCAAGATCACTACACGGGGCCCCCTCCTGCCGTCGCGCCGGGCATATGTCACTCGCCACGAGCTGGCTTTTGACCAGTAGCGCGTGTTGGCTCGCTGAGTCCGACACGAGCCTCCGCTTCATTAACTCAGGTGTTTAAAGTGTAATTTGGCTGCTGGTATTTTATATAAGCCAAATTAAATTAAATGATCGTGGTCAGATTATTGGTTGACCTATGTATTTGGACTTGGTGTTTAGTTCAAAATGCAGGATTGGCAAGAATCAAGTACAAGTACCTGGGTGACAGACTAGACATATGAAGCTATTTATTCAAGACCGATTTCTAAAGTTTGCATGGATTAACTGGAAGATATGATGAGTTCATGATGTATTCTGGAACAGGATGAACTGAACTGTGGCTGCCGAAGACAACTCCTGGATGAATACCCAGAGATGCGCTAAGTTAAACTGCAGATATCTAGGACAAGTCCTAGCACGGGTCGGTCAAGTATCAAGCTGAAGACCTATTGGAGGTTGATCGATCATGTACGGCAAGGTTCCATGTTTCTTACGATTGTACGTATTAGTACCGGCCGGATCGATTAGTTACAGATTAGGAATATTTTATTCGGCTTGCAAACCAAGCAAACGATCGGAGACCTACTTCTGTACGCCAAAGTCCAGGCTACCTCTACATATAAGAGGTATACGGCCGATTGAGGGAGCCCCAACCAATCGATACACACAAATCAATCTATTTTCACGTACTGTTTTTTCCGTTCGTTTTTCTCCTTTGCCGAGCTCTAGTATCTCTAGGGTTTAGCGATCTTTGCCGTTTTGCGCTGAAAAGCGGCCGTTTCTCCTCTTCGAAATTGAGGAATTCTTTGTTGCTTTGCTCGTAAAGCAATCGGTTCGTCGTCACGAAAGTACGACGGTTATCGTGGTGCTGCGCGGCGATTTTGCATGGCAACACAATTGGCGACTCCGCTGGGGACGAAGAAGAACAAGAACATGCACGCGAGTCGACACCGACAACATCATCGCCGTCACACTTGATGAGCTATCTGACGATGATCGGCGCGAGTTGGAACGGGTGCTTGATGAAGAGAGAGCTGAGAAGATGAAACTGATGCTTGCTGGATTCCAGAAGACAAGGAACGGCATCGTCAAAAAGGTAGCTACGCCGAGTCCTTCGGATCTACTCGGCGCTGAGGTAAAAAGGCCAACTGATGAAATTGCTCATTTTATTGATGTGTCCGTAGCTAGTAAATATGGTTCGGACACAGCAGAGATGTCACGCGCGATTAAAGCTGTAGCTAGTAAATTTGAGCAACTTGAAGAGAGTATACCTCGACATGTGCGTTCGGTAGTGCTACAAATTAACGACGAAAATTCTGCTAATCAGCCGATGCCTCCTCAAAGTAGCAGTTTATTTAATCTTTCTGGTCATATGCACACACCAGGGGCATCGGTTAATGCTGCACGACATGCTCAAGTTTCTTTAAATAATAATTTGAGTGGCCAGAAGAATTATGCTAGCGGTTCGACCCATGATTTTATGTATAGTGCTGCTCCTCCTATTGTTTCAACTTCGGTTGATCAAAATCACAACAACAATAACCGAAGTAGTATTTTAAACTCTAATTTGCAGCAGCCTTTTTATCAAACCGTAGCATATAATACGCCACCGCTGCAGCCTGTAGGTACCGGGGTTCCATATGGGCCGGTACCCAATTCATATTTCAGTGGACCTCCGTTGCAACGTCACAAAATTCTTTGCCGGAATATCCACCGCGTGCTTGCGTTACACCCGCTGCTCAAACCAATTCTCCACAGCCCGCCGATAGTTTTAAGGATCAACTTGCTGGTATACTTAGAGAATTTGGTTTAGAACCTAAAGGTAGAGCACGTGCGTACCAAAAACCATACCCTGAATATTTTGACTCAACACCATATCCTCGTGGTTTTAGAATTCCAGATTTTGTTAAATTTACAGGAGAGGATGGTAGAACAACTTTTGAGCACATAGGCCAATTTTTAGCACAATGCAGTGATGTCAGCACATCGGATGTTTATAGAGTTAAACTATTTCCTTTATCTTTGTCCGGTACTGCATTTACTTGGTTTACATCGCTCGCTCCTAATTCTATTTCAACATGGGCACAACTGGAGCAAAAATTTCATGAATATTTTTATAGCGGTGAAACTGAACTTCGACTTTCGGATTTAACTATGGTTAGACAGAAACATAATGAGCATGTTCAGGATTATATTAGGAGGTTTAGAGATGTCAAAAACCGATGTTTTAGCCTAGCCATAGCCGAAAAGGATTTAGCTGATCTTGCTTTTTCGGGACTGCTAACTCATATTAAAGATAAATTAGAAGGGCAGGAGTTTTTGGATGTTAATCAAGTTTTGCAAAAGGCTTTGGCGCAAGAAAATCGGGCTAAGGAAACTAAACAATTTAGCCGATTTAAAGATAACAGGAGTAAAGATAATCATGCGGTTAATGCTTTAGATTATGATAGTGATTCGGCTAGTGAGGATGACCTAGATGTATGTGTAGCCGAATGGGTTCAAGCGCCAAAGTCAAAACCTTTTGCATGTCCTGCTTTGAAACCTACACCTGCTAAAAGAGAAGAAATTAAGTATACTTTTGACGTTAGCAAGTGTGATAGGATTTTTGATATGCTACTTCAAGGAAAATTAATTAGATTGAGAGAAGGTCATGTTATCCCATCTGCAGGAGAATTGGGTAGAAGAGCTTATTGTAAATATCATAATTCGTTTTCTCATTCTACTAATGATTGTAATGTGTTTCGACGACAGGTGCAATCGGCCATTAATGAAGGACGATTGACATTCACAGAGGATGCTAAGATGAAACTCGATAGTGATCCTTTTCCTATTAATGTGATCGATTTTGAGAACAAGAAAATGCTAATTCGGCCGCATCAGACCGAATCTGCCAAAGGAAAGAATGTTGTCATTGATAATAATGCTGCGCCGAGGATGATCAAGCCAAAGAATCCAGAGGTGGGAGTGTGGAAAATCAATGGAGGAAGAAAACATGCTCCAAGAATAAAGCCGACTGTTAGCATGTTGTTGGAAAAATACACTTCACGCAAGGCCAACAATGTGTTTAATCGGCTTGGAGGCATTAAGCGTCCTAGGTCTCCTTCTGGACCTCACGGTCATGAGCATTGGAGAAGAAATTCATATGATCAGCAGCCGTATTTTCCAATGGAGCCTGCTTATTGGGGATGTGCACCTCCTCCTATGTATCCACAATTTCCTCCGTGGGGTTTTAATCCATGGGCGCCATACCCTACAGGGCCAGCAGGTTATGTTCAGCCAGCGTGGGCTTCTTCAGGTCCTATGTATAGAGGACCATGGCAGGAAAAGAGAGCTCGGTTTGATCAGGGATTTAGGCCACGGGATGCCATTGTTATCCATGGTAATGTCGAGAAGTCAGCACCGGGAAGTTCAAATCCACGCGGGAGACACAACGCAGATGGCATAGTGCATAGAGGTGATCGGAAGCTTGCATGGGTGCCGGTGAAGCATGTTGAGCCTGAGGTTGTAAAAAATTCAGATGATTCAGATGTATCTCATGGTCCGAAGATTGCGGACGATCGATCAGCTGGAGTTGTTGAGAAGAGTCCAGAAAAGGGGACGCTGGTGAGCTGAGAGATAATTCTGTTCAGAAAAAAGATGGTAATACAAAAGAGAAACATGTGGACAATACGCATGTTGCATCTTCCAGCACGAATCAGAAAATTGGGTCAGCTAGCATGCGTAGCGATCCAATCATTAGAGAGAGCAGCTCACGTACATCCCCTGGTTGGTCTCCAATCATTTTTGGCTCGTTCGATCAATATGGAAATCCAAGTACTAGTGGGAGCCAGAAAGTTGCAGCCGACCGTGCAGTTGACCAGCAGAGAAGTGTTTCGGCTAAGAATAGAATTTTTGTTCCAGGAACAGCAAAACGTCAATACAGGCCGAACAATTCAGGTGGCAGCAGAATTCAGTCGGTTGCTCCAGGAACTAAGCCTGGGCCTAGGTGGTGCCCGACGGGACTCACACACACTCAGAAACGGCGTGTACAGCGGCTGCGAGCATTGGAAATCAGGGAAGAAATAGCCGAGAAGAAGCGAGATGAATTGTTCAATCGGGAAAGACCAATGGTGCCTGCAATGATTTGGAAGGAGAAGCGCATCGTGGCAGAGGAGAAGGAAGCGGAAGATGACGCGATTGACGACCTCGCCGATGACACGGCCGATGGCCTTGCAGATGACACGATTGATGACCTCGCCGATGACACGGCTGATAACCTTGCAGATGATACAGTTGATGATGAGGCTGCTGAAAGTTGCGATGATGTACTTAGTGATATGGATATTAATATGGTGTTTGCATTACCTGCTGAATTTCGTGCACCCGAGGCTGAAGTTGCAGAACTGGTTCTTGGTCCGAAAAATGCTACATTTGAGAAGCCGGAGAAGCCCGAGCAGCATTTGAAGCCATTATTCATCAGGGGTCACATTGATGGTAAACCTATTGGTCGCATGCTTGTTGACGGCGGTGCTGGGGTTAATATTATGCCATTTTCGGTTTTTTCTAAATTGGGCCGAAAAGAGAGTGAATTAATGAAGACCAATATGGGACTTAGTGGGTTTTCCGGTGATATGTCTGAAGCTAAAGGTATTATTTCTATGGAGCTAACAGTAGGTAGCAAGACATTACCGACTGCATTTTTTGTTGTCGAAGTCAAAGGTCGGTATAACATTCTGTTGGGGCGTGATTGGATTCATGCTAATTGCTGCATCCCTTCCACTTTACATCAGTGTTTGATTCAGTGGGTTCATGATGACGTGGAGGTGATTGAGGCAGATAATTCAGCTTGCATTGCTTTGACAGATACGCCGGTTGATTGGCAACACGGTGAGATGCGTTGTTTGACCGGTAGGGATTTATCAAATTATGATTATATAAGTATCGGTAAAGATGGTTTTGTACCTATAAATGCACAGCCGGCTAGCATAGCTCGGCTTAATGATTTATCTTTATAAATGACGACTAAAGAAGATAGTATTAAGTGGCTGCAACAACGCACTGAGAGTATCGTTCCGGTAAGAGCGATATGCATGAGGCAATTGAAGATTTTGATGATATGGCGAAGCTTGGACAGGGATTCTCATCGGCTGATCCACTTGAAGAAATAGATATTGGTGATGGAAGCATTCCCAGGCCTACATTTATTAATGGTAATTTGACAGCCGATCAGAAAAGCAAGGTATGTGTTTTACTTAAAGAATTTGTAGATTGCTTCGCTTGGAATTATACCGAGATGCCAGGTTTGAGTAGAGATTTAGTTGAACATAGATTACCTATTAAATCTGGTTTTAGGCCGCATAAACAACCTCGTAGAAATTTTAATCCTAACATATATGACCGCATCAAAGAAGAAATCGATCGGTTATTAAAAGCTGGGTTTATTCGGCCATGTAGGTATGCAGAATGGGTTTCTAATATTGTGCCGGTTGAAAAGAAAAATACCGATAAGCTTAGGATATGTACTGATTTCAGAGATTTGAATAAGGCTACTCCGAAAGATGAGTATCCTATGCCTATTGCCGACATACTTATTAATGATGCTTCAGGACATAAAATAATTAGCTTTCTAGATGGCAATGCTGGCTATAATCAAATATTTATGGCCGAAAAGGATACGTCTAAAACTGCTTTTCGTTGCCCAGGTTTTGTCGGTTTATTTGAGTGGGTTGTCATGACTTTTGGTTTGAAGAATGCCGGCGCTACATACCAGCGTGCTATGAATTTAATTTTTCATGATCTCCTAGGCATTGTACTGGAAATATATATTGATGATGTGGTTGTTAAATCGGATGGGTTTGATCATCATTTAGCCGATTTACGTTTAGCTTTAGAAAGGATGCGCCGGTATGGGTTAAAAATGAATCCACTCAAATGTGCTTTCGGTGTGTCAGCCGGGAAGTTTTTAGGTTTCATAATTCATGAACATGGTGTAGAGATTGATCCTGCAAAAGTAGAGTCAATAAGAAAATTGCAGGAACCTACGTGTAAAAAAGATGTGCAAAAGTTGTTAGGAAAAATTAATTACTTGAGACGATTCATATCTAATCTTGCAGGCAAAATTGAATCGTTTGTTCCATTACTTCGGCTAAAGAGTGAAGCCGAATTTACTTGGGGGGCAGAACAACAGGAGGCTTTTAATAACATAAAGAGATATTTGTCGAATCCTCCTGTGTTGCGAGCACCCAAGTCCGGTGCGCCGTTCAGGTTGTACATTGCTGCACAAGATAGAGTGATCGGCGCGGTGTTGGTGCAAGAAGACGGCGACAAGGAGTACATTATTGCATATTTAAGTCGTCGTTTGATTGACGCCGAGACTCGGTACGTGTTTATTGAAAAATTATGCTTATCTTTATATTATGCATGTACCAAATTTCGGCCTTATTTACTGTCCAGTACATGTGTAGTAGCTTGTCAAGCCGACGTGATTAAATACATGTTGCAAAAACCGATTCTTAGCGGTAGGATTGGAAAATGGGCTTATGCACTAATAGAATATGATTTAGCTTATGAATCGCTGCGTGCTATGAGAGGTCAAGTTATCGCCGATTTTATTGTTGATCATAGAATTAAGGATGACGAAGATATTAATTATGTTAGTATATGCCCATGGAAACTTTATTTTGATGGATCGGTTTGTAGTGAGGGACAAGGCGTCGGCAACGTTTTAATTTCACCTAATAATGTTGCTTATGAAACATCGGTCCGTTTAGAATATTTGTGTACTAATAACCAGGCTGAATACGAGGCTTTATTGTTTGGTCTACAAAGTTTAGTAGATATGGGTGTAAGGGATATAGATGCTTTTGGAGATTCGCTTCTGGTAGTGAAACAAATTAAAGGCGAATTTCAGTGTTTTGATGGATTGCTGAATAGTTATTTGGACCGATGTTTAGATATAATAAAAACTTTGGATACTTTCACTATTAATCATATACCTAGGGAAGAAAATTCTAGAGCCAATTGTTTAGCACAGCAAGCATCCGGTTATAACGTCAGTAAAGGAAAGTTTTTTATACTAGAAAGACCGATGCAGTTTGCTGAAAAAAGTGAGACCGACATGATATTTGTTAATTTAGTGCATGGTCCAACAATGCATGGTTCGGTCCAGCAGAAAGTAGTGCAGGGAAAAGAAAATTCGGTGCAAGGCTCACAGGTGACCGAATTAGCTAATAATTCAGAACTTGGAGATTGGAGAGCTCCTCTGATTAATTATTTGAAAGATCCGAGTCCAACCACAGATAGGAAAATTCGGCGGCAAGCTTTAAAATATACTCTGTTGAATGATGAATTGTATCGCCGAACTATAGATGGATTACTTTTAAAATGTTTGGATTCTGATCAGTCTAGATTAGCCATGGGTGAAGTGCATGAAGGTATATGTGGGACACACCAGTCGGCTCATAAAATGCGTTGGTTATTAAAGAGAGCAGGTTTTTATTGGCCGACTTTGTTAGAAGATTGCTTTCGGTATTATAGAGGCTGTGAGGCGTGTCAGAAATTTGGTAATATACAGTTAGCGCCTGCAGCTATGTTAAATCCCATAATTAAGCCATGGCCATTTAGAGGGTGGGGCTTAGATTTTATTGGTCAAATACATCCAGCTTCTTCTAAAAGACATCGCTTCGTCCTAGTGGCTACAGATTATTTTACTAAATGGACTGAAGCGGTTCCTTTGAGAAATATGACTCATAAAGAGTTGATTAGTTTTGTCTTAGAACATATTATTCATAGATTCGGTATTCCTCAAACTTTAACTACAGATCAAGGTTCTTCTTTTATGTCTCATCAATTTCGTGAATTTGCCGAATCTTTTGGAATTAAGTTGTTAAATTCGTCGCCTTATTATGCTCAAGCTAATGGACAGGCCGAATCTAGCAATAAAACTTTAATTAAGCTTATAAAAAAGAAAATCGAAGAGCATCCGAAAAGATGGCATGAGGTACTTTCGGAAGCTTTATGGGCTCATCGGATATCTAAGCATGGAGCAACTCAAGTGACACCGTTTGAGCTAGTGTATGGTCAGGAGGCAGTGTTACCCGTGGAGATTAATTTGCAGGCTCTTAGAGTAGCCAGACAAAATGATTTGTCGGCTGTAGATTATAATAGTTTGATGATGGATAGAATAGATGAGGTTTCTGAAGATAGGCTAAGAGCTTTACGAGAGATTGAAAAAGAAAAATTAAGAGTAGCAAAGGCTTATAACAAAAAGGTGAAGGAAAAATCGTTTCAGATAGGAGATTTAGTGTGGAAAACGATTTTACCTATTGGAACTAAAGATAGAAAATTCGGCAAATGGTCGCCGAGTTGGGAGGGTCCATATAAAGTTGTCGAGATTGTTCCTGGAAATTCATATTTTGTACAATCTTTGCAGGGAGTGAAGTTGTCTAAAGCTCTCAATGGAAAATATTTAAAGAAGTATTATCCTAGCATGTGGCAGGAAGCTTGATGATGCTATATATGGCCGATATGTTTTTATGAATATCGCCCTAAGAAGAATGTGGCCGGTATATTATTTTAGATATCGCCCTAAGAAAATTTGGCCGATGTGTTCTTTAGACATCGCCCTGAGTAATCATATGGCCGGTGAAATTGTCGACATCGTCCTAAGGTACAAATATCTGTTTTTGATAAATGATATAGTACCAAAAACAGGGGGGCATGTGTTTAAAGTGTAATTTGGCTGCTGGTATTTTATATAAGCCAAATTAAATTAAATGATCGTGGTCAGATTATTGGTTGACCTATGTATTTGGACTTGGTGTTTAGTTCAAAATGCAGGATTGGCAAGAATCAAGTACAAGTACCTGGGTGACAGACTAGACATATGAAGCTATTTATTCAAGACCGATTTCTAAAGTTTGCATGGATTAACTGGAAGATATGATGAGTTCATGATGTATTCTGGAACAGGATGAACTGAACTGTGGCTGCCGAAGACAACTCCTGGATGAATACCCAGAGATGCGCTAAGTTAAACTGCAGATATCTAGGACAAGTCCTAGCACGGGTCGGTCAAGTATCAAGCTGAAGACCTATTGGAGGTTGATCGATCATGTACGGCAAGGTTCCATGTTTCTTACGATTGTACGTATTAGTACCGGCCGGATCGATTAGTTACAGATTAGGAATATTTTATTCGGCTTGCAAACCAAGCAAACGATCGGAGACCTACTTCTGTACGCCAAAGTCCAGGCTACCTCTACATATAAGAGGTATACGGCCGATTGAGGGAGCCCAACCAATCGATACACACAAATCAATCTATTTTCACGTACTGTTTTTTCCGTTCGTTTTTCTCCTTTGCCGAGCTCTAGTATCTCTAGGGTTTAGCGATCTTTGCCGTTTTGCGCTGAAAAGCGGCCGTTTCTCCTCTTCGAAATTGAGGAATTCTTTGTTGCTTTGTTCGTAAAGCAATCGGTTCGTCGTCACGAAAGTACGACGGTTATCGTGGTGCTGCGCGGCGATTTTGCATGGCAACATCAGGTTAGCCTACTCGCTCGCTTTCCTCACGGAACCTTGGCACCGTCTCATTTACGTACGCCGTGAATGAAGCGGCCGGAGCGCCAAACGGCGAACACCATTAACGATCTGGCATCTCTAGCACTGCACTCTACTCTTCCTTTTTGAAGGTCAGCGCTCCACAGTGAAGAGAGTAGCACTAGCACTGAAACGGAAGCACGGGCCGTGGCGACGACACCGGGAAACCTGGCCAAAAGGAGCGCTTGTGTCAGGCTAGCCATAGCTCCCGGCGCGTGGTGCATTCGAGTGACGGTTCAGGCGCATTCACTTCAGGTTTAATAGCCCTGGCCTCACCGGAGTTAATGACCGGCGGTCAAAGCCAGCCCGGCCCGGCCCGGTGCCGCAGCCGAGGCGAGAGGTGTGAAATTTCACAAATTTAACCCTTGGGTCAAACTTCAGCAAAAAATAACCTTTTTTCGAATCTAATTCAAAAACTAACCCTTTTGCATAGCGCCCTACCACGGGTCGCTATGCTCTACACCATAGCGACCTCCGATCAGTCGCTATAACCCTGCCAGCGTGGATCGGTGGGGCCGCAGGTGCTCGACCATAGCGACCTACACTGAGGCGCTATGCCTCCACCATAGCGCCCTCCAATCCGTCGCTATCCGTTGCATATTTAGACACAGAGAGCAGTCCAGCCCGACGGGCCCCAAATTTCGCTAAGTCAGAGCATAGCGCCCTGGTTCTCGTCGCTATGTTTCTAGGATAGCGACGTACGACAGGTCGCTATCCTCTTCCTTAGCCGTTTTTGGAGCTCAGACGAGCAACCAGCTCTCTGTCTCGTCGGGTGCCAAATACCCCAGACCATAGCGACGTGCCATCGGGCGCTATGCTCACAGCATAGCGACCTACGGAGGGGCGCTACCCTCTTCCTTAGCAGTTTTTGGAGCTCAGACGAGCAACCAGCTCTCTGTCTCGTCGGGTGCCAAATACCCCAGACCATAGCGACGTGCCATCAGGCGCTATGGTCAACAGCATAGCGACCTACGGCGGGGCGCTATCCTCTTTGTCAGAAAAAAATCAATCAAAACTGGATCAAATTTGCTTACAGTTGATCAATATTGCACACAAAATCAGAAGAACATAAAGCACACTAAATGTTCAGACAAACTGGATCATAACCACAACAGGGTTCAGACAAACTAAATGTTCATCACATTACAAGGTTCCCGCAAATTAAATGCCCACGACATTACAAGGTTCACACAAACCCAAAATCCACGACATTACATTGTCCCTACTGAGTAAGACGTGGATACTTGCCCTTGCGCCTCGCTGGGTCTGGTTCCGCTCGTTCCTCCTCTCGTGCACGGCGATCCCTCTCACGCCTTCTCGCATCCGCCTCCTCTCGTGCATGGCGAGTACCTTCACCTTGTCCTCCCGCCTCCTCTCGTGCATGGCTAGCCCTCTCACGCCTTCTGGCATCCAACTCCTCTTGTGCTTCCCTCTCACGCCTTCTCGCATCCAACATCCCTTGTGCACGGCGAGCACCTTCAGGTTGAGCCTCCTCTCGTGCACGGCGAGCACCTTCACCTTGGCCTCCCGACCCCTCCCTTCCAAGTTCGGCCTCAAACGCCGCCCACGCCTCATGGTACCTTCCATCCTCTAACAGCCCCTCCCTTGCACGTTCCGCCTCCCACGCCTCCCTTGCAACACGTGCCTTCTCAGTCTTCTCCCACCTCTCCATCTCGCGGAGCATCATTTCGTTCTTAGCCTGTAGTGCATCAATTTTCGCTTGCTCATTCTCCTTCTTGGCCCGCTCCTCTTCACGATCTTTCTCCCAGAATCGCTCCCACGCCTTGTCAGTCATATTTTTTACCTCCCACCGGTAGAGGCCACTTTGCTCAAAGTCTATCCACCGGTAGTATTGGCAAATAGGCGGAGGTGACTGCAAACATAATAGCGAGTCAAAACATGCAACTAGATAAAGATAAATTCTTTACAAGAGAGGCGGAGGAGACATTTACCCGCGGATGCTCAATAATATTTGTTTGCTTCGGCTTGCGTTTTGTTTGCTTCGACTTGTTTTTTGTTGGCTTCGGCTTCTCCCAAGCATAGTTCGGGCACATCCAGAACCTCCTTCCTCTTCTATCGTCCCAATCGCTGGACTGCTTCATCTTGCAAACGTCACCACACCAACAAGTCGGCGCATCGTGCCCGACCCGACTGTCAATGCTGTGTTGCCATGCCACCGGCTTCTCCTTCAGATCGGAACAGTCCATCCCTACAAAATTGCAAGTTTAAACTTAGTTGACAGTAAAATGGAACAATTGAAAAATAAGAAATAACAACCAAATAAATTTCAGTCATACCAATCATCTACGTCTACCACCTCTACCGCCACTACGACTACCCCCTCGTAGCTCGTCAAACATTGATGTACGCCTACCGCCACCGCGACCGCCACGATGAGAATGACCATGTTGGCTACCACCATGGTGGATTGTGCTACCACCGCCACCGCCATGTTGAGGATGACCATGTTGGCTACCACCATGGTGGCTTGTGCCACCACCGCCACCGCCATGTTGAGGATGACCATGTTGGCTACCACCATGGTGGCTTGTGCTACCACCGCCACCGCCATGTTCAGAATGACCATGGTGGCTTGTGCTACCACCGCCACCGCCATGTTGAGAATGATCACCTTTCGATCTCTTGTTTCGACCACAGCCTCTAGCGTTGTGCCCACCACGATTGCATTCTCCACAACGGGCACTACCACGAGGCTCCTCAAAATGTTGGTTGCCCCATTCTCTCATGCCTCCAGCACCCCATGCATCCATGTCATTTCTAAAACGCTTTGTCTTCCGTCTTCCCCGTTTCATTACCTTCAACCCCGGATCCGGCCATAGTTGAATACCATGATATTCCGGCCATTGTGATTGGTCATAGTAAGGTTCAAATCTACCCGCCCATGTCTCCATGGTAGCCTCGATCGAGTACTCGGACAACCTCACTGGATTGCTATATCCCACTTTTCGAAGGCGTGCGGCCGTCCGCAAGTGCGAGCATGGGAGATGAAGCAATTGAGGCCTTTGGCATGAGCACTCACATTTCTTTAGGAGGACTTTGCACGCCCGCCCTCCGTGTTGCACACCACCTAACGTGGTTCCTCCCGGCTCATTGACTTGGTAAATCCACTCATTGTTGTCAAAACATTGAGCCGTATTTGTGTCCGCCTTCCTGGACTGGTATAACATCCATTTGTCAACTTCAGGTGGATACTCGTACTTCTTATTTTTCTTGTTCTTCCCTTTCATCTGCTCATATGTTTCCTCGCTATATTTCTGAAAATATTCATTCAACTTGTCGAATGTGTATTGCACTATGGCTGTCACGGGCAATGCACGGACACCCTTGAGCACATTGTTGAAACACTCTGCCATGTTGCTTGTCATGTCACCGTACCTCCTACCGTCCGGGTCAAAAGCTTTAGCCCACTTGTGCCTCAATTCCTCATGCCTATGTAGAAATTCTTGACCCCCCGCCGATGTTGTGAGAATGAGCAATCGGTTGTACAATCTTGCAAAATGTCCCTCGGTGAAAGCCAGACAACAATCTTTTAGATCATCGGACAACTCCCTATTCCCACATGCCCTATAGAAGTTGGACACAAAATGCCTCATGCACCATCGATGGTGCAAAGTAGCATGTCCGGGAATATCAATATCCATCGCGCGGAGTATGCCATGGTGTCGGTCTGAGATAACACAAACCTCTCTTTCTGGCGCAAATACCTTGGTCCTCACTAGACCCATAAACCACTCCCAATTGTCATCGTTCTCCGCCGTAACCAAAGCAAAAGCCAACGGCAACAACCGGTCATTGGCATCATGAGCTATGGCAATCAAAAGTGTGCCTCTGTACTGGCCGGTCAAGAAGGTGCCATCCACGGAAATAACCGGCCTACAATGCGTAAATGCATTTATGCATTGCCCGAAAGCCCAGAATGCACGGCCAAATACACGGACGGTTGCACCCTTGTAATCCCTCGTCTTTTGGCCAAAGGGCTCCACCACAAAACACATGCCCGGATTTGTAGCGGCCATAGCTCCCAACATTCTAGGGAGTCGGTTGTATGCTTCCTCCCAATCACCATACAACATCTTGAATGCGGCTTGCTTAGCCTTCCATGCCTTCCCATACTTCACCGAGTAACCAAAGATTTCTTCCACCGTGTCCATGACAGCCTTCACCGTAAAAGTCGGGAATGCCTCTATGGAATTGCAAAGCCTATAGCCAATGAACTCGGAGGTAAGTTGCCGATGACCATGCTTCACATCCTTGCCATCGCCATCCTTGACACTACACATGTGAGTTGACACACATTTTTTAAGAATCCATTGAGGGCCCCCTTTCCATGGTCTTGCACGCACAATCCATGGACACCCATTATGCGCGTCCTCACACTTAACCGTGTAACGTTTGTTCACGTCCGAGTGCACCACTTTGTACGGGCGGAAGTACTTAAGCGCATACTCCTTTAGCCATGTCTTCAACTCCAACAAGCTTTCAAACTTCACTCCCTCCGCAATACCATACTTCTTGGGATCATTATCCTTCTTCGAGATTGGCCTTGCTTCAAGCAATTTACCCGAGCCACCATCAACCACGGCTTTCTCCGAGAGACTAAGATCTCGGAACAATGATACCCGATGATCCCGGCCCACAACCTTCTTAAATACTTCAGCTTCTTTAGCCGTGAACCCATCCTCATCAACATCTTCCTCGGGACCATCGTCATCCGAGTCCGATGCGTAGCATCGGTTATAGGGGATTTCAGGGTCCATGTCCTCATGCGCACAATATGCCTCCATGTCACCAATAGCATTGTTATGAAGTTCAACCTCCAACTCATCTCCTTCATAGTCATAACTCTGCTCCTCCCGTTCTTCATATTGGTCATTTCGAAACGGACTTGGGGGTTGGCTTCTTTCATGTTGGGTCATGTGAGGCGAACTCGACGTTGAGTCGTACACTTCATGGTTATGAGGTGGCTCTTTTTGAACCGGGCTACTAACTTCATGTTCGGAGCCACACCGGTTCAAGTCAAACGTCTTGGTGGCAAATAACTCGAGAGCCTTGTCTTGAGATGCCGCAACCGTCTCCTTATATACACTCCAACACAACTCGGAGTTGAGAGGCATGATCTTCCAACGCGAGTGCATTCCGAAACCAACATTATGCCTTCCCTCCAAACAAATTAAATCATTTGGTTCCGTCCAATGCAATGCAATCCTCACTTTCACAACAACCTCCGCGTAGTTTGGGCTACGGGCAAACACCACCACTTTCTCTTCCGAGTCATGCTCGACATTGCCTTTCAAAAAGGCTTCCTTGTCCACATGATGAACACTAACCATTCTCTCCATCTAAAAAATTATTTCAACAACACAAATGCATCAAATGGTACACAAGTAACAATAAGCTATGCATTTTCAAACAAATATAATAACACGATCTTGCTCATTATCTACTAACCCTAGCTAATAGCCCTCATTACCCACATACACCAAAAACCCTAACCCTAGCCTACCAATGAGCACGCTCAACTCTTCATAGCCATCATACTAACACCCATTCACCAATATAATCAAGGAAAGACCCCAAATTTCGCACCACACAAAATTTCTAGGGTTTGAAGAAATACACACATGGCACCAAATTGAAAGATTTTGATTGGACAAAAACATAGAGGATGGGGGAGATTACCTCTCTCCAAGATGGGGAGCCGATATCCACAGCCAAATCGGACCAAAGAGAGTGGATTTGTGAGGGGGGTGAGAGTGGGGAGTGAGGCAGAAAAGAGAGTGAGCTCGGGTTGGTGAAACAGAGAAGGAATGGCGCGGGCAGCTGGGCTATTTAAGTTGTCTCGAAGCATAGCGACGAGCACAACGGCGCTATGCTCTTAAGCATAGCGACGAGCACAAGGGCGCTATGCTCTGACTTAGCGAAATTTGGGGCCCGTCGGGCTGGACTGCTCTCTGTGTCTAAATATGCAACGGATAGCGACGGATTGGAGGGCGCTATGGTGGAGGCATAGCGCCTCAGTGTAGGTCGCTATGGTCGAGCACCTGCGGCCCCACCGATCCACGCTGGCAGGGTTATAGCGACTGATCGGAGGTCGCTATGGTGTAGAGCATAGCGACCCGTGGTAGGGCGCTATGCAAAAGGGTTAGTTTTTGAATTAGATTCGAAAAAAGGTTATTTTTTGCTGAAGTTTGACCCAAGGGTTAAATTTGTGAAATTTCACGCGAGAGGTGGTGTCGCGTTACTGAGAGCAGCCCAGGGGGTGGCAGAGACAGCAATTGCACAGGTCACGTCACGGGCGACGGCGTACTGGGCCGCGGGCGCCGGGCGAGCGGCCGTAGTACGGCCGTGCGCTGCGTGGCGAGCGGGCGGGGCCGGGGACCCGGACGCCGGAGCGAGGGACAGCGAGACATCACGGGCCAGCGAGGACGACGGTGCGTGCGTGGAAGTGCGAGGAAACGGTCAGCGTTCGGCGTGGTCCACCTTGTAGATTGTCTGCAAATGTCACTGGTCGAGTGGTCGTGCTCCAATGAACTGCAGCTGGACGCTGGCAGGCGTCCAGAAGAGCGCCGCGGGTGACGGGCACGAAGCAAGCGAAAAAACTAATTCTAGACATAAACTTAAGCAAGCATAACCCGTTTCAAAATATTTTCGGAACTAACCTAATTTGGATAGTGCTTGCCATGAGCGCGTTATAATCTACAGTGCCATCTAATTTGTGGTATACGATGGTAGTAGTTTCTAAAATTCTCAAAAGCTTGATGCTGCCGATAAGTGCCCTCATATGTGCATTTAAATTTTTCTAATTAACTCACATGTCATCACTATAATTCTCATAAACACCCTTTTTTTAGAAACATTCTTGATCAACACATGGCCCCCAAGGTTTTTTAAGACATTTATTTGAGGATGGGATACTATCCTCAATCCATACTCTAATTAATTTTAATAAGCACCTCCATATTTTCGTCTCTATCAAGCCTTTACATATTGATATAAATATTTTCACCTAATAAGTACAACCTCATCAACTTGTTCCCAACCACTCATTTTTCTCTCAATATATACGTATTGCTTGAGACTCACTCCCTGTCTCTTTTAAAACCAATATCCCATGGTTGTTGTCAAACCTTTTGCTATACGATATAGAGTGGGCGTGATTCACATCTTTAGTTTCAAGTACTATCATCCTAAGCTTGATTGTTTTTAGTTGACAACTTGTGTGGTTGGATCTTGATCGATAGACAAAGATATGATTATGGATCAACATAGTCCCAAACTCACTTGTCAGGAATGGGCGTCCTTGATCGATAGACAAAGATATGATATGTCAGTTGATGCGGCGAGTCCTTATCTTGTGTGTAGTCTCTCCCGTCAATCCAGTATACATTGCACAACTTGCATTGCTGGTCCATGGTTTAAGAGATGGCGAGCTACCAATTATCGAGTCTAGGAAAGATTTCCGCGGTCCACTGGGTGTGTAGATGTAGACGGTGCATATATCATACTGCGAGTGAACATATAAAAAAATTATGTCTTACTGTCTTTGGAGTGCCTGAAGACTCTTGGATAGTCGTTTTGTGAGTTGTATTCAAGCTCACCGCCTTTAGATCGTGTCAAGTTAGCGATAAGAGTCAGCTACTTTGGCCTTGTCATTCGCTTTGTTACCATATAGATAGGTTGGAGTGCCGGTGGCCACTAACCCAACGAACAAACTAATCGTACGTGTAGGTGTGATTACATCTGCTCTTCGACTATAGGAGTAGAGATCCAGTACAACCATGTCCCTTTCTTCCAAGGAAAATCCCTATTTGAAGGAGACTTCTGAGTGTCAAAGGCGGGCGTTCGTCGTCACCAAAGAGCAAGGGAAAGACATTCAAGCACTTCAAATCCAAGAAACGCCAAATACTCCCATGTTCCACGTAGATCTCTACGTACATGTATATTCCAGGTGTTTGCCTAGCTCTGCAAGGTACTCCTGTTGATCAAGATTTTGGACGAAATATTCATTTAGAACCTCGTTTATAAAATCATCTAAACATTAAAAAATAAACCAACGTAAGAGAATTATTCACAAAATATTCTCTATATGTCCAAACATTATGAGACAAGTATCAATAAGATAATTTAATTTGTGACTCATATGAAAAAAAATCGTGACATTTGAACTTCCAGATCAAAAGTTATAGGGGATTGAAATGGTATGTTTAGAACATAGCGCCCTCACCAAAAGCGTCTGGACCTGGGTTGTGCCACGTTGGCATGGCATAGTGCCCCAGCCTCAGCTTGATACAATAGAGCATTGCGCCATAGCGTGTGGTGTGCAACATGACACAACCTGGATCTAGTGCGCGTTACCTAATACGTACACCATAGCTGTGTTTGGTGGGGCGTTATGCTCTAGAACCATTTTAATTAACTGTTGATTTAGAAACTCATATATGTCATGACTTTTTTCTAGAAACATTCATATAGCCCCCACGGTTTTTAAAACATTTATTTTAGTAGGGGATATTATCCCCAAGACATATTCTAATTTTTATAAGCACCTCTATATATTTTTGTCTCTATCAAGCCTAGCTTTAATAATTGATATAAATATTTTTACCTACTAAGTAAAACCTCGTCAACTTGTTCCCAACCACACATTTACCTTCCATATATACTTATTGCTTGAGGCTCGCTCCATGTCACTTTGTAAACCAATATTCCATCGTTGTTGTCAAAACTTCTGCCATACCGATATTGAGTGGGCGTGATTCACATCTTAAGTTGCAAGTACTATCATCCTAAACTCGATTGTTTTTGGTTGACAACTTGTGTGTGTGTTGGATCTTGCTCGATAGACAAAGATATGATTATGGAACATAGTCTGAAACTCATTTGTCGGGTATGAGCGTCATTGGGAAAGTATGTTAAACTAAGATGCAAGTATATGCGACGAGACCTTATCATGTTTGTAGTACGTGACATCAATTTAGTATACATTGCGCAACCTGCATTGTTGATCACTGATTCAAGCGATGGCGAGCTATGTCCCTTTCTCCCAGGGAAAAGCCCTCTTTGAAGGAGAGTACAGTTGTGAGCGCCAATGGCGGGCGTCCAACGTCACCAAAATAAGGGGAAAGGCATTCAAGCACCACAAATCCAGAAACTCCAAATACTCCCATGTTCCAGGACGATCTCTACGTAATTGTCTAGTACGGGTGTTTGCCTAGCTCTGCAAGGTACTCCCCTTGAAACCGCAAAAAAAAAAAAAAAGGTACTCCCCTTGATATAGATCTTGAACGAAATATTCGTTTACAAGCTCGTTTATAAAATCATATGAACATTAAAAAATAAACCACGTAACAGAATATTTCATGAAATATTCTCTATCTAGAATAATTCATGAAATATTCTCTTTATGTCCAAACATTATGAGACAATTGTCAGAAAGATAGTTTAATTTGTGACCATAGGAAGAAAATTAGTTTTTAGATCAAAATTTACAGGGTTTAAAGTTGTATGTTTTTTGTGACCATATTTAGACTCTAAGGATTTTTTTTTGTTTGGAAAAGATACCAATAAATCAGACATTATTCACTTGCGAATATGGTAAACTTTGACTCGAATTGATATACGGTCCAGTTAAGTTTCAGTACAAGGAGAGGGAAAGGAGTTGGCATTACAACAAGGATAGAAATATTAGTAATGTCCAACCGCTGACTAAAACAAAAGATGGACAAAGTGATTAAATAATTCAATTGATAAGAAGGCACTAGTACTGAACCTTGCATTAGACCCATTTCCCTGACACAGCGCAAAGCCGGTTTTCGATAACCGGCTGAGTCCCATGGTATTATATCACTATAATTCACATAAACACCATTTTTTTAGAAATATTCTTGGTCAACACATGCTCCCCAAGGTTTTTTAAAACATTTATTCGAGCAGGGGATATTATCCCCAAGTCATATTCTAATTTCAATAATCACCTCCATCTATTCAAGCCTTTACATATTAATATAAATATTTAACCTACTAAATACAACCTCATCAACTTGTTCCCAACCACGCATTTTGCCCTCCATATATACTTATTGCCTGAGGCTTGCTCCTTGTAACTTTTTAAACTAATATTCCATAGATGTTGTCAAAAAATTTGCAATACCGATATAGAGTGGGCGTGATTCACATCTTTAGTTGCAAGTACTATCATCCTAAACTTGATTGTTTTGGGTTGAAAACTTGTGTGGGTTGGACCTTGCTCGATAGAGAAAGATATAATTATGAAACATAGTCCCCAACTCACTTGTCGGAAATGAGCGTCATTGGGAAAGTATGTTAAACGAGACGTCACGGGCCAGCGAGGACGATAGTGTGTGTGTGGTAGTGCGAGGAAATGGTCAGCGTTCGGTGTGGCAGGCCTGGTGGGGTTGCCGAAGATTGTCTGCACATGTCACTCATTGGTCGTCCAATGGACTACAGCTGGACGCGGGCGGGCGTTTGGAAGAGCGCTGTGGATGATGGGCTTGAAGCGTCGAAAAACCTAATTCTAGACACAATCTTAAGCATAAAGTAAGTACAACTCCAACGCGCAAGATACAACCTACACAAGGTTGAAAGCTAGAAGAATATGCATGAGGTAGATACTTGTCACCGAGATAGCATTGGTGAATCGTGGTTATCATTCAATGGAATTTGCAAAAGTGTTTCTGTGTTGCTGTCTTAGTTGGTCACATTGGTTGCAAAGTTTGGTTTTAATACGGAAACCGATCCTCTGACGTAGAAATCCCTGCCGTGCCCTGACTTTCGGTCACTGACATGTGGGTCCCATGTTTGGCGGCCCCACCTTTCAGGGACTCAATGGTAGAGTTGGGCTACGTCGGGGATCCTTGCGCGGTGTTAATACTGCTTGAAACGCGAGACACTTTTCAACTTTTTGTTGCAACCCATTGGGATTTTTTATACCCATAATTTTTTACATAGACATATCTTTATGTCACGACAAATTCAAAATATTTTCTGGGTCGCGAGACGAGATGCTGTAACCAAACAAAAAATGTTGCAAACAAGAGTTTTACGTTGCAACTATCATAGGACCTAGATTCACATATTAAAGTAAGTTGGATGGTATGGAAGGCGGTTGATCCCCCCCCCCCCCCCCCCCCCCACAGCTGCTAGCTAACACGTGCACCTTAACTTAATCTCGCCTAAATGAACCACTTTAATTTAGAATCGTCAACATGGACACTAGATGCAACTATGGGGTGACACACATTCTCCACATGTGGGGGCATGAGAGGTCTTGGGTTTTGGCTTATACTCAAAATCCATTTTCCGCTAGAACAGCCGCCTCGGTACTATCGTTAGGCACACCAGCCATCAATGATGGGTCCGAGCACGATATAGGGATTTATATGTGGATAACTTCATAAGCAAATATCCACGCCGAACTTTTTTGAACTAAATGCAAGATCATACACTTTCGACTGGAGGGGTGTGAATAGGCAACTACAAAGATATATTTAAAGTTTGTTATTAGAAAACTTGTTTTTTATTTGTCCCTACAATGCCTTGAGCATCCATATTATAAAGGTAAAGTTTCGATAATAGGCAATCTACACATAAGATTTATCAATGTGGTTCAGATAGTTGGCGCTATCCTACGTCCTCGTTGGAAGAGGTCCAGACATAAAGTGCCAATGATACATAGTCCCTGGTCACAAAAGAGGCACCTTCACCTCCTTGAGCTACGGATACGAGCCCATTCGCAATGACTATGGGATATTCTTCACACTAAATTTCCTTTCACATTCACGAAGGCGTCCAATTGACATCTGACTGATGAGGAGACATAAATATAAAGGAAAGATCAACTTAGTCGCTCATAGGGACATATCTATCCGAATAGAGGATAGTTTAGATCAATTTTGATCCAAATCTCTATCTATATAGATAGGTATCACTTTAAACCTACTTGCTTACACGATCTTTAAGAAGCAGTGGACGTTTTCACCTTTCTGTCTAGCTTGAGTTCATCTTCAGATTGGACATAAGTGGTTGACTTAAACTAGTTTAGGGCTCTTTTGATTCAAAAGGAAATTCATTGGATTTTCGCAGAGTTGAGAACTTTATGATTTTTATTAGTTTGAATCGCATGATTGAAACTTTTAGTTTTTTCTGCACTCTATCTTGTAAGGAACTTTATGTCCACTCAAACCTCTTAGCTCGCATTGTTTTATTTTTTCTGCATATCAAACACTCTTCGCTCCATATTTATACGATTTTCTAGATCCAAAAGGACATGCCATTATTTATTTTCAAGCATAGGAGATATCAATCTAAATTTACAATTTGTTTATTCATATATTTTGTCAATCCTATAAATCAAAGAAGCCTCTAAGGTCTCATGTGTATGCATTTGTTGAGTCAAGTGGTCTTTACTCCAGCAAACACTCAGAATGAAAGGTTTTTGTGATGAGTGGCGCACTCTGATCCATAATTTTGTTTCCGTGGGAAGTGTAGCCATCAAAGTCAATGATGACGTTGGCCGATACTTCCAAACAAAAAAAGGATTACGACAAGGCAATCCAATATCACCGATACTATTTAATATAGTTGCTGATATGTTAGCCATAATCATTGAGCGTGCAAAAATGGATGGCCAAATTGAAGGGGTAGTCCCACATCTAGTGGATGGTGGGTTATCTATTCGTCAATATGCTGATGATACGATTCTTTTTATGGAACATGACATGGAAAAGGCAAGAAATCTGAAATTAATTTTATCAGTGTTCGAGCAGCTTTCCGGTCTAAAGATTAATTTCTATAAAAGTGAATTGTTTTGTTTCGGCGAGGCTCAGGCCGATGCTGCCCTGTATGCTGAGTTATTCGGCTGTGGGCAAGGCCAGTTTCCAATCAGCAATCTAGGCACTCCGATTCATTTCAGGAGGCTAACGATTGCTCAATGGAAACATGTTGAGGAAAGACTAGAGAAAATGTTGAGTAGTTGGAAAGGAAAATTACTGTCCTTGGGTGGTAGATTGGTTCTCATAAACTCAGTCCTAACCAATATGGTACTGTATATGATTTCCTTCTTCCAATTACCAAAAGGAGTCTTGCATCGATTGGATTATTTTCGATCAAGATTCTTTTGGCAAGGGGATAGTGAGAAAAAGAAATATCGTCTGGCTAAATGGAATGTAGTATGCCGTCCGAAAGATCAAGGAGGCCTGGGAATTCATGACCTACAGTAAAGAATAGAGCCCTCCTCGGTAAATGGTTGTTCAAGCTTCTTACCGAAGAAGGGGTATGACAAACTCTTCTAAGGAGAAAGTATATTGGCTCAAGTGCGGTATCACAGGTTTCTTGGAAACCAGGTGATTCACACTTCTGGGCTGGTCTAATGGCAACGAAGAAATTCTTCTTCCCATATGGTTCTTTTTCCATCAAAGATGGTTCAGAGATAAGGTTCTGGGAGGATAGGTGGCTAGGTGCTACCACGCTCCGAGAACAATATCCAGCTTTATACAATATTGTCCTTGGATGTCACAAAAGAGATACACTCGCTCAGGTGCTAGAAAGTTTCCCGCCAAATGTGACGTTCAGATGAGATCTTGTTGGTCCCCGGTTAGCATCTTGGAATGAGTTGCTACAACGTATGGCTTTAGTCAATTTGACGCAGCGACCGATGAGTTTCGGTGGAATTTGCACAAGAGTGGTAAATTCTCAGTGGACTCTATGTATAAAGCTCTAATCCAACCTGATGTGCCAGTAGATAATAACAAAAAAAATTGGAAGATGAAGATTCCACTCAAAAACAAAGTTTTTGCATGGTATCTTCGTCGAGCGATAATTCTTACCAAAGATAACCTTGCAAAGCGCAATTGGCATGGAAGTAAAAAGTGTGTCTTCTGTCATAAGCACGAGACTATTAAGCACTTATTCTTCGAGTGTAAATTTGCTGCTTCTATATGGTCAATCATCCAGATAGGTTCTACCTTATACCCACCAACATGCATTGCTAATATTTTTGGCAATTGGCTGAATGGTGTGGATCCTAGGTTTAAACAACTTATTAGGGTGGCATCGCTTGCCGTAATATGGTCGATGTGGCTGTGTAGAAATGACAAAGTTTTTAATATAAAAATTCGTCTCTCATGCAGGAGTATAGCTACGCTCCGTTCGTGGTCACCGTTGCAACGTGTGGAGCATCGTGACCTGTTTACGGAGGTGTGTACAAGACTGGAGCATACGGCGAGAGACTTTTATCCAACATGGATGGCTGCATAATTTACGGATCGACTCTCCACCACCATATGCGTTTTTACAATTTCTCATGATATGTGATTCGCCTTGTTTTTATTTCGTTTTCCTGGACTTGTGTCGGCTGTGTGCATCCTTGTTATGCAGATGTCGGGTGTAATGCTTAAAAAATTTAAGTAATAAAACTCACTTTATCGAAAAAATGCATTTGCCGAGTCGGTGGACTTAAAAGTAATCTTTCGATAACCCTCTCTGAAGTCCATAGAAGATCCTCCTACCTAAACACAGTTCCAAGTTCCCCACGCCTCCTCCCTTGCCCCTCTTCACTCCCTCCCAGTTTACCGTTTGAGGTCACCGACCTCAGATGCAAACAAGACCAGTACAGTCCAAGGGCAATCTCGTCATTACACCCACACAGTGTGAGCGTGCCCTCTGCCACTGCCACCACAGTGGCCACGCCCCACTGCGCTGTTTTAAATCCCCTGCCGCTCCCCTCCGCCGGCTCCCCCTTCGCTCCGCTCCCCCAAAACCGCCCCGATTCACCGGCGAGCCCCACCATTTCCGCGACTCTCCCACCGGTCCGCCGTCCGCGCCCAGATCGGCAGGGCGGAGGAGCGATGGCGTACATGTGCGCCGATAGCGGCAACCTCATGGCCATCGCGCAGCAGGTCATCCAGCAGCAGCAGCAGCACCAGCAACAGCAGCGCCACCACCACCTGCCGCCGCCGATGCCTTCGGCCCAGGCGCCCCCGCACGCCCAGATCCCGGGCTCGCTGCCCTACGGCGCCGCGTCCGCGGCGTGGCCCCAGGCGGAGCACTTCTTCTCCGACGTCTTCGGCGCGTCCGCCGCCGACGCCGTCTTCTCCGACCTCGCCGCCGCCGCGGACTTCGACTCGGACGGCTGGATGGAGAGCCTCATAGGGGAGGCCCCCGTGTTCCAGGACTCGGACCTGGACCGCCTCATCTTCACCACTCCGCCGCCGCCCGTCCCGCCTCCAGCCGAGGCCATCGCCGCCGCCGCCGCTGCTCAGGCCAAGAATGCGCCGGCCCCTCTGCGGACGGTTGCTGCCCCCACGCAGGCAGCCTGCTCTTCTCCGAGCTCCTTGGACGACTCCTGCTCAGCTCCCATTCTCCAGTCTCTCCTCGCCTGCTCCCGTGCCGCGGCGACCAACTCAGGCCTCGCCGCCGCGGAGCTCACCAAGGTCCGCGCAGCTGCCAGCGCCTCAGGGGACCCCGCGGAGCGCGTGGCCTTCTACTTCTCCGACGCGTTTGCTCGCCGCGTCGGCCCGGCGTCCCGCGTAGCGGCCTCGGACCCGCGGCTCGCCACCGACGAGCTCACGCTCTGCTACAAGACGCTCAACGACGCCTGCCCCTACTCCAAGTTCGCGCACCTCACTGCCAACCAGGCCATCCTCGAGGCCACGGGCGCGGCGACCAAGATCCACATCGTTGACTTCGGCATCGTGCACGGCATCCAGTGGGCGGCGCTGCTCCAGGCGCTGGCCACACGGCCCGAGGGGAAGCCGTCCAGGATACGTATCTCCGGCGTCCCCTCGCCCTACTTGGGGCCACAGCCCGCGGCGTCCCTCGCCGCAACCAGTGCCCGCCTCCGCGACTTCGCCCAGCTCCTCGGGGTGGACTTCGAGTTCGTGCCGTTGCTTCGGCCAGCGCACGAGCTCGACGAGTCTGATTTCTCCGTCGAGCCTGATGAGGTTGTGGCGGTCAACTTCATGCTCCAGCTCTACCACCTTCTCGGCGACTCCGACGAGCCGGTCCGGCGGGTCCTTCGTCTCGCCAAGTCGCTCAACCCAGCGGTGGTGACCCTGGGGGAGTACGAGGTCAGTCTGAACCGAGCTGGATTCGTCGACCGATTTGCCAATGCGCTGAGCTACTACCGGTCGGTGTTCGAGTCGTTGGATGTGGCCATGGCACGGGACTCCGAGGAGAGGGCGACGATGGAGCGGTGCATGTTCGGGGAGCGCATACGGAGGGCTGTTGGATCAGGGGAGGGTTCAGACAGGACGGGCAGGATGGCCGGCAGCAGCGAGTGGCAGACACTGATGGAGTGGTGCGGCTTCGAGCCAGTCAGACTCAGCAACTACGCCATGAGCCAAGCTGATCTCTTGCTCTGGAACTACGATTCCAAGTACAAGTACTCGCTCGTGGAGCTGCAACCTGCGTTCTTGTCGCTGGCATGGGAGAAACGGCCTCTGCTCACGGTGTCTGCTTGGCGGTGAGGTGGTTCTCCTTGTATTAGTTCGTGTGCGCCGAGGAAGTGGGTAGGAAATCGTTTTGAAGCATCTGTATTAGTCTGGTATTGTTTTTAGGATGGTGGTAATGACTAGATGGTATAATTGGGAAATTTAGTTGAATTAGTTTGTCAGGTACTTGTTTTGCAGCATGTTATAGCTGGTTAATTAGAGCAAATTTAGTGCTAATTGTATATGAATTTAGAGCGTGTTTCCTTTAAGAGGAGACTGATTGCTCATGTTATTTTTGGATGGTAATTGACGGCATGGATGCACAAGAAATGGAAATATGCATTAGCTTCTCTAACATTGCCTAAAATGAACTTATAGGTGGCAATGTTATTTTCAAAGTTAGAGGGATAAGATCATAAGACTAGTTCGCTCAACATTTTGAAATTAAGTTATAGGTATGATTTGAACTTGCTATGATGAGTTCAAAAAACTTTAGCGCCCATCGTTACACTTTCCTTATGAGAATTCTCTATAGCTGCTAGTATAAAGTAGCTATAAAGAATTGTTGGTCTAAGTAACTTCTTCAATGTATCTTATCCCCCGTTTCCATGTTCAGTTATGATGGTAGTATAATTCTGAATTTGAGGTCCTCATTTATCTGAGTAGGTAGACAGCCTGACTTCGTCTTTGCTTATTGTCCTTACGTGGGCTAACTTTGCTTATAATGGCAATGGCTAGATGGTATAATTGGGGAAATTTAGTTGAATTAGCTTGTCCGGTGCTTGTTTTGCAGCATGTTATAGCTGGTTAATTAGAGAAAATTTAGTGCTAATTGTATATGAACTGAGAGCATGAGTCCTTTCGGAGGAGTGTGATTGCTCATTTGTTTTTTGGATGGTAATTGATGGCATGGATGCACAAGAAATGGAAATATGCATCAGCTTCTCTAACATTGCCTAAAATCAACTTATAGGGGCAAATGTTTTTTTTTTCAAGATGAGAGGGGTAAGACTAGTTCGCTCAACATTTCGAAATTAAGTCATAAGTATGACTTGAACCTGCTATGAGAGCATCTCCACCGGGGGCCTCCAAATGACCCGCAAAAGGCCCATTGGGGGTCCGGACGCTTAAAAACGCCACCAGCGGCACCCCGCAAAGGGTCGCCCTGAACAAAATCGTGTCCGGCACCCCCGAAGAGGCCTCCAAATTTGGAGGCCCTCTCGGGGGCGCCGGACATGCTTCTGACAGGGCTGGCCCGCCCGTCATACGCACAGTGCCCCTCCCCGTGTTAACTTGGGCTTGGCAGGAGGCCGTTGCGCCGTGTTTAATGGCGAGGCGACGAGACGACGGCTCGCCTGTCATCACGCCTCGCAATAGCGATCGCAATAACGCCGCGCCCGTTCCCATGGCGCAGACGGAAGCGACGCGTGCTGCAGTCGCAACGGCTGCCCGCGGCGGCGCCCTGCGCACGCGTCGTCGGTGTCAATGCGTGGCCAGGCGACCCGGTGGCCGCGTTAATGCAGGCCACCCAACCCCGCTCCTCCGGCCGCCTTTAAAACCCGACGTGTCGCAGCCCTCCTCTCCCCACACCATCGCTTCTCCCTTCTCCCCTCTCCCAACTCGCCACTAGCAGATCGGCCGCCAAGCAAGGCAGCCAACCGCGAGACGCCGGAGCTCCGGCGTCATCGCGACTTCCTCTCGGCGGAAAGCGAGCGCCGCGGCCAGCGACGCCGCGAGCAGATGGAGGAACGCCGTCGTCGCAACGAGGAGGCGGAGATGGCCAGGGCGTATGAACGCGAGCGGTGGCTCGAGGAGGCAGCCAACGCGCCTCCGTACGTCGTGTCGCTGGAGACGGCGCAACTGTGCAGCCGCCACAGCGTGCCGGTGGAGGGAGACGCGTCCCTACCCGAAGGGTGGACGAGGAACGCCGTCAACGTGCCGGTGGCGCCGCGGCTCAGAGGCAAGGAGCGCGTCGGCTTCATCATGCGGAAGTGGCAGGCGATGCTGTACGAGCAGAAGATCGACCCCAAGTACTCCATCTCGGCGCCCTATTGGCACGCCGTGGTGGACGCGGAGTACGAGGCGCGCTGTGCCGGCGACTTCCTCCCTACCGGCGCGCCGGAACCAACGCCGGAGTTGTCTGCATCGGACGACGACCCGAGCTGCCTGATCTACCTATAGAAACGGCAGGCGCATCTTGGTCAGCAGCGCCGCCGCCACCGGAGAAGGGGGCGCAAGGTGAAGCCGGCGAGGCTTCCGATCAGGCGGCTAGGCGGTAGATGAAATCCCACCACGCGCCGGCCGCGAAACCAGAAGCCTCAGCCACGGCGAGGCTTCGTTTCTAAAGGCCGTAGCTATGGGATAGCAGATGAAACTTCCCGTGCCGGATCATCGAGACAGGCAAGTCTGTTAATGATTCTGGTGCTTGGTTCGCATCTTCTTCCCCTTCGCTAGGCCATGGAGCGACATCTCTCCTCGCCGCCGGCGCGTGTAGTGGTTGGCTAGACGCTGTAGCGTGTAGCCGGTACCGGCGTAGTAAGTTTAATTTGTTAAATCTCGTTTAGATTTTAAATTGTAAGTTTGTTAAATCTCGTTTAATAAAATCCGCCGCCCGCAAGGTGTTCGATAATTTGCTCGCGTTTGGGGGCGGACGTTTGGGGTGCGCCGTTGTGGACGCGGTCGAAAACATGGGCGAACACATCTCCGGCACCCCCAATGGAGGCCCCATTGGGGGTGCCAGACACGAATTTGGAGGCCCCCGGTGAAGATGCTCTGATGGATTCAAAAAAATCTTTAGTGCCCATCGTTGCACTTTATGAGGATTCTCTGTAGGTGGTAGTATAATTCGCAGTTTGAATTGTTGGCCTAAGTAACTTCTTTGATGTATGTGATCCCCCTTTTCCATGTTCCGTTATGATAGTCGTATAATTCGCAATTTGAAGTCGTCATTTATCCGAGTAGGTAGACAGCCTGACTCCGTCTTTGCTTGGTCTACTTACGTGAGCTAAGTTTGCCTAATTTTCATACCCTGGTGATTTCTCCTGTTCGCTCCGAACTACCTTTTTTTTTACAGTTGTGCACTTCCATTGTAGACTTGTAGTCAATCAACCAAAGCGAACATATTATTCTTTCTCCGTTACGCCGTTAGGAAGTGTTGACTGTAACTTATCTCATTGCATACTGTATTTACTACTCTGCATTTTGAGGTTTACAGTGTGCAATTAGGTAGTAGTTCAAATCTCCAATCCTGCATTCATTTCATATCTAGCAAATCAATCAAAACAAACATATTATTTTTTATTAGTCATGTCGTAAGACAATATGATCTGTAGCTTGTCTCATTATATCATGTGTAGTAATAGTGTGCAATTTGGAGTTCAGAAATGTGCAAAGTTGCACACAACTTCTCTGCACAGTTTTTGTCTTGTTGGTGTGGTCAGACTGACATTGATGAATAATTGGCTGACTGAGGATTGGCAAATCCGATTACATTTAGTCTTAAGCTCTTCTTCACTTGATAGCTGTAACTGGTAGCAACCACATCTTTCCACTCTCAACCTTTTTCTTTGACGAGAACGAGCCAGTGGCTCAATGGTTGGTACGGCAGTGGCCAAACCAACCCATCCCAGGTTCGAGTCCCATGGTGGACATTTTTTCCTGGGATGTCTCACCCTTTGTAATATCTCCTCACACGCTTGTGTGCTCCATGGACACTGGGTAAACTAGCGTGCTGTGCCTATAGTTATAGGATCTAGGCTTGTACACTAGGGGTGTGCGTGAGTGTGGTGTTGAGTTGGTGTACAAGTTCAGATACTACAGCTGTAACACAGATCGAGGAGTCTCAAAAAAAAAAAAAAAACCTTTTTCTTTGACCAGTTATGTCTTACAAGTATTTTATGCAACTTCCCGTGTTGTATTGAATTTAGTTTCTCAAACCTCATATAACTTGCATTCCTGGCAACCCCGTTTCTTCACTCAACAGCTTTTCTTGATGTGCTCCATTGTCTATGGCTCTCTATGTCAGGTGATGTTATTCTAGCACTCCATTTTATATGTTCAAGCTGCAA
Source organism: Poa pratensis (assembly GCA_947311845.1). Classification (NCBI taxonomy): domain Eukaryota; kingdom Viridiplantae; phylum Streptophyta; class Magnoliopsida; order Poales; family Poaceae; genus Poa; species Poa pratensis. The sequence goes on along the minus strand of CAMZMU010000049.1, from coordinate 27,515,665 downwards.
GCTGTCCGCAACTTACAAAGCGTTAGAAAATGTTGCGTTTTACCTTGACCGAGAAGGTAGCATCTATCCTTGACGCTTGCTTGCCCTTTCTTCCGGAGCTGAGCTTGCTCATCTTGGACCGGCTTTTGCACAAGAGAATTTTGCATACACGCATGCCTGCTGTTGTTTTCAGGTCCTTTCGGTTTCTTGGACTAAAAGTTGTCTCGTTCGTCTTTTAAATGGGAAGGCAAGTGTCATGACCAACCAAATTGCTAATGTTCAGAATCTGTAGCAAACGTTTCCCTGTCCTTGACTCTCCATGCAAGGAATTCTGAATATGACATGGCCCATATCAGTCGAAGTACACATATTTCAGTTACTCTGGACAATTTCTGCTAAAAACAAAGTTGTTGGCACTGTTTGTTGTTCTTCCCTGAAGGTAGTTCCTCCTGGTTTAGCTACACTTTTTTCATAAAGCAGAGGAAGTGCACAGCGAAAGTGTAAATTTGGGAGCAGCCTGAGTGCTTGGTGTGGTGTGGTGTGGACACAAGCTTTGACTCTCGGTAGCCCATGTACCCCTCATGAACCTCGTGGCTACCTGGAGCTGTCGCGCTAGGGTTTTCCAAATGGCCTGCACTGCCATTTTCGTGAGCAGTCCAAACTCCAACGAGAGTGGCGTCTAGTCGGCCAACTGCAGCTCTACTCATCACACCTCCTTGACCGGCCGGCATGACATTTCCGGCGCTGATTCGACTGGATCCGTCCGTGCGTGCAGTCGTGCGCCGGTCGCCGGGTGCTCCCTACTGGGTGTGCATCCGCGTCGGAAAGCTGAGAGCCACTTTGATCGTTTCTTCAGTACTAACTAGGTCAGTAGTGGTAAGATTCATCGTGCTTGCTGACTGTTCTGGTCTGGCTTTACCGGAACCTGAAGACTGAAGTTCCAAATGGGCCGGAGGAGAACGGTCGTGTGATTCATGCTCCAGGATCTTGGCGACACGTTGTCGACTGTATGGTGCAGCAAATTCAGCACTGAGGCTGAATGACTGACGATGGTTACACTACACAGGGTCATTTCATTTCCATCAGCTTTGCTCTTCACGCACGGCAGGTGCAGGGAGAATTTTAGGGTATCTTTGGATTTTGCTGGACTTTAGAAACCTATAAATAGAAAAAAAAGCGATGCCACGTCATGATGTATTTTTATACGATTTAAAATAAACGACTTTTTTGCGAATAAATAAACGAATTTTCTAAGATGTGTCATGGGAATTTCATGGGACTGGGAAGAGAAAGTAGAGAGAGATAGAGTGTAAATTAATACATTGGAGTTGTCAAAGAAAAAAATAAAATGAGCTTTGAACTCATGTTGAGATTCCTATAGAACAGAAGTAATAGGAATATATTTCATAAAAATGTGGTGAACTCAATCATATGATTCGAAGGGTTCAGTAGAAAAAGTTCTATGGATTAGAGTCCTCCAAATTTTGTATAAATTTTTCCCAATCCAAAATGATCCTTATTAGTCAGCAGGTTGGAAGCATGAACATACGGTCTCTAGTATCTGTATCATCATTCATAAGGCCATGAAGTTTTGACAATATTCACAATCATGTCTTCATAAGAGCACCCAAAATGTATGCCAAATGTAGGTGCCACATTGGGTTTTTGGCTTTTGACAACATTGTGTACCACAGTTTAGTTGGTTCAAAGCTAAATATTTGGAAGTGAGAGCAGCTAGATCATCCGGTGCCATATTTATTTAAGTGAATAAAAAATCGGAACAGAGAGGCGGGCACTAGAGAGAGGTAAGAAGACCAAAAATATTTTATTTGTACTTTGGACATGGTGGGTCATCCTATGACGAAATTTCGCATTTGCACAGATTGAAGGTTTGATAGCAAATTTAGCACTCATGCTAAAATAGATCTACGTGGCATATTTAGCATTTGGCACACTCGAATCCACGCTGAACCTGTACCCCAACTGACAAAAGGAAGAAGATAAATTCGGCCATGATTAGTACTAATTGTAAAACCAACAATGTTTAGGTGTATACAATGTTGTGTGTTGTATTTGCCTTTTTTATTGATATACTCGAAATTTCACCTAAAAATTCACTGGCAGATACATGTCGTGTGACCTACTCCCTCCACCCCAAAATATAAGATGCTCAAGATTTTCGCTGGGCAAAAAATTAAAACTTTGACTATGACTTATACTTATAATATGTCCATATAATTAGTATAAAATATATATGTAATGAGATAATTTTGCAAAACAAATGTAACGATATCATATATGTTTTGAATCCATATAATTTAGTATATATTACTGGTCAAAAGCTTGCATCAAAGACCATAAAAAATAGTGTGCCTTATATGTGGGACGGAGGGAGTATCAAAATATTCCTTAACTTTTTTGAATGGTGTACTAAGATCATAGTGCACCTAACCACCTAATTTCATACGGGGCACCAGGGTCGGGCCCACAGTGGTTCCAGGTGGTGCGGCCCGCACAGGGCCCATGAAATTTAGGGGCCCCAAATTTTTTTATGCATATGTATATTGTATAGCAGGAATTGGCCCATGTAGCAGCCCAGCATCTCCTAGCCGCACCATTTTTTTCATGGGCCCTGCCTCGCGCGTCCGTCTCCTCGTTGGGCTGGCCGGTTGTTTCTTTCCTCGTACACAATCGATCCATCAATTCCCAGTTTCCTGAATACGAAAGGGCGGAACAGGCACGGACGGATTCGTCTTCCATCGATCTTCTCCGCTGACCACTGCCGACGGGCGTTTGCGGCCAACAGGGCGGCCAATCCCAGGCCCCTCGCGGGCTCGCCGCCTCGCCGACTCGCGGCCTCGCATCCTCGCCGACCGGCCGACAGTCCGACACGCACGTCACGCAGTACGCACGCTGCACGCACAGTCAGGTTTGTTGTTGTTAATCTCAATTTCTGCTGGATCGCATCATCACTTAAACTTTATTTTATTCATCTTTTGTCAATAATACAGGTTTGATTCATCATGAGGAAACATGAGTCTGGTGCGCAGAAGCGTAAGAGAAAAGAAAAGGAACAAAATTTAATTAATTCTCAGAAAGGTGCTATGGACAAGTTTGTTAGAAAAGAAGCATCACAAATGTCATCAAGTAATCAGTCTGTTGATCCTTCCACCCTTCCACTTGCAATTGTTCCTTACGATCATTTTAGAGATGGCCAGACAAAGACAGATAATATTGAGGTAGAGGAAGATCATCTTGATGTTAACTTGAATAATTCGCCTCGTGCGGATTTTGATGATTCTTTTTGGTCTGATATATTTGATCCAAGAAACTGAGATTCTCTTGATTCTAAACGGATTGATATTTTAGCACTAAAGGGTCCAAGAAGAGATTTATCAATTAAGAAAGGTCCTAAGGATATATATCGTAAAAGGTTTATTGCAAAGTTCTATACTAGATCTCTATTAAAATGGGGAACATTGTGATAGGGATTGGCTTGTCTATTCTAAGGAACTTGATAAAGTCTTTTGCTTTGGTTGTAAATTATTTACAAAAGGTCATCGGAAAGGTCATTTGGCAAATGAGGGCTCTAATGATTGGTCACATATGAAAAAGAAACTACAATATCACGAGACAAGTGCAGATCATGTTTCGTGTATGGCTCATTGGTATGAGTTGCGTAGTAGATTGGAAAAACATCAAACTATTGATAAAGTTGCTCAACGACAACTTGAGAAAAAGAAGGACCATTGGCGAAAGGTATTATTCAGAATTGTTTGCATTGTAACATTTCTTGCCAAGCATAATCTAGCATTCAGTGGTACGAATGGCAAGCTGTATGAAGATAGCAATGGTAATTTCTTGGGTTTGGTAGAGATGTTGGCTGAATTTGACCCTGTTATTCAGGTGCATGTTCGTCGTATTACAAATGATGAAACTCATTCTCATTATCTTGATCATAAGATTCAGAATGAACTGCTGCACTTGCTTGCTTCTGCTATTAGGTTTGAAATTCTTAAGAAAATAAAGAGTTCAAAGTATTTCTCTGTCATACTTGATTGTACTAGAGAAAACGAAGAATCCTTTATAGTATTTCTACATGTAAATGATACGACTGGGCAAGGACTTTTTGATGTGCTAGAGAATGAGCTAAAGCTTCTTGGTCTTGATATAAATGATGTTAGAGGACAAGGTTATGATAATGGGTCCAATATGAAAGGAAAGCATCAAGGGGTACAGAAGAAACTTTTGGATGCAAATCCTAGAGCTTTCTATTCTGCGTGTGGTTGCCATAGTCTTAATTTAACACTTTGTGATATGGCCAAGACAGATGGTAGAGCTAAAGACTTTTTTGTAATCATCCAACACATCTATACAACTTTTGCTAATTCTACTAAGAAGTGGCAAATTTTGTTAGATAACATATCAGGATGAACTCTCAAGTCTGTGTCAGCTACACGTTGGGAGAATCGTGTTGAAAGTGTTAAAGCATTAGATTTCAATGTTCAGACATTCGGGAGGCTCTACTTCAGGTAACCAATATGTTCATATTTATATTGAAAGTGTTAAAGCTACTAGATCCAGCTATAATATTTATGATCTTTCTTTTAATTTCAGGTATGCGAAAGTGATAGTGATCCAAAGACAAGCAGTGAGGCTCTAGGTTTGGCAAAAAATGAACTTGGAGAGTACGAATTTATAGTGGCAATTGTCATTTGGTATGAGGTATTGTTTGCTATTAATTTAGTAAGCAAAAATTTGCAAATAAAGGATATGCTTATAGATGTTGCTATTGAGAAAGTGCAAGGGCTTATATCTTTCTTCAAGGGGTACAGGGAAACTAGGTTTTTCGAAGCATTGGAGATAACCAAAGGAATTGCAATTGAGATGGATATTGGTACAACATTTCGTACAAGGAGAGAAATTAAAAGAAAGAGACAGTTTGATGAGAACCCAGATGAAACAAATATTGCCACACGGTCTGCGGAAGAATCATTTCGAATCAGCTATTTTATACCTCTTGTTGATCAAGCAATTTCATCACTCACAAGTAGATTTGACCAATATCAGGGTTACCAGAATTTTTTTGGTTTCTTATTTACCTCAGAAACATTGCGCTCATTGGATTAGGATAGTCTGAAGTCTTCTTGTGATCATCTTGAGGCTTCCCTTAAAAAGGATAAAAAATCTGATATTGATGCCAATGATCTATTTGTTGAGCTGAAGCTTCTCCAAAAATTCATGTCAAAAGAAAATATTGGGCCTGTTGAAGTTTTGAAGTTTATAGAGCGGCATGATTGTTTTCCCAATGCAAGTATTGCATATAGAGTTTTGTTGACCATTCCTGTGACGGTTGCATCGGCATAACGAAGCTTTTCTAAGTTGAAGCTATTGAAGTCCTATATGCGTACTACAATGACACAAGAAAGACTCAATGATTTGGCCACAATAGCGCTTGAGGGCGAAGTGTTGGGGAAGATTGATTATGAGGATATGATTGAAGATTTCATCTCAAAGAACACAAAAAGAATAATGATGTTCAAATAAACGTTATGCAACTTCGAGTTATATAGGTATGATTCTCAATATATTCAATTGCTACCTAAATTTTCTATCGTATACATTACAATTATTTATTAGTTCAAATTTTTGTGTAAGATAGAACCCCGTTATAGATTTTTGCACAGGGCCCCGGATTTAGCCGGCCCGGCCCTGCCGGGCACTACCTTCTTTATGTCAAATGTGGACACTAAATTTATCCTGAATATTACCTCTACTTCTATAGATTTAATGTACTCCGTATTTACGAACGGCTGAACCGAGGGTGTATACTCTTGTATGGCCGTCTCCGCTCCAACCTCCAAGTGCCGCTGTTTTGAACTAACCCCACTTTAAAACTGACACTGATTTTGGATTAGAGCGAGTACTGTTTTTCTTTTTAGGGGAAGTACTGTTTTTTATCTGTTAGCGACCCTGATGCATCTCACGAGGGAGGGTGGCTGAAGGTTCAAACAGCCACAGGACGAGGCCGAAGAGGCCCAACTCGTGAGTACCGGCCCGGCGGAATGTTTGAGCCCGTTTCCTACGACCTGAGCTCTTTGACTACTAAAGAGCAGGCGGCGCAACGAATAGAAAAAAATTCATTCCGAAGGATCAAGCAGTAGTTCTAAAAAAAAAAAAAAGGTCAAGCAGGACAACGACCACTTCTCTTACTTCCTCTCGGGTCTCCTGGATCCCCAATTCTTTCTCTAACATAGATTTTTTTTTCCAAGCCGTCCAATCTTATTCCGGCAACAACCGCTCTGTGGTGTGCCAATTTCAGAGCAACACTAGATAAAAAAGAACATCCAGTGCAAAGCCGTGGCATCCAGACCGTTTACCGTGCGAAACCGGTGTTCCACTTGTCTCGAAACTTCGAAGCCAACGCGTCCATATCCTTGGCGTTCTTCCTTTGCTCCGCAGATGCAACGAGTCACAGCGCCACACCCGTCCGTTCAAGAGCGGCACGCGTAAGCGCCTAAGCGGTCCCTACGTGTTCCTCAAGCGGGGGCGCGCCACGCACCTCCGAGCCTTCCAGGCGAACCCCCCTGCGTGTCACCTCTCACGGCGCGCCACCGCAAACGCATCGAACTCTCTATGGGCCGACCGCTTATAACCCACCGCCGCACGCCGGGATCAAGGCAATACCGTCAGTCCGTCACCCGACGAGCAGTTTCCTCTCATGTACTCTCTCAGGTTGGCTGGCAGCAGCTACAGCAGCGCGGGACTCGGCTTCGCGCTCGGCAGGTTCGGCGGCGGCGCGGCACCAGCTGCTGGCTTAGTGGCACCCGCCGTCGCGGCGCAGATAGGAGGGAGAAGGAGCGTCTCCGCGACGTCGAACGCCGCCGCACCGGTGCCGGGCGACCAGGGCGTCGGCATGGACCCGGCCAAGCAGCAGCAGCAGCAGCGGCCGCCCCACAAGCCGGAGGGGAGGAAGGAGGACGACGACAAGCAGAAGACGGAGCACGGGTAACTATCTGCTTCTCAAAAAAAACCTCTCGTACGTCCTTCCGTTGCGAAATACCATGCGAGATCGATGGCCGGGGGTTTAACGTCGTCTTCGTGTGGCGCAGGGACGTGATGAGCCACTCGTTCGGGGAGGGGTACTCGACGAGGTCGGAGGAGGAAGGCTTCGGCGGGGTGTACGGACGGAACGAGGACCCGGTGTTCAAACATCCTCCTGGTACGTACCCGCTTTCCGTGTCTGTTAGCTTCGGATCTCCAGTCTCTGAAGATGCTTGAGTGGTGAACCATGGCTGTGATTTTTGTGCAGAGTATGACACTTCACAGGGATCGGAGGTGAAGGAGAAGGAGAAGGGGCGCCATTTCAAGGACGACAAGCATGCGACCTAGATAGTTAAATCTTTTTTTTTTAGCAATCTAGATAGTTATCTATCACATCAATAATTGGGCTAGGCTTCCTGTTATGTTAGTTCGAGTCTGCTTGTGCTTGGTTGCCGTGACGTGGCTTTCTGTACTTTCGAACTGCTACCGAAGTTCGCTGTGGATGTAAAATTAGCAGGCATATTTTAAGGACCTTAATTAGTTCTTAGCTTTGCGTGATGATTCTGTACTCTCCTGGTACTTGTGAACGAGGAGAGATTCGAGTACCTGGCTATTTATGTATCAGACTTGGAGCATCTTCATTCGGGGCCCAAAAGGCATTTGGGCGTGCCGGACCGCTCCCACTTGCGGCGCCCAAATACGATTTTGGTCTGGGTGGTCCATTTTTTGTCCGGCACATTCCGCCCGTGCCCTCCATTTGGCGACGGGGTGTCGCCACGCTGGACGAAACAAAGCGCGTCGTCGCGTCGGAGGGCCACGCCCGTCATTGGCACAACACACCTAACAAAACCCACAAAATCCTAGCTCATCTTGTTCGCCACGTCGGACTCCGACGCGCGCAGGACACGCCTGTCATTGGCACAACCCACCCAACAAAACCCTCGCTTGTCGTCTTTCACCTGATTCGGTCCAGCCGCCTTTTCCTATCGCGACGATTTGGAACGCCCCCGTGATGTCTACGTGTGCTTCTATTTTGTAGACAGTGTTGGGCCTCCAAGAGCAGAGGTTTGTAGAACAGCAGCAAGTTTCCCTTAAGTGAATCACCCAAGGTTTATCGAACTCAGGGAGGTAGAGGTCAAAGATATCCCTCTCAAGCAACCCTGCAATTAAGATACAAGAAGTCTCTTGTGTCCCCAACACACCCAATACACTTGTCAGATGTATAGGTGCACTAGTTCGGCGAAGAGATAGTGAAATACAAGTGATAGGGATGATTATAAGTAGTAACTGCAATCTGAAATAAAGATGGCAGCAAGCAAACATGTAGCAGAACTTGTTGTAAACGGTGTTTCAATGCTTAGAAACAAGGCCTAGGGATCATACTTTCACTAGTGGACACTCTCAACAATGATCTCATAACTGAATAAGTAAAAACTACTCTTAAACACTCTCTTGTTGGATAACAAACACCATTCATTGTGTAGGGCTACAAAAGCACACCTCAAGCCGGAGTAAACAAGCTCCACAACGTCATAAGGAATCACACACGGTACACACACTGTCACCTTTACACCGTGGAGAGTACCGGAGTTCATATTAAAGTAACCTATAGAGTGCATAATAGATAAAGAGTAACATCTACATATTCAACTAGATTAGCACAACTGAACACAAGTAAATACTGCTCGGGATTATTCTTCTTCTTGATATCACAAGAGTACTACGTGTAGGGCTGCAAAAGCACTCCTCAAAGTCTGAGTAAACAAACACCACAGTTCCCAAGAACAAGCCATGATAGATATCTAAATTATTCATAGTCACACGAGTACCCACACTGTCACCTTGATACCGTGTTGTCACAATGACTCCAGAAACTAGACAAAATCACTTGAGTAGCATAAACATTATTAATGTATTCAGCGATACTAGCAATACACATGATTACATAAAGATCACACCATGGGAGAGAGAGATGAACCACATAGCTACCGGTAGAGCCCTCAGCCTCGGGGGAGAACTACTCCCTCCTCATCATGGGAGTCAGCAGCGGCGATGAAGATGGCGATGGAGTTGATGGAGATGACTCCGGGGGCAATTCCCCGTCCCGGCAGCGTGCCGGAACAGAGACTTCTGTCCCCCGAAACTTGACGTCGATGGCGGTGGCGCTGCGGAACTCTTCGTGGAATATGGCTTGGTGTTTTAGGGTTTTCGCGTCTGAGGCAATATATAGGCGAAGGGGCGATGTCGGCGGAGTCCCGAGGGGCCCAACCCATAGGCTGGCGCGGCAGGAGGGGGGCCCGCGCCGCCAGGTGGTATGGCCGCCTCCTGGCTCCTCTTCGTCTCTCCTTCGGACTTCGTGAACGTGTTGGAAAAATAGGGACGTGGCCTTTTGTTTCGTGCAATTCCGAGAATATTCGCAGAAGTACTTTTCTGGAACAAAAAACAGCAGAAAACAGGGAACTGGCACTGTGGCATCTTGTTAATAGGTTAGTCCCAGAAAATGCATAAAAGTGATATGAAGTGTATATAAAACATGTAGCAATTGGTATAATATAAGCATGGAACAGCAGAAATTATGGATACGTTGGAGACGTATCAAGCATCCCCAAGCTTAGTTCTACTCGTCCTCGAGTAGGTAAAACGATAACAACAAATAATTTCTGAGGAGACATGCTTTCACACAATCTTGATCAATATATTGCAAGGCTCATGTCATGAATGAAGTGACTCAAAGCAATGATCTATAGTTTGCTAACAAATAGATAAAGAGTAAACAATGAATCATATAAGCAAAAACTTTTCATGAATAGTACTTTCAAGACAAGTATCAAAAAGTTTTGCATAAGAGGTAACTCATAAAGCAATAAATTCAAAGTAAAATGCATTGAAGCAACACAAAGGATGATTAAGTTTCAGCATTTGCTTTCAACTTGTAACATGTATATCTCATGGATAGTTGTCAACATAAAGCAATATAACAAGTGCAATAAGTAAATATGTAAGAATCAATGCACACAAAGTTGACACTAGTGTTTGCTTCTAAGATAGAAAGGAGTAGGTGATAACCCACAAGTATAGGGGGTGTATCGTAGTACTTTCGATAAATAAGAGTGTCGAACCCAACGAGGAGCAGAAGGTGTTGACAAGCGGTTTTGATGAAGGATTCACTGTAAATGCTCTCAGACAAGTTTTTAGGAGTTTTTGATATGACAGATAAATAAAGTACAAGTAAATAAAATGCAGTAGTAATAGTTGCAGCGAGTGGCCCAATCCTTTCTACAGCAAAGGACAAGCCGGTTGTTGTACTTATAATGACCAAACGTTCTTGAGGACACACGGGAATATTGTCAAGTGCTTTCGCTTCATATAGTTGATTAATCTTCATTGTTTTGATAAGTGTTGTGTGGGTGAACCTATGCTAATGCACCGCCCTTCCTAGGACTAATACATACTTGTGATTATACCCCTTGCAAGCATCCGCAAATACAAGAAAGTAATTAAGATAAACTAACCACAGCCTTAAACTTTGAGATCCTGCTATCCCTCATGCATCGATATACCAACGGGTGTTCAGGTTTCTGTCACTCCGGCAACCCCACAATTGGCAAACGAATACACAATGCATTCCCCTAGGCCCATAAAGGTGAAGTATCATGTAGTCGACGTTCACATGACACCACTAGAAGAATAACACCACAACTTAAGCATCAAACCATTAAATATTACTCAACATAGTTCACTACTAACATCAAGACTTCTCCCATGTCCTCAAGAACTAAACGAACTACTCACAAGACATCATACGGAACATGATCAGAGGTGATATGATGATGAATAACAATCTGAACATAAACCTTAGTCCAATGGTTTCACCCAATAGCATCAATAACAAGAGTAATCAACACCGGGAGAGTTTCCCCTATGAAATAGACAAGATTCAGCCCTAGATGTTATACGGAGACGGGGTGCAGCGGCGGTGATGATGGTGTTGGCGGTGGAGATGATGATGATGATGATCCCGATGAAGTCCAGCTCGATGACGGTGATGATGGCGACGATTTCCCCCTCCGGGAGGGAATTTCCCCCGGCAGATTTCTTCCTGCAGGGGAGCTTTTCGCTCTCTGGTGTTTTCCGCCTCGTGGAGGCGGCGGAATATTTCGATGGCCTCCTCTGTGTTAGGGTTCCGAGGGGGTCAAGTACGCGAAGGGGGAACGGCTGAGGTGGGCCAGGGCCCCCAAACCACCTCGGCGCGGCAGGGGGCCCCACCGCGCCAAGGGTGAGGAGGGCCCACCATGGCCCATCTCAGCTCCCCTTTTGGCCTCCTCCATCTTCTGGTAAAATAGGAACTTCCATATGTCTCCTTCGATTTATTGATCTTCAGAAATAGTGCATCTCGACGGTGCTTTTTCCAGCAGAATCCTGACTCCGGTGTCCAATTCTCCATTATTCATCAAACATGCAAAATAGGTAAAATAACATAAGTAACACTTCTAAATATGAAATATATCGATGAATAGCAGTAAATTATGATATAAAATAGTGATGCAAAATGGACGTATCAACCCCCCCAAGCTTAGACCTCGCTTGTCCCCAAGCGAAAACTGAGCTCAGTAAACATGACCACAAGTTTATGGAGCAAAGTGTCGATAAATAAAATACGGACAAGAAGCATCACATTCATTGATACACAAGTCATTCTAGACAGCAACTTCCCTTCATATAATCTAACTTGAAATAAGTAAAGGGAACCACGATGAAGTGCATAAAGAGAACCATGATTGGTGAAGGCAAACTTAAACTCTTGGTCAGAGAACAATTAACAGATCATACTTATCTTTCGAGAAGAGTCTTTATATCAGAGCTTATATAGCAGAACTTACATGCCTTAATCATAACAGTCTCCTTACAGTCATTGATAACTTTCAAAGTTATATTCATTCGGATAAAAGCTATTGTGCGAAACAAGGAAATGAGAGATATGATTAGAAGTATCAACACATATAACTAATTGGATCTCAACAACTCAAATGCTTGCTTGAGATAGAGAGGAATGGGTTTACTGACTCAACAATAATGTAAAAGATAGGCCCTTCGCAGAGGGAAGCAGGGATTAAATCATGTGCTAGAGCTTTTAAGTTTTGCAAAGCATATAGAGAGTATGAAAATAGTTGTTTGAGCTATGTATGTCGTTGTCAACGAATCGTAGTAAAGTGAACACTAACCCCTTGTCAACCAGACTTTCAAGAGCGGCTCCCATGAAGGACGTTATCTCTACCAGCAAGGTAGATCATCCCTCTTCTCTTTTGTTTACACATGTATTTTAGTTTCTTTATAGTTGACACTCCTCCCAACCTTTTGCTTACACAAGCCATGGCTAACCGAATCCTCGGGTGCCTTCCAACATTCACATACCATGGAGGAGTGTCTATTTGCAAATTAAGTTGCTTACTGATAAATCAGGGCAAAACATGTGAAGAGAATTATTAATGAAAGTTGTAGTTAATTGGGACTGGGCACCCCATTTGCCAGCTCTTTTTGCAAATTGTTGGATAAGCGGTGTATATGCCACTAGTCCATTGGTGAAAGTCTGTTTGACAAAAGTGCTAGAGAAACTCTACAGAACCCTCATGAGCTAATAAACAGTGACACAAAACTAGGAGTAATAAGTTTTGAATAATTTAAAGGTAGCACATGAAGTATTTACTTGGAATGGCGCAAAATACCATATAGTAGGAAGTTATGGTGGACTCGAATGGCAATGGTTTGGCTCAAGGTTTGGATGTATGAGAAGCATTCCCTCTCGATACAGGTCTTTGGCTAGCAAGGTTATGTAGCAAGCATAAGAGTTGAGGGATACAAACAATTATACAAGTGATAAGAATAATCATGCAATCTTCCTTAGAAGCACAAATAGTTTAACTTAAGAATACTAAGCTTATGAGCTACAAAGAAAGAAAGATCATGGAATAATATATTTGCATGCACTCCCTCTCTCTACTTAAGTCTCAAAGTATTGTCTACTACTGACCAATGCTAAGTTTGCCAAAACCAAAAAGATTAACTTGGTGCTCTAAAAAGTGATCCCTATACTAACAACAAGGTTATCAATATGAAAGAGAATTGCAAGCTAAAATAAAGTATGCAGAAAGTAAATGATAAAACTTCTCATTAATATTTCATAACGGCAACTCACACCAAGGGATACATAGATAACCAACTAAAAGAGAGATACTTCCACATTGCAAACCATCATATAAGATAACTTCCCTACTCACGATATGACTTTATGGAAAAGTAAAAGGTAAAGATAATGATGTGATACCGCGGCACTCCCCCAAGCTTGGAACAAACCAAGGGGATGCCAATACTTATGATGAATTACTCCTTCGGTGGTGGTGGATTGTTGATAAGCTTATCAACCAGCTCCTTCAGTTCATCAATCTTGTAGGTGAGGGCGCGAATCAGCTCAGAGTTGTGTTCGATGCGATTCATAAACTTGTCAGACTGCGAGTCCCAACTCTTGGAGTTGTTTCCCCACTCCTCAGCAGCAGAATCCCTCTTTCCTGTATTGTTAGAACGATCTATATTCCAACCACTAGGCAACTCAGCCTCCGGGATCCTCTCAATTTGATGCTTATGGATAAGAGTATGGAAGGGGTTATTTTGCCTGGGGAAGATGTCCTGGGAGCCAAGAAGTGTCGTGGAACCTTCCCTCCGGTGCTCATCCGCGCCCTTGCCTGGGCTTGAATGGATTTGCCACCACTCCGATGCTTGCAACGGTAGCGCGCGGGTATTCGCGCGGGTCTTCCTCCACTTCTCCTTCATCTTCGCTCTTGACTTCCTCCTTCAGCTTGGGGTCTTGAGTCTCGTCTTCCAAAGGCTCCTTGCCCTTGTTGTTGTTGTTGGAGACCATGGCGCTTCTAAATCTGAAAACAATATCTGGACAGAAACAGCTCGAAACGAAACACGATGAAAAGGCGAGATACGAACCTCGGGGGTTCGGGTGAGTTATATAGCAAAAAGTTTTACAACATAAGGAAGGTACAGGAGGAAACCTGATCGGAGACGAGCTCCGGGGTGCTCAAACCACCAGGCGGCGCGGCTGGGGGCCCACCGCGCCGACCTATGGTTTGGGCACCACGGGTGCCGTCTCCCATCCGGTTCGGTCTCTTATTTTTCCATATTTAATAAAAACGACGAAAATATCTTCTAGAAAGTTATTCGCGAAACTTTTCTTACCGAAACTGTTACCTATTCGAATCGAATTCTGCAGTCCCAGAAAAATGTTCTTCAATGAAAGTTTCCGGAGTCACCACTTTAATTGTATCAACCTCTTCATTAATAGAATCTCCAGAAATATAATGCTTGAGTCTTTGACCATTTACCACTTGTGTAGAGTTATCTTTCAATGAAGCAATTTTTATTGCACCTGAACGATACACCTCCACAATAACAAATGGTCCTTCCCATTTTGAGAGTAACTTTCCTGCAAAAAATCTGAGACGAGACCTATACAATAGAACTTTCTCACCAACATTAAATTCTCTTTTAAGAATTCTCCTATCATGCCATCTCTTAACTTTTTCTTTAAAGAGTCTAGCATTTTCATAAGCCTCACTTCTCCATTCATCTAAAGAACTTAATGCAACAACCTTTTCTCACCGGCAAGTTTAAAATCTCTATTAAGTTCTCTCACTGCCCAATAAGCTTTGTGTTCTAATTCTAAAGGCAAGTGACAAGCTTTACCATAAACCATTTTATAAGGAGACATGCCCATGGGGTTCTTATAAGCAGTTCTATAAGCCCATAAAGCATCATTTAACTTACTAGCCCAATTTTTTCTAGATTTATTAACAGTCTTTTGCAAGATAGATTTAATCTCCCTATTTGACAATTCTACTTGTCCACTAGTTTGAGGATGATAGGCTGAAGCAATTCTATGATTAACACCATATTTAGCAAGAGTCTTTCTAAAACCACCATGGATAAAATGAGAACCTCCATCAGTCATAAGATATCTAGGTACACCAAACCTAGGAAAAATGACATCTTGAAGCATTTTTAAAGAGGTCTCACCATCAGCACTTTTAGTAGGTATAGCTTCTACCCATTTAGTGACATAATCAACAGCAACAAGTATATGAGTATTACCTTGTGAAGAAGGAAAAGGACCCATGAAGTCGAATCCCCAACAATCAAATGGTTCAATAACAAGAGAATAACTCATAGGCATTTCATTGCGTCTAGAGATATTACCAACCCTTTGACATTCATCACAAGATAAAATAAACTTTCTTGCATCCTTAAAGAGGGTAGGCCAATAAAAACCTGATTGTAGAACTTTCTGCGCAGTTCTATCTCCAGCGTGATGCCCTCCATAAGCACTTCCATGGCATTTCCTCAGTATTTCCTGTTGTTCATATTCAGGAACACATCTTCGCATAATACCATCGACTCCTTCTTTATATAAGTGTGGGTCATCCCAAAAGTAATGCCGCAAGTCATAAAAGAATTTCCTTCTTTGCTGAGCTGAAAAGGTTGGAGGCAAGTACTTGGAAACAATAAAGTTAGCATAATCAGCATACCAAGGACTATCTCGCGAACTTACACTTATTGCAGCCAATTGTTCATTTGGAAAGCTATCATTAACAGGAATAGGATCATAAGGAATGCTTTCCAATCTAGACAAATTATCAGCAACAGGATTTTCAGCACCTTTTCTATCTATGATATGCAAATCAAATTCTTGCAAAAGAAGTACCCATCTAATAAGCCTTGGCTTAGCATCTTTCTTTTCCATAAGGTATCTAATTGCAGCATGATCAGTATGAATAGTGACTTTCGAATCAACTATGTAGGGTCGAAATTTGTCACAAGCAAAAACTACAGCTAGAAATTCTTTTTCAGTAGTGGCATAATTCTTTTGAGCAGAATCAAGAGTTTTACTAGCATAATGAATAACATTTAACTTTTTATCTACTCGCTGCCCAAGAACAGCGCCTACAGCATAATCACTAGCATCACACATAATTTCAAAAGGTAAATTCCAATCAGGTGGTTCAACTACAGGAGCGGTGATTAAAGCCTTTTTCAAAGTTTCAAAAGCTTCCTTACAATCATCATCAAAAACAAAGGGTACATCTTTTTGAAGAAGATTAGTAAGAGGCTTGGAAATTTTAGAGAAATCTTTAATAAACCTCCTATAAAAACCAGCATGACCAAGAATACTACGAATACCTTTAACATCTTTGGGACAAGGCATCTTTTCAATTGCCTCCACTTTAGCTCGATCAACTTCAATACCTCTTTCAGAAATTTTGTCCAAGAACAATTCCTTCATTAACCATAAAGTGGCATTTCTCCCAATTAAGAACAAGGCTAGTTTCTTCACATCTCTGCAAAACTTTGTCAAGGTTGTGCAAACAATTATCAAAGGAAGTTCCATAGACGGAGAAATCGTCCATGAAGACTTCCACAATTTCCTCACAAAAGCCATGAAAAATAGCAGACATGCATCTTTGAAAAGTAGCAGGAGCATTACATAAACCAAAAGGCATACGTCTATAAGCATAAGTTCCATAAGGACAAGTAAAAGTAGTTTTCTCTTGATCTTGCGCTCTCACAGCAATTTGAGAAAACCCAGAATACCCATCAAGGAAACAAAAGTGAGTTTTCTTGGACAACCTCTCAAGCATTTGATCAATAAAAGGCAAAGGATAATGATCTTTCTTAGTTACTTTGTTAACCTTTCTAAAATCAATGCACATCCTATAACCAACTACTACTCTTTGAGGAATTAGTTCATCATTTTCATTAGGAACAACGGTAATTCCTCCTTTCTTAGGAACACAATGCACAGGACTTACCCATCTACTATCAGCAATAGGATAAATAATACCAGCTTCAAGAAGTTTTAATACCTCATTTCTTACCACTTCTTTCATCTTGGGTATTAAACGACGCTGATGCTCAACAACAGGCTTTGCATCAGGTTCCATGTTGATGGCGTGCTGACATATAGTAGGAGAAATTCCCTTCAGGTCATCAAGAGTATATCCCATAACCTTTCCTCCTCTGTACCTGAAAGTTTAGAGCTGATAATAACAGGATATATTTTCTTATCATCAATATAAGCATATTTAAGATTATCAGGCAGAGGTTTCAAATCAAAAACAGGATCCTCCTTGGGTGGCATTGTGGTACCCAAATCTTCCACAGGTAAATTGTGTTTGAGCATAGGTTGACGAAGGAATACTTCATCAAGCTCATTCCTTTCTTCCCTGAAGTTCTCACTTTCATGATTCTCCATATGTTGCTGCAAAGCATTGTTAGGAGCAAGAACAATAGATGCAAGTTGAGCAATTTCAAAATCCTCACTAGGCAATTCAGTTTCATAAGGTGCTTTAGCAAATTTAGAGAAATTGAATTCATAAGATTCACCAGCAAATTTAGTAAAGATTTTCTCTTTCTTACAGTCTATAACAGCACCACAAGTATTCAGAAAAGGTCTACCAAAAATAATAGGACAACTATCATTGGCAGCCGACCCAAGTACAAGAAAATCAGCAGGGTATTTAGTCTTACCACAAAGGACTTCGACATCTCTAATGATACCAATTGGAGAGATAGTTTCCCTATTAGCAAGCTGAATAACCACATCAATCTCTTCAAGTTTACAAGGAGCAATTTCGTGCATAATTTCCCTGTAAAGCTCATAAGGAATAGCACTAGAACTTGCACCAATATCACATAAACCATAATAGCAATGATCACCTATCCCAACAGAAAGCACAGGAACACTAGACTTCCTAGAACTTTTAGGATGTGAGACAATATTAGAAGCATCCTCACAAAAGATAATGTGTCTATCTTCTAAATTTTCAGTGACAAGATCTTTAACCAATGCTACAACAGGTTCAACAGTTATTTGCTCATCAGGTTTGGTAGTTTTCTTATTACTTTTACTAACAACACCAGTTATGATAGTATGTTCCTTAATCTTATTAGGAAAAGGAACTTTTTCAATATAAGGTTCTGGAATAATGCGATCAGCAACATTAACCTCAACACCTTTAGATATATGAGAAACAGATTCATCTTTATATGGTTCATGATAATTTTTAAAACCCTCCTTCGGCAAACCGAAATAGGAAGCAAAGGCTTTATAAAAGTTTGCAACAATTTGAGAGTCAAGACCATAAGTAGTGCTAATTTTGCGATAATCATCAGTATCCATAAAATTTTTAACACACTCAAAGTCATAGTTTATACCTGACTCCCTACCTTTGTCATTCTCCCATCCTTCAGTGTTCTCCTGAATCCGATCAAGAAGGTCCCACTTAAACTCTTCTTTATTACGAGTGAACGATCCAGCACAAGTGGTATCCAATAGAGTTTTATCTTGAAAGGAGAGTCTTGCATAAAAGTTATCAATAACAATATTACCAGGAAGCTCATGAATGGGACATTTGAGCATTAATGCCTTCAATCTCCCCCACGCTTGAGCGATACTCTCTCCATCATAGGGCCAGAAGTTATATATGAGGTTCCGATCCTTATGAATCTCACTTGGAGGATAGAATTTGGAGTAAAAGAGAGGTACAATTTCCTCCCATCCAAGAGAATACCCATTCTTCAGCAGTTTATACCAATGTGCAGCTTTACCAGACAGTGATAGAGAGAATAATTTCTTCTTAACTTCTCCCATCGAGATACCTGCACACTTAAATAACTCGCACAATTCATGCAGAAATAACAAATGATCTCCAGGATGGACAGTTCCATCTCCTGCATAGCGGTTATTTGTGACACGTTCAACAATTTTCATAGGAATTTTGAACGGTATTACCTGCTCATCTGGCGCCTCCTCTACTACCTTAGCAGTGGTAGTTGTTTTCCCAAATAGGAATTCAAGAGAAGACCCCTCCATAATGAGATATAGCAGCAGGCAAAAATAAAAACAGCACGTACAATAAATGTTTCCCTTACCAATTCCACTTACCAATAGCGCTACACTCCCCGGCAACGGCGCCAGAAAATAGTCTTGATAACCCACAAGTATAGGGGGTGTATCGTAGTACTTTCGATAAATAAGAGTGTCGAACCCAACGAGGAGCAGAAGGTGTTGACAAGCGGTTTTGATGAAGGATTCACTGTAAATGCTCAGACAAGTTTTTAGGAGTTTTTGATATGACAGATAAATAAAGTACAAGTAAATAAAATGCAGTAGTAATAGTTGCAGCGAGTGGCCCAATCCTTTCTACAGCAAAGGACAAGCCGGTTGTTGTACTTATAATGACCAAACGTTCTTGAGGACACACGGGAATATTGTCAAGTGCTTTCGCTTCATATAGTTGATTAATCTTCATTGTTTTGATAAGTGTTGTGTGGGTGAACCTATGCTAATGCACCGCCCTTCCTAGGACTAATACATACTTGTGATTATACCCCTTGCAAGCATCCGCAAATACAAGAAAGTAATTAAGATAAACTAACCACAGCCTTAAACTTTGAGATCCTGCTATCCCTCATGCATCGATATACCAACGGGTGTTCAGGTTTCTGTCACTCCGGCAACCCCACAATTGGCAAACGAATACACAATGCATTCCCCTAGGCCCATAAAGGTGAAGTATCATGTAGTCGACGTTCACATGACACCACTAGAAGAATAACACCACAACTTAAGCATCAAACCATTAAATATTACTCAACATAGTTCACTACTAACATCAAGACTTCTCCCATGTCCTCAAGAACTAAACGAACTACTCACAAGACATCATACGGAACATGATCAGAGGTGATATGATGATGAATAACAATCTGAACATAAACCTTAGTCCAATGGTTTCACCCAATAGCATCAATAACAAGAGTAATCAACACCGGGAGAGTTTCCCCTATGAAATAGACAAGATTCAGCCCTAGATGTTATAACGGAGACGGGGTGCAGCGGCGGTGATGATGGTGTTGGCGGTGGAGATGATGATGATGATGATCCCGATGAAGTCCAGCTCGATGACGGTGATGATGGCGACGATTTCCCCCTCCGGGAGGGAATTTCCCCCGGCAGATTTCTTCCTGCAGGGGAGCTTTTCGCTCTCTGGTGTTTTCCGCCTCGTGGAGGCGGCGGAATATTTCGATGGCCTCCTCTGTGTTAGGGTTCCGAGGGGGTCAAGTACGCGAAGGGGGAACGGCTGAGGTGGGCCAGGGCCCCCAAACCACCTGTCGGCGCGGCAGGGGGCCCCACCGCGCCAAGGGGTGAGGAGGGCCCACCATGGCCCATCTCAGCTCCCCTTTTGGCCTCCTCCATCTTCTGGTAAAATAGGAACTTCCATATGTCTCCTTCGATTTATTGATCTTCAGAAATAGTGCATCTCGACGGTGCTTTTTCCAGCAGAATCCTGACTCCGGTGTCCAATTCTCCATTATTCATCAAACATGCAAAATAGGTAAAATAACATAAGTAACACTTCTAAATATGAAATATATCGATGAATAGCAGTAAATTATGATATAAAATAGTGATGCAAAATGGACGTATCAGTAGGTAAACTAACTCAACATAAAGTAAAAGATAGGCCCTTCGCAGAGGGAAGCAGGGATTAAATCATGTGCTAGAGCTTTTTAAGTTTTCGAAAGCATATAGAGAGCACAAAATAAGTATTTGAGAAGTGTTTGTTGTTGTCAACGAATGGTAGTGGGCACTCTAACCCCCTTGTCAACCAGACTTTCAAGAGCGGCTCCCATGAAGGACGTTATCTCTACCAGCAAGGTAGATCATCCTTCTTCTCTTTTGTTTACACATGTATTTTAGTTTCTTTATAGATGACACTCCTCCCAACCTTTTGCTTACACAAGCCATGGCTAACCGAATCCTCGGGTGCCTTCCAACATTCACATACCATGGAGGAGTGTCTATTTGCAAATTAAGTTGCTTACTGATAAATCAGGGCAAAACATGTGAAGAGAATTATTAATGAAAGTTGTAATTAAATGGGGCTGGGCACCCCGTTGCCAGCTCTTTTTGCAAATTATTGGATAAGCGGATGTATATGCCACTAGTCCATTGGTTGAAAGTCTGTCAGAAGTAAATGACAAGATTGAAAGATAAAACACCACATACTTCCTCATGAGCTATAAAACATTGACACAAATAAGGAGTAATAAAGTTTTGAATAGTTTAAAGGTAGCACATGAAATATTTACTTGGAATGGCAGGAAATACCACATAGTAGGTAGGTATGGTGGACACAAATGGCATGGGTTTTGGCTCAAGGTTTGGATGCACGAGAAGCATTCCCTCTCAGTACAGAGTTTTGGCTAGCAAGGTTGTTTGAAGCAAACACAAGTATAAACCGGTACAGCAAGAATCACATAAAAACATATTGCAAGTATTATAAGACTCTACACTGTCTTCCTTGTTGCTCAATCATTTTACCAGAAAATATCTAGACCTTAGAGAGAACAAATATGCATCCCAAGTCTCAACAAGCTCTACTGTAGTTCTCCACTACTAGGCTTTAACTACATGATGCAAGAGCTTAAACATGATCTACTTGAGAGCTCAAAACAATTGCAAAGTATCAAATCGAAACAAGACAATGATCTACAAGAATGCATATGTCTTTTCCAATACCAACTACTACATGTAGCATTTTCTTTCTTCCAAACAAACACCAATCAATTTATTTAAACATAAACTCTCCAAATGATAATATGATGCAGCAAGAGAGTATTTATAAACAAGTGCTAACAACTCGAAGAGATGCATGAAAAACAGGAGCTAAAAGCACTGCAGTAGCTAGTTAAGAATACTCAACAAATATAAGTGAAGAACATGAGTATTCACATGAAAAAGCGGAGCGTGTCTCTCTCCAACACAAGGATTGCTAGGATCCGAATTTATTCAAACAAAACAAAAATAAAAAACACACAGACGCTCCAAGTAAAGCGCATAAGATGTGAAAGAATTAAAATATAGTTTCACTAGAGATGACCTGATAAGTTTGTTGATGAAGAAGGGGATGCCTTGGGCATCCCCAAGCTTAGACGCTTGAGTCTCTCTGAATATGGTTGGGATGAACCACGGGGGCATCCCCAAGCTTAGGCTTTTTACTCTTCTTGATCACATAATATCACCCTTCTCGCTTGATCCTTAAAAACTTCCTTCACACCAAACTCAAGAAGTTCTCATTAGAGGGTTAGTGCATAAACAAAAATTCTCATATTCTGTAATGAAACAATCATTCCCAAAGCTTCTGGACATTAGCTACAGCCACCAATGCTTTGTGGAGCAAAGAAATCCACACAAACACAGTAAAAGAGCGAATGCAAAACAAAAGGCAGAATCTGTCAAAAACAGAACAGTCTGGAATGACGAATTTGTTCGAGGCACTTAAGTTTCTCAGATGGATCTGGCCTAAAATAATGAAAGTTGCGTACATATCTCAGGAATATGCGTGATTTTTTTCAGAATGTTTTGAATTTTCTACAGGGAGATAAGCTCAAATCCGTGACAGCTAAAAATCTGTCACTGCGCAGAAATCCAAATCTTGCATCAACTTTCAATATAGAACTTTACTTGGCACAACAATACGATAAAATAAAGATACAAAGGAGTTGCTACAGAAGTGACAAAACTCCTTGACTCAAAGAAAATAAAAATAACAGCAAATAAAAACGATGGGTTGTCTCCCATAAGCGCTTTTCTTTAAAACCTTTTAGCTAGGCATAGTGATTTTGATAATGCTCTCATATGTATAAGAGTTGAATATAAGAGAGCATCAAAAAGCAAATACCAAACACATTTAAGTCTAACCCACTTCCTATGCAAAGGAGTCTTGTAAGAAAATAAATCAATAAAGCATAAAGTGACTAGCATAGGAAGGCAAAACAAGTGCAACTTCAAAAATTTCAACAAAAAGAGAGGAGATTCAATATTATTGTGATATATGAAGCCATGTCTCCCTCTCTCATAATGACCAGTAGGTTTTAAAGTACCCATCAAATAAAAACAAATCAAGAGAAAGCTCAAAACGTTCGTCATAAAGAGAGGTGTTTTAGTAACATGAAAATTTCTACAACCATATTTCCTCTCTCATAATAATTTTCAGTAGCATCATGAATAAACTCAACAATATAGCTATCACATAAAGCATTCTTATCATGATCCACATGCATATAAGTATCATTACTCTTCACATAAGTATAATCAATTTTATTAGTAATAGTGAGAGTAAAACTATCACAACCATCATTGTATTCATCATAAATTGCAGGCATAGTATAATCATAATAAACTTTATCCTCCATAGTAGGTGGCACCAAAATACCACTATCATTATAATCATCATAAATTGGAGGTAAAGTATCATCAAAGAAAATTTTCTCCTCAAAACTTGGGGGACTAAAAATATCATATTCATCAAAACCAGCTTCCCCAAGCTTAGAGCTTTGCATAGCATTAGCAATAATGGTGTTCAAAGCATTTATAGTAATAATATTGCTACCATCATGCAAATAATTTTCCATAGGTTTTTTAATTTTCTCTTCAAAAGCATCATGTCCTAATTCAATATAAAGTTCATAAAGATCTCTAATTTTGTTATTGTTTTCCATTAAGCCTAACTAGTGAAAATAAAAACAAGAGACAAAAAGATAAAATTGCAGAATCTAAAGGAGATACCTTCCAATGCTTACCTCCCCGGCAACGGCGCCAGAAAATAGCTTGATGTCTACGTGTGCTTCTATTCTTGTAGACAGTGTTGGGCCTCCAAGAGCAGAGGTTTGTAGAACAGCAGCAAGTTTCCCTTAAGTGAATCACCCAAAGTTTATCGAACTCAGGGAGGTAGAGGTCAAAGATATCCCTCTCAAGCAACCCTGCAATTAAGATACAAGAAGTCTCTTGTGTCCCCAACACACCCAATACACTTGTCAGATGTATAGGTGCACTAGTTCGGCGAAGAGATAGTGAAATACAAGTGATAGGGATGATTATAAGTAGTAACTGTAATCTGAAATAAAGATGGCAGCAAGCAAACATGTAGCAGAACTTGTTGTAAACGGTGTTTCAATGCTTAGAAACAAGGCCTAGGGATCATACTTTCACTAGTGGACACTCTCAACAATGATCTCATAACTGAATAAGTAAAAGCTACTCTTAAACACTCTCTTGTTGGATAACAAACACCATTCATTGTGTAGGGCTACAAAAGCACACCTCAAGCCGGAGTAAACAAGCTCCACAACGTCATAAAGGAATCACACACGGTGCACACACTGTCACCTTTACACCGTGGAGAGTACCGGAGTTCATATTAAAGTAACCTATAGAGTGCATAATAGATAAAGAGTAACATCTACATATTCAACTAGATTAGCACAACTGAACACAAGTAAATACTGCTCGGGATTATTCTCCTTCTTGATAACACAAGAGTACTACGTGTAGGGCTGCAAAAGCACTCCTCAAAGTCTGAGTAAACAAACACCACAGTTCCCAAGAACAAGCCATGATAGATATCTAAATTATTCATAGAGTCACACGAGTACCCACACTGTCACCTTGATACCGTGTTGTCACAATGACTCCAGAAACTAGACAAAATCACTTGAGTAGCATAAACATTATTAATGTATTCAGCGATACTAGCAATACACATGATTACATAAAGATCACACCATGGGAGACAGATGAACCACATAGCTACCGGTAGAGCCCTCAGCCTCGGGGGAGAACTACTCCCTCCTCATCATGGGAGTCAGCAGCGGCGATGAAGATGGCGATGGAGTTGATGGAGATGACTCCGGGGGCAATTCCCCGTCCCGGCAGCGTGCCGGAACAGAGACTTCTGTCCCCCGAAACTTGACGTCGATGGCGGTGGCGCTGCGGAACTCTTCGTGGAATATGGCTTGGTGTTTTAGGGTTTTCGCGTCTGAGGCAATATATAGGCGAAGAGGCGATGTCGGCGGAGTCCCGAGGGGCCCAACCCATAGGCTGGCGCGGCAGGAGGGGGCCCGCGCCGCCAGGTGGTTTGGCCGCCTCCTGGCTCCTCTTCGTCTCTCCTTCGGACTTCGTGAACGTGTTGGAAAAATAGGGACGTGGCCTTTTGTTTCGTGCAATTCCGAGAATATTCGCAGAAGTACTTTTCTGTAACCAAAAACAGCAGAAAACAGGGAACTGGCACTGTGGCATCTTGTTAATAGGTTAGTCCCAGAAAATGCATAAAAGTGATATGAAGTGTATATAAAACATGTAGCAATTGGTATAATATAAGCATGGAACAGCAGAAATTATGGATACGTTGGAGACGTATCACCCCGCCTCCTCCCTCTACCTCGTACGTTTGTACGCTGTCGCGCCGTCCTCGAACTTCGCCGTGCTGTGGCTTCTTGCCGTCGGTCGACGACTCCGGCACATGCCGTATTGGTGACTTCCCGCGACCCGCCTTGCCTGCAAGGTGACGGAATTAATTGCTATTACAGTTTACCGTAGCCAGCAATCGGGTGATTGATCGATTCCCTTCCCATTGCAGATGGATAGCGACGACGAGCTGGTGGCCGTGATGCTGTTGGAAGAAGAAGCCGCCATCACCAAGGGGGAAGATGAGAATATAGCGATCCTCGCATGTCTTTTACAATTTCAAGCCGACGAGGCCGCCGCTGCCACACCCAAACAAGGAGGTTTGTCGTTTGGGAGGAAGAAGACCAAACCGAGGGGGCGAATGGAAGGACATTACATGCTAGTCTCCGATTAATTTGCCGATGTTCCAGGCGCCACCGCCAAGGATTTTCGTCCATGCTTTCAGATGATCGTGGCTTGTTCACCGACATCGTGCATGCTGTGAGGGAGTCCATGATTCAGGTTGAAGAAGGACGCCGTGGGAATGGTTGGTTTCTCATCCATCCAGAAGTGCACTGCTGCCATGAAAATGCTTGCATATGGAGCACCTGTAGATGCTTTAGATGACTATCTACGCATGTCCGAATCCACAACCATAAAGTCAATGTACAGGATCTGCAGGACGGTGGTTGCTGTGTTTGACCCGCACTATTTGGGAGGACCAAATTAAGAAGAAACAACTCGGATCATGGAAGAGAATGCATCAAGACGATTTCCTGGGATGCTTGGAAGCATAGACTGCATGCAATTGTGCTGAAACAACTGTCCATTTGGTTGGTAAGGATTGTACAAAGGAGGCCACAAAGGATATTGCAGTGTGGTACTTGAAGCTGTGGCCGATCATGAACTATGGATTTGGTACTCTTTCTTCGGCATGGCAAGATCACACAACGACATCAACTTACGTGTTGCAGCGCTCTCCTGTGTTTGTGAAGCTCGTTGAAAGCCGTGCTCCACTAGTCAACTATGAGATCAATGACCATGAGTACAACAAAGGGTACTACCTAGCCGATGACATCTATCCAAGGTGGGCAACGTTTTTAAAGAGTATCACCAACCGTCGCGGCAACAAAGCTAGACATTTTGCCGGGAACAAGAGAGTGCCAGGAAGGATATCGAGCGGGCATTTGGAGTGCTCCAGCAAATGTTTGCTATCATTCGGTACCCTGCTCTGACATGGTCGAACGATCAGATGTGGGAGGTGATGAACATGTGTGTGATCCTACACAACATGATCATCCAGAGTGAACGCGCTAATCCAGTGCATGATTATATGCCATATGACTTTTATGGTCCTCTCGCCGATGTTGATCACGAAGTGCCGGCAGATTTCGCTGATTTTCTCTCAATGCATATGGAGATTCGTGATGAAAATAGTCATCATCAACTCCAAACTGATCTAGTGTAGCATTTCTGGGCACGCCGGGGAATGGCAGCGACATACCCGAGGATATTTGAGTTTTAAAACATTCATGTATATGTTTGATTTGTACTTGTCAAAATATTTGAATTTAGATAGGAAAACTAATTTGGGAGGCCGATTTGAGCGCCACGAGTGGGAAGCGACGGCTAGTCCGGACGACGCCCAAATGGCCTGTCCGGAAGGCCTTTGGGCGGCTATTTGGACGCCGCGAGTGGAGATGCTCTTAGGGTGTGTTTGTTTCAGCTTTTGCTGGTTTTTCACCGAAAGAAAGGGTGGCGAAGGAAACAAACACATCGCGGTGGGGTGGGATTTCGCCGAAGCCACGCACAGAATAGGCTAGCAAGAAAAAGCACCTGAACCCTTAACTCCCGAAAGGTTTGAACTGAAAGGACATGTTGTTTTGTAATATTACGAGAAAACTTCCACTCGAGTGGGCCGACCCAGGCATACCTATCTACTGCCACGAACGGGACGAAAAAAATAAAAAAGGGTACAAGAATCTTGGTGAGAAATTTGCAAACAATAGGGATGGGGCTGTTTGAGTAAAAAGGGTACAATAATCTTGGTGAGAAATTACGCGAGAAAACGGAAAAAAGTTTAACAAAGAAGCAATTTAAAAACAAACGGGATGATTTGGGATGCTTTATAAAAGGACTACACGGAGCTGCAAAATGCGCATTTTCATAGTTTTCTCATGTGTACAGGTACATACTATTTTGTTTGATTTTGGTTATCAAAATAGAAAGGGGTTTCTAGCTCCTTATAAAAACAATATGTACCATTTACCGGATTTCCGTTGAAAAGGAATACCAACGGAGAACCGGATTTCCTTCTGTTGAGAAGGACTACCAACGGAGAAGGAAGAAATCTTCAACTATGTGCACTCATCGCTCCAAAATGCATCGGGCGTATTTTTGGGGTCTTAAAAAAAATAAGTGACACATTTTGAAGGGCATCCTTCTTATGCCTTGGTTACATAAGATAGAAGAAAATTATTCTTGCTTACATCGTGCTTCAGAATTTTATTTGTGACTCCGACATACATGATAAGCAGTTTGATCGATGTGATTCGAATGAGAATTACATTCCTAAGATCCAAAGGCAAGTAATTACCTTGGCTGGTGATGTTGTTCCGGGGGCATTACACACTAAGAACCATGAACCCGTGACGACATTGCCAACAAGTTATTCATTGCTAGACAACATTTGAACTTTTTTTTTTGCAAAAACATTTGAACTATTTGAGTTAACTACTCCCTCCGTTTCGATAAAAAAAGGCGTATATTTCGCAGCGCTCCAACCAAGCTAACCTGACGCGATATAATTTTTCCCATGCTACCCTCGGCAGAATGTCACACGCCCACGCCTGTACCTCTTTTGTCCCCACGTGAGGCGAGGGATGCGAGGAGACCTGGTCCATCAATTGTAGGCGAGGGATGCGAGCAGAGGAGAGAGTTGGGAGGAGTTACGGCTGTAATGATATTCATGCATGGGGATATTTAGGGAAAGGAACCCACAAATTTTTAGATAAAGAGTGTATATTAATATCGTGGAGATACAAATTACACCCAGCCTCTGCAACAACGCAACAACCAAAGCTGTTACGGATGCACACAGCCGAAAGACAATAAGAAGAAGAAATAAAAAGAAAAGTCCCGCTACAGAGTTACAGTCCTTGCAGCAGCCGCACAACCACCACCAAAACAACACCTGACGTCCAATTCTTCAAAAGCACCGCCTTCAACAAGAACAGTGCCAGGCACAACCAATTAAGGCCAGACCTTGGGATTTCACCCTAAAGATAGTTCTCGCTCTCAAAACAATGTCTTCAGCAAGACCACTGTCAGGCACAACCAATTAAGGCCAGACCTTAGATTTTCACCCTGAAAGGTAGGACTTTGGACTTCACGTATGTTGTCGCCCCCACTTACATGCCGCTGCTCCAAGTCGCGAGACACCAAGCCAATTCCTCATCGGCAGAAAGATTCGAACCACCATTGCTAGTCCTCAGATCACGACTTACATGACATTCTCCGCCAGCACCATGGAACGAGGACATGTCCCATGATATTAACAGCCAGCAGAGTTTCGAAGCGCTCCCTCTGAAACCAAACGGCCAGAGTAAAACATGGGAGCGCACGACCGAATCCCACCCGATCCAGCAATCTTGCTTTGTGGAAAAAATCGCAAAAAATTTCACACCTTGCTTATTGGAACGGAGGGAGTATATATTATGGTGTAATGACAATGTATTTCGGAACTATTTGAGTTAGCTATTATGATGTAATGAAAAAGTATTTTGGATTCATATATTCATAATGGATATGTACTTTGTTAAACAGAAATCAACAAAAATATACATTTTCATGACTCTAAAGTTGTTTTAGATAATTACGCATAATACAATATAGACAGTCAACTAGTTGCCAAACAATAAAACTCAAAACAACAACTTTTCCGGCCAACCACAGCCAACCCAAACGAACACACCCTTAGAGCAGCACCTCTCTCATGGACATCTTCACTGCTGACGACAATTACACGTGCTGGAATCAGCAGCCGCTGCTCACGTTAGCACATATTACTCTGGACCTTCGGCCATCGAAAATGGAAAAGAAATAGCACACACAGTTCAATTTAGTTGCTTCCTCCCGAGTGAAGATTTCTTACTCCCGAGGTCCAGTGCTATCTGTGTTTAAAAAAAATTAAAATCATATTTCAAAGTTCCAAAAAAATGTGAAAAAAATCATGGTATTCTCAATGATGTATTCTAAAAACGTGCAAGATTTCAATTAGAAATACTTTGTATTTTGATCTACACAAAAAAGACAAATGTACAGATCTGAGTATAGTGTTTCAAATCTCCAAAAAATTCAGATTTTGTCATTTTTGTATAGCCCATAATATAAAGAATTTCGTGTTGTGATTTTACACGTTTGTAGGCTACATCATGGACTACATCCAGAAATATTTTCAATTTAGTTGAAAGCTTCTAAATATATATTTTTGATTTTTTTTAAACAAAGGGAGCATTGGAGCTCGGGATCACAAATCACTTTCCGCTTCCTCTAGACAATATACGACATAGAACCAGTTGATCAGTCTTTTTTTCGTGTATGACATTTTTTCGGCAATAGGTTCCGTTCTTGGGCCTAATTTGTTCTTGGGCCTAATTGCTTATTCGGGTCTTAACTTCCCCCTTCTTAGGGCTTGCTCTTTTTTTTTTAGTTTTAAAAAAAGGGCTTGCTCTTTTTTTTCATGAAGGGTGACCTATCTACATCTTAAAAGTACACTAATTAACATGCATTAATTATTATCTCAACATGCAATCTATCCACATCATTTCATTTTATTAGCTAATCAATAATCTATGTCCCATTTACTAATATTACAATAATCTCTCTATATAAACAAGTTACGTACACATCATCCATCTACTCCCTCCAGTCCGGTATTCTGTGTTTATTAGGAATAGGAGCGCGACCAAGGTCAATTTTACTGGCTACAATCGATCTCCTTTTCTCGTTCATTTCCTCCTTTTTTTTAGGGATGTACCTAGACGCGTATTAGTATGTAGATTCACACATTTTACCCCGTATCTAGTATGCATAAAACATCTTATATTTAGGTACGGAGGGAGTAGTAGTTACAACCTTCACCCTAGGAAGCAGAGTTGGCTAGCTGTCTTTCTAGATTTAGTTAAAGTCACACTTTCTAATATTTGATCAAAGATACATGAAAATATCAAAATATTTAATCTAAATTTAAAATTACTAGAATCATCATAAAACACATTTTCATATTATATGCATTTGAAATTTAGATACTGATATTTTTTTTGTATATGCTTGTTCAAACGCAGTGTAAATAAAAATGGACGGAGTATATCCTAGTGTTAATTAACGCATCTATAAAAAAAGACTTTAATAAGGTGGTGTTAGTTGCCTTATGGATAATTAAAATAGAAAATAAAGAAAAAACAAATTTAAGAATAAAAGATAAAACTAGAAAATAAAAAGGAGAAAGCAAATGTAGGAAATCGAAAATAAAAATAAAAAGCGCGTCAAATTATTAGTGGCGAGAGCCATCCACTTGATGCCCTCTTTTGGAACATATGTTTCATGCTTGAAGACAAGATCGTCAATCTGAAACGCGTCTTGGAGGCCGAGCTCCATTTAGCTTGTTTTTGCAAAAAGAAAAAAATATCGCATTTCGGAAAAAGAAACCCAGATGTAGATAGTGATAATATATACAAGTGTGCAAAATTTCAGTTCAAAATTCGTTATATTTTAAACAAGGAAGAATGACAAATGGGTGTATCTGAGTGGTGAACTTAAAATTTTGCCATATTGTTTTTGTGTAGTCTAAAATAATATACGAGTTTTGATTAAAAAATTGCACACTTGTAGATCTTCGACCTTATGTATATGTAAGATTTTTGTTTGAATATTTTTAGAACTCAAAAATACTAATTTTGAATTTTTGGAAACGAGCTACGTGAGCTCGGGCTCAATTTGAACTCTCCGGTGGATCTCATCTTCACCTATGCCAAGCCCAAGGCGTTGCAATTGTCGTTTCGTGCCACGCCTTTCTTACTTCCCGAGACCCCCGCTCGGGCTCGGCTGGCCGCGCTTGAGGACGAGGACATTGCCATGGTCTCCCTGGAAAAACAGACCTATGCACCTAGCCAGGACTAGGTTGTTGTGAACTTAGCAGCCTCGATAGCCAGATCGGAGTCCAGGAAGAACCCGCAGGGAAAACTAAAACCGGATTGGTAGTAACTCCACTCCTGATCGGAATCCGGCGGTTGAAAACCCTAGTGGCAGAGGTGACTAGGTCAGGTTATTGGACTTGAGTATTTTGGCCGTCCTGCTTCGGTCGCTTGAGTAGCCCAAGGCTGCAGTCTTCCCTGAATCTATATATCTCGGCGCCACCGTATCTTCAAACTAGAGGAGATCCGCAGACCAAACATCAGCCATGCCTCCTCCCTCGCCTTCCTTCTTCCTATTGGACAGCCGCGTCCGAACCTACAGGACCGGCGACGTCCGCGACCCTCGCGACCCTCTTCCGACTGGGTGTGTAATCACCTCTGGAGACAAGCTGGCGTTCGGGTTCAGGGAGCCACAGGTCGACGACGTAGACCCCAATTCGGTGGTGCGTGGCCTGGATCTTGAAGCATTGTTCTCCGGCGAGGCAGACCTTTCCTTTCTGACCATCCTAGGCGGCCACCAGTACTCTGGTATCCATACCATCGACAAGAACCTGATTCTGATCGGATCGGCCTTTTTAGAAATTTATCCCTTTGAAGTCTTTCTCATCTACGACTCCATTGATAGGTCGCTCCGCATGATTCCCTTCCTACCCGACAATGCCCACAGTCACCCTCCCTTCCGTACGTTCAATGTTCTCGTTGCCCGCCGCCATGACGACGACAGGTCATACACCCTGGTCTTCCCGGGCACGGCTGGAGCGCAGGACTTTCTCTTCTTGGCGCCATCCTCGTCCACCTCGCCGTGGGAGACGACGAAGAAGGCTAACTTCCCCGAGCATGTTCGCGCTGATAAAAGCCAGTTCGACGCCGGCGAAGTGTTCTCGTCCCGTGGCCGTTGTTACTGGGCGGATCTCCTGTGGGGCATCCTGCACTGTGACTGCAGCGACAAACTCTCCGATGACATAGATTGCGTGGACATCCGCTTCTTTGATCTGCCTGTCGGGTGCAAGAAGCACTTTGGCTACAGAGAAGGTATACCAGAGGCGAGAGCCTTCCGAACGATGGGACCCGTTGGAGACTCGATCAAATTAGTCTCCATGGACGGCTACCTCGAGCACGTTGCTCCTGGGGACTACAAGGTGACGGTCTGGAGGCTGATGGAAGATCTGAGTTGGGCTGTCGAACACGAGCTCAAGCTTGCGAGCCTGTGCGAGGGGGTGGAGTTCAAAGGGGACTTCGTGCCATCGGATATGGCACCGATGTACCCTTTCCTTGGTAGACATGAAGACAGTGCCATCTACTTTGCGCTGGGCAGCTTAATCCGGGCAGGGACCGCTGCAAGCCACGATGTATGCTCCGTGTAGATTTGCACAATAAGACTGTTACACACACGGAGCTCTCGGAATCGCAACGCACCTGCATGGCACACCATTTTGCTTTCTCCAGCAATGCTGCGGACAAGCTGCTTAATTAGAGGAAATCTCATGTTGAAGATGTGCAGACATGTCCTTCCGTTAGTTAGGTGATGACTATACTACCTGCTGACTGCAGTTACCAAGTGTTTTCTTTGGAAATTCACTATGGAGCTCATATGCTTCCTCACAAATAAAAAATCGAAAACATGGTTTCATCCTTGCGCCATTTGCGTCATGGTGAATTCATCTGCGGAGTCATCTAGGCCACTGCTGCCTCCATGATGATGTGTGAGTAGTTTTTTCTTAGGCTACGGTACACAGAAATAGCTAGATGGATATTTTCCCTACATGTTTCTCAATACAAAGGATCGTGAGTTAGCTAACATTATCGAGATGTAATTTTTATTTCCTGTTGTGTTTGCTGTGATATGATGAACTGTGATGTTATGATCAGATCGTGCATGTTACAGATACGAGGGTCGCCTGCTAGGGGTTTTGCTGGTGGAGTGTTATTGGGCATTAATAATGAGGTTTTCGATATTTTGGACACAGATGTTGGTTTGAACTATGTTACGTGTTTAGTGAAGTACAAACAAAATGGTATGCTTTGGAATGTTGTTTCGGTTTATGAGCTCCTCGTGATAAAGATAAGTTAGCTTTTCTTATTGAGTTGGTGCATGTGTTGAACGCTAATTCTTATCCTATGGTAGCTGGTGGAAACTTTAATTTAATTAGAAAGAGTAGTGAGAGTAACAAAC
Source organism: Poa pratensis (assembly GCA_947311845.1). Classification (NCBI taxonomy): domain Eukaryota; kingdom Viridiplantae; phylum Streptophyta; class Magnoliopsida; order Poales; family Poaceae; genus Poa; species Poa pratensis. The sequence goes on along the minus strand of CAMZMU010000049.1, from coordinate 27,481,929 downwards.
CGAGAAGAATGTCTAAATGGCGGATTCCATATCGGCTCATGGGTGCAGATGCACTTACTGTTCAAAAAATTATTTTCAATATGTCAAAAAATTCAAATAAAAATTTCGGATATACTTTAAGACATTTATGTTAGCACAAAAAGTTTCGCGAAGAAAAGACATTTGTTGTGACCTGTGCAAAAAAGACAATTTCGGGCGCTCCAAAATAACTTTGTACGAGACTTTTTTTTGTCTTTTTTGCACCGATACATATACCGTATGTATATATAGTTGGCAACTTCCTCTAATTAAGCAGCACTGCGTTGCGAATCTGAGGGCCTTAATCCGTGGCGTGAAGAACTGTTTTCACAGTAAGACTGTTAACTGCACAAGGCCCTCAGATTCGCAACGCAGTGCTGCTTAATTAGAGGAAGTTGCCAACTATACTATGTTGAAGATCTGAAGCAATCTCCTTCTGTTAGCTAGGTGATTCGCAGCGCACCTGCTGCATAACCAGTCACCTTTATTGCAGGTTACTGGGCATTCTATTTGCTGGTGTAAAACCTGCTGCATAACCAGTACCTTGCACTACAGGAAACGACAGAACTGCCGAGCGCCTACGCTATGCCGAGCGTGAGTACCTTGCACTACAGGAAACGACAGAACTGCCGAGCGCCTACGCTATGCCGAGCGGCACGCTCGGCATATAACTCCGTATGCCGACAGCAAACAGAAACCGCTCGGCAACAGCTCACGCTCGGCAAAAAGTCCATACGCCGAGGGTTTTCCTGAGAAGACGCTCGGCATATAACCACGCTCGGCATACAGGACTTGTATGCCGAGCGTTACACTCGGCATAACGTCGACGCTCGGCAGTAACCGACGGAGTCTGACGGGTCCTTGACGGCGGTTCAGTTACGCTCGGCATACGGGGATGCTCGGCAAACAAGCTGTTGTTGTTTTGCAAAAATGCCAGGAAAAAATGTTGAGGCCTAGGATTCGAACCCAGAACCTCTAAGTTGTAGTTGAACAAGGCTTGCCATTGGGGTAGTTCTAGATCTTGTCAGTATCTCCTGTCTAACTCTTTTATATATAACTACTTTGTGTCTTTTCAAAAATAAAATTGAAAACCTGGGCATCATTCCATATCAGTAAAAGAAAGTGAAAGCTCGTATGATGGGTTATGAGCAGATACATGTTTGTCCTAAGAATTGCCTTTTGTTTAGGAAGGAGTTTCAGGAGGACAAGTATTGTAGGAAGTGAAAGTCCTCTAGGTATCTTGAGGTAGACATGCCTGATGGCCAGAGGAAGAAGCAGACCAAAGTCCCAGCAAAGATTCTTCGGTATCTCCCTTTCATAACAAGAATCCAACGCCTTTTCTTGACAGAGGAGTCTGCCAAACAGATGACATGGCACAAAGCAGGGCATAGATACAATCCAAAAAAGATGGTGCATCCAACAGATGGTGAAGCATGGAAGGCATTTGATCGAGATCACCCCCATGAAGCCGCAAATGCTCGAAATGTCAGAATTGCGATAGCAACAGATGGTTTCAATCCATATGGTATGGCGTCTAACCCATATAGCTGCTGGCCTGTGTTTATTATTCCCCTGAATCTCCCTCCTGGCGTCATCATGCAACGCAAGTCCATATTAATGACCTTGATAATTCCTGGCCCTGAATATCCTGGGAAGAATTTGAGTGTGCTTATGCAGCCGCTGGTGGATGATTTGTTCCACTCTTGGGAACATGGGACATGGACATACGACAAGGCAAAGAAGGAAAACTTTCTCATGAAAATTTGGTTCCACTACTCAATGCATGATCTACCGGGGCTTGCCCTGTTTTGTGGCTGGTGTACAAATGGGAAGATGCCATGCCCAATTTGCATGCAGGCTCTTACCTTCCAGTGGCTGAAGGGGAGGCAAGTATTCTGCTTTTGACCAGCATCGTCAGTTTCTTGAAGAAGGCCATCCATTCAGAGAAGACAAGAAGAACTTAACGAAAGGCAGAGTTGTCCATGAAGTAAAGGCCATACCTGAGTTGAACGGTGCAGATATTCTAGCTCAGCTAGCTGCTCTTCGGCCTAAAACCAAAGGCAAAGGTTTTGAGGGATATGGTGAGACACACAACTGGACTCATGTTGCAGGCTTAACGGAGCTCCCCTATTTCAAGGACCTCAGACTTCCCTATAACATTGATGTAATGCACACAAAAAAGAATGTTGCTAAGTCTCTGTTTAGCACAGTCCTCCACATTACTGACAAGACAAAGGATAATGTTAAGGCTAGAGCAGATCAAGAGAAGCTATGTGATAGGAAAGAGCTGAAACATGCAGCCTCCCGAGGGCTCTCGAAAAACTTGGTTAAAGCCAGATGCTCCCTTCATCCTTAAAAGGCCTCATAGGAGGGAGGTATTTCATTGGCTAAAGAACTCCATGATGTTCCCTGATGGTTATGCATCGAATATCAGTAATGGAGTCAATCTTGCAACAGGCAAAGTCAATGGTCTAAAAAGTCATGACTATCACATATGGATTGAGCGGATAATGCCGGTGATGGTTCGAGGCTATCTCCCTGATCGTATTTGGCGAGTTCTTGCTGAATTGAGCCATTTCTTCCATCAGCTCTGTGCAAAAGAAATATGCCCTGATATGATGTTGCATATGCACAAGAAAGCACCCGAGTTGATCTGCAAGTTAGAGATGATCTTTCCCCCAGGGTTCTTTAATCCCATGCAGCATCTCATTTTGCATCTGGCAAACCAAGCATATTTGGGAGGCCCTGTGCAGAATCGTTGGCAGTTTTGTATTGAGAGAGAGTTCAAGCATATTCGACTTAAATGTGGGAATAAAGCTAAGATTGAAGCATCCATTACCGAGTCATATGTTCTTGAGGAGGTGTCAGACTGCGCAACAACATACTATAGCGATGATGTTCCCAATCTGCATAATAAACTCTTTAGATACAATACCAGCAACTCAGAAAATGAACCTGACCTCCTCCTCTTCAAAGGGCAAGGTGGTGTTGCTGGTGGCTCGAAATCTTATACCATTAAAAATGATGAGTGGCAGTCCATTGATATGCCCATTTTGCATCACTATTTTATATCATAATTTACTGCTATTCGTTGATATTTCATATTTGGATGATATACTTATGTTATTTTATCTTGTTTTGCATGTTTGACGATTATTGGAGAATTAACTGCCGGAGTCAGGATTCAGCTGGAAAAAGCATCGTCAAGACACCTTATTTCTGAAGATCAACAATTCACGGAAAATATGCAGATGTTCCTATTTTGTCAGATGCCGGAGCCAGCCAAAAGGGGAGGCTGAGATGGGCCACGAGGGGCCCACACCACCCCACGGCACGGGCCCCCCTCTGCCGCGCCGTGGCATGGTGTGGCCACCCTGGCCCACCTCTGACGCTCTCCCTTCGCGTGTTTCATCCCCAGAAACCCTAAGACGCGGGAGTCATCGAGGAAATATTTCGCCGCCTCCACGAGGCGGAAACCACAGAGAGAGAAAAAGCTCTCCGGCAGGCAGAAATCTGCCGAGGAAATTCTTTCCTGAAGGGGGGAAATCATCGCCATCGTCATCGTCATCACGCCGGACTTCATCGGGATCATCATCATCATCATCTCCACCGCTGTCACCATCATCTCCACCGCTCCACTCCGTTCCGCTGTAACATCTAGGGTTATACTTTGTGTAGTTCATAGGGGAAACTTTCCCGGTGTTGATTACTACTTGTGGTTGATGCTATTAAGTTTTATCGGTGAATTGAAGTATATGTCCAGATTGTTATTCATCATTATATCACCTCTGATCATGATCCATATGATGTCTTGTGAGTAGTTCGTTTAGTTCTTGAGGACATGGGGAAGTCATGTTGTTAGTAGTGGAACTATGTTGAGTAATTTTTAATGGTTTGATATTTAAATTGTGGTGTTATTCTTCTAGTGGTGTCGTGTGAACGTCGACTACATGACACTTCACCTTTATGGGCCTAGAGGAATGCATTGTGTATTCGGCTACTAATTGTGGGGTTGCTGGAGTGACAGAAACCTAAACCCCCGTTAGTAAACCGGTGCATGAGGGAGTGTAGGATCTCAGAGTTTAAGGCTGCGGTTAGATTTATCTTAATTACTTCCTTGTAACGCGGATGCTTGCAAGGGGTTTAATCACAAGTATGTATTAGTCCAAGTTAGGGCAGTGCATTAGCATAGGTTCACCCACACAACACTTATCAAAACAATAAAGATTAATCAGCTGTAGGAAGCGAAAGCACTTGACGAAATTCCCTTGTGTCCTCAAGAACATTTTGCCATCATAAGTAAACTGATACGTCTCAAACGTATCTATAATTTTTGATGTTCCATGCTTGTTTTATACCAATTGCTACATGTTTTGCATCTACTTTATATCACTTTTATACATTTTTTGGGACTAACCTATTAACAAGATGCCGAAGTGCCAGTTCCTGTTTTCTGCTGTTTTTGTATTCCAGAAAAGCTAGTCTGGAAATATTCTCGGAATTGGACGAAACTACACGGGGTGCCTATTTTTCCAGAACACACCTGACGGAGCGAAGGAGCAGCAGAGGAGGGCCACCAGGGCCACACGCACAGGGCGCGGGCCCCCCTCTGCCGCGCCCTGGGTGGTGTGGGCCCCTCGGGGTCCGCAGCCGCCGCCCTTTCGCCTACTTATTCCCCCCGACGCGAAAACCCTAAGTACCTGAGCAAATATCCACGAAAAGATCCAGAGACGCCGCCGTCGTCAACCCTAGCTCGGGAGGGTTCAGAACCTCTTCCCGGCACCCTGCCGGAGAGGGGAATCGTCACCGGAGGCTTCTACATCGCCATGCCTGCCTCCGGAGTGATGCGTGAGTAGTTCATCCTTGGACTACGGGTCCATAGCAGTAGCTAGATGGTTGTCTCTCCACTTTGTGCCATCATGTTTAGATCTTGTGAGCTGCCCTACATGATCAAGATCATATTATTGTAATGCTACATGTTGTGTTTGCTGGGATCCGATGAATATTGAATATTATGTCAAGTTGATTATCAATCTATCTTATATGTTATTTAAGATCTTGCATGCTTTCCGTTACTCGTAGATGCTTTGGCCAAGTAGATGCTTGTAACTCCAAGAGAGAGTATTTATGCTAGATAGTGGGTTCATGTCTCCGTTTAACCTGGGACAGTGACAGAAAGTTCTAAGGTTGTGGATGTGCTGTTGCCACTAGGGATAACCTAACGATGCTATGTCCACGGCATATGTGTTTGTTTACATTACGCACTTTACTTAATGCAATTATCCGTTGCTTGCAACTTAATACCAACGGGGGACTCGGATGACAACCCGGCGGTGGATTATTAGTCATAGATGCTGTTGGATAACGTCTATGTATTATGTCGTAATGCCCAATTAAATATCATAGTAGTCAACATGTCATGTATATGCATTGTCATGCGCTCACTATTCGTCAATTGCCCAGCTGTAATTTGTTCACCCAACATGTTAGTTATCTTTTATGGAGAGACACCACTAGTGAACTGTGGACCCCGGTCCATTCTTTTACACTGATTAAACAACCACAAACTGCAAACTGTTCCTTTTTCATTCTCTGCAATTTAATACTCATTTTCCACACCATACGTTTAATCCTTTGTTTTCAGCAAGCCAGTGAGATTGACAACCTCACTGTTTCGTTGGGGCAAAGTAGTTTGATTGTGTTGTGTGCAGATTCCACGTCAACAGTCCAGACTCCCTGCGACAGCTATTTTTCTGGCGCCGTTGACAACCTTCTGAAGAGTTGCTGCTCCTACTGGTTCGATAACCTTGGTTTCTTTCTGAGGGAAAACTTGCTGCTGACTACATCATACCTTCCTCTTGGGGTCTCCCAACGAACGTGTGTTTCACGTCATCAAGCTATTTTTCTGGCGCCGTTGCCGGGGAGACAGCAGTCTTCTGCAAGGGGAGTTTCACGCTTCCAATCTCTTTACTTTGTTTTTGTCTTGCTTAGTTTATTTTATTTTATCTTGTTTGCTTTCAATTATCAAAAACACAAAAAAATTAGTTACTTGCATTTAGTTTATTTTCAGTTTTGTTTTCTGTTAGTCATCATGTCTAGCCCTGTTCCAGTAGTAATGTCACCTGAAGAAGAGATCTTCACTTTCAAGCAAGGGAGTGAGGAGAGTTTTAAAGATGCTTGGTCTAGAATATTGAGTCCTATGCTAAAACTGAACCTAAAATGACTTTAAGCCTGCTTCTTAGTAGCTTTTATTTTGGTCTTGTTCTTTGCTACAGATATGCTTTAGATGCTGTGGTAGGAGGAGATTTCCTTCGTTATGATGGGGATCAAGCTTTTAATGCTATAAAAAAATTGATTACAATTTCTAGCCCCCAATCACTAAAATTGATTTGGCTTTGACAAGCATAAGTGATAGACTTAACGCTCTTGAAACGAACATATCTGGTCTAAAAGAAGGGTATAATCAGATTCGTGAACATTATGATAATGTGCCAGTAAATTTTGAACCATCGGGATGGATTCCCTCAGTAAAAGTTGTTATAAATGGTGAAACTTTTCATTCTCGCTGTGATATTATGTCTGAATTCTGTTTAATGCCCAAGAATATTTATGATTCCTTAAATCTTTGGGAGCTTTCCAAATGCGAAGATTGTATAACTTTGGGTGATAATACTATTAAATTACCAAGGGGAGTAGCCGAAGGAGTATTTACAAAACTCTTAGGGATAACAATATCTATTGATTATCTTGTCATTGAATGTGCAGGAGTAGGACAAATTACGCTTGGAAGGTCCTGTTGAAACGCTTTGGAGCAATAATAGATGTGGGCCAAGGCACTATGAATTTCGCCTCTTCACCTATGTGTAACCAAGTATTTCCTAAAGATAAAGGTAAAGGTAAGAGAGCTAAGCGTAAGAATGTTGATGCTTCTTCACTTGGTAATACTTGATGCATGCTTTGTGCCTAGCTAAAAGGCGTTAAAGAAAAGCGCTTATGGGAGGCAACCCATTTTATTTTTCTGCAATTTTTCTTTTATTGAGTCAAGGAGTTTGTTTACTTCTGTAGCAACTCCTTTGTATCTTTATTTTCTCGCATTGTTGTGCCAAGAGTAGCCTCTAATGATAAGATGATGCTTAATTTTGATTGCTGCGCAGAAACAGATTTTTGCTGTTCACTGTACGAAATTCCTAAAATCACCAGATTGTTAATTAAATCTGAAATTTTTGTGCGTAATCTTTATGAATGTCTGAAACTTTCATTAGTTCAGAGTTTCTCGATCTGAGCGTCGTAAGTGCCTCGAAAAAATTCGTCTTTGCGGACTGTTCTGTTTTAGACAGATTATGCCTTTTTATTTTTGCATTCTCTCTTTTACTAGTGTTGAGTGAAATTCTTTTTTGGGTGGAAGAGCTTCACATAACATCAGTGGCTGTAGCTAATGTTTAAAGTAACAAATCATATTGCGTCTTTACAGAACATGTGAATTTTTGATTATGCACTAACCCTCTAATGAGATCTACTTTGAGTTTGGTGTGACGGAAGTTTTCAAGGGTCAAGAGAGAAGGATGATATAATAGGATCAAGAAGAGTGAAGAGCTTAAGCTTGGGGAGGCTCCCATGGATCTCCCCAGCATATTTCAAGAAGACTCAAGCGTCTAAGCTTGGGGATGCCCAAGGCATCCCCTTCTTCATCGTCAAAATTATCAGGTCATCTCTAGTGAAACTATATTTTAATTCTTTCACATCATATGTGCTTTTCTTGGAGCGTCTGTGTGCTTTTTATTTTCAGTATTGCATTTTATTTTCAATAAAGCTTGACTGGACCCTAGCATTCTTGATTGGGAGAGAGACACGCTCCGCTTTTTCATGAGAATACTCCTATTCTTCACTTATATTTGTTGAGTATTCATATCTAGCGCTGTTCAGCTTTTAGCTCTTGTTTTCATGTATCTCTTGTCAGAGCTATTAGCTTTCTTTTGTAGAAAGTACTCTCTTGCTTCACTTATATTTGTTTGGAGAGTTGATGAAATAAATTGATTGGTGTTTGGTTGGTTCAGAAAATGTTGCATGTGGTAATTGGTATAAGGAAAAACTTGCTTAATCTTGTAGATCACTAAAATGGATAACTTGATGCTTGTCAATTGTTTTGAGTTAACAAGTAGATCATGATTAAATTGTGCATCACATGAGTTAAGCCTATTAGTGAAGAACTACCGTAAAGCTTGTTGAAAATTTGGTTTGCATCGGTGGTACCTCTAAGGTCTAGATATTTTCTAATAACAGGGTTTGGTTAACAAGGAAGACGGTATGAAGTCTTATAACGTTTGCAATATGTTTGTCATATAAAACTTGGTGTACGGGTTGATATTCTTGTTTGCTTACATAACCTTGCTAGCCTAAACTCTGTACTGAGAGGGAATGCTTCTCGTGCATCCAAATCCTTGAGCCAAAATCCATGCCATTTGTGTCCACCATAACTACCTATATGTGGTATTTCCTTGCCACTCCAAGTAAATTTTTCATGTGCTACCTTTAAATTATTCAAAATGTTATTATTCCCTTTTTGTGTCAATGTTTACTAGCTCATGAGGAATTAGTGTGGTTATTCTTTATTCTATTTGTCGAGTGGACTTTTACACCTGGACTAGTGGCATATACATCCGCTTATCCAATAACTTGCAAAAAGAGCTGGCAACGGGGTGCCCAGTCCCAATTAATTACAACTTTAACCAATTAATTCTCTTCACACTTTTGCCCTGATTCATCAGTAAGCAATGACAAACAGTGAAATACCTGAATGTGTGTAAACCAAAGAGAAAGAGGGATGATCTGCCTTGCTGGTAGAAATAACGTCCTTCATGGGAGCCGCTCTTAAAAGTCCGTTCGACAGGTAGAATACTGTTCTCACCCGCTACCATTCGTTGACAATTAACAAACACCTCTCAAAAATAGATACTCCTCCATGGTATGTGATTGATGGAAGGCACCCGAGGATTCGGTTAGCCATGGCTTGTGTTAGCAAGGTTGGGAGGAGTATCAAATATTTTATGCAATCTCTATATGCTTTCAAAAACCTAAAAGCTCTAGCACATGATTTAATCCCTGCTTCCCTCTGCGAAGGGCCTTTCTTTTACTTTTATGTTGAGTCAGTTTTCCTATTCTTTCTGTCTTCCACAAGCAAACACTAGTGTCAACTTTGTTACAACATGCGTTATATGCAATGTATTGGACTTGTTATACTACTTTGTGTTGACAATATCCATGAGATAAATATGTTGAAAGTTGAAGCAAATGCTGAAACTAAATTCTTCCTTTGTGTTGATTAAATACCTTTTATTAGAAACTATTGCTTTATGAGTTAACACTTATGCAAAACTGTTTGATGCTTGTCTCGAAAGTACTATTCATGAAAACGTTTAGCTTGTGTGATTCATTGTTTACTCATTATCTATTTGGTAGCAAATTATAGACCATTGACTTGGATCACTTCATTCATTTACATGTGCCTTGCAATATTATATGATCAAGATTATGATAGTAGCATGTCACCTCAAAAATTATTTGTTTTTATCGTTTACCTACTCGAGGACGAGTAGGAACTAAGCTTGGGGATGCTGATACGTCTCAAACGTATCTATAATTTTTGATGTTCCATGCTTGTTTTATACCAATTGCTACATGTTTTGCATCTACTTTATATCACTTTTATACATTTTTTGGGACTAACCTATTAACAAGATGCCGAAGTGCCAGTTCCTGTTTTCTGCTGTTTTTGTATTCCAGAAAAGCTAGTCTGGAAATATTCTCGGAATTGGACGAAACTACACGGGGGTGCCTATTTTTCCAGAACACTGACGGAGCGAAGGAGCAGCAGAGGAGGGCCACCAGGGCCCACACGCACAGGGCGCGGGCCCCCCTCTGCCGCGCCCTGGGTGGTGTGGGCCCCTCGGGGGTCCGCAGCCGCCGCCCTTTCGCCTACTTATTCCCCCCGACGCGAAAACCCTAAGTACCTGAGCAAATATCCACGAAAAGTCCAGAGACGCCGCCGTCGTCAACCCTAGCTCGGGAGGGTTCAGAACCTCTTCCCGGCACCCTGCCGGAGAGGGGAATCGTCACCGGAGGCTTCTACATCGCCATGCCTGCCTCCGGAGTGATGCGTGAGTAGTTCATCCTTGGACTACGGGTCCATAGCAGTAGCTAGATGGTTGTCTCTCCACTTTGTGCCATCATGTTTAGATCTTGTGAGCTGCCCTACATGATCAAGATCATATTATTGTAATGCTACATGTTGTGTTTGCTGGGATCCGATGAATATTGAATATTATGTCAAGTTGATTATCAATCTATCTTATATGTTATTTAAGATCTTGCATGCTTTCCGTTACTCGTAGATGCTTTGGCCAAGTAGATGCTTGTAACTCCAAGAGAGAGTATTTATGCTAGATAGTGGGTTCATGTCTCCGTTTAACCTGGGACAGTGACAGAAAGTTCTAAGGTTGTGGATGTGCTGTTGCCACTAGGGATAACCTAACGATGCTATGTCCACGGCATATGTGTTTGTTTACATTACGCACTTTACTTAATGCAATTATCCGTTGCTTGCAACTTAATACCAACGGGGGACTCGGATGACAACCCGGCGGTGGATTATTAGTCATAGATGCTGTTGGATAACGGTCTATGTATTATGTCGTAATGCCCAATTAAATATCATAGTAGTCAACATGTCATGTATATGCATTGTCATGCGCTCACTATTCGTCAATTGCCCAGCTGTAATTTGTTCACCCAACATGTTAGTTATCTTTTATGGAGAGACACCACTAGTGAACTGTGGACCCCGGTCCATTCTTTTACACTGATTAAACAACCACAAACTGCAAACTGTTCCTTTTTCATTCTCTGCAATTTAATACTCATTTTCCACACCATACGTTTAATCCTTTGTTTTCAGCAAGCCAGTGAGATTGACAACCTCACTGTTTCGTTGGGGCAAAGTAGTTTGATTGTGTTGTGTGCAGATTCCACGTCAACAGTCCAGACTCCCTGCGACAGCTATTTTTCTGGCGCCGTTGACAACCTTCTGAAGAGTTGCTGCTCCTACTGGTTCGATAACCTTGGTTTCTTTCTGAGGGAAAACTTGCTGCTGACTACATCATACCTTCCTCTTGGGTCTCCCAACGAACGTGTGTTTCACGTCATCATAAACCAACCGGCTTATCCTTTGCTCTAAAAAGGATTGGGCCGCTCGCTGCAATTATTATTACTGTCTTTTATTTACACGCATTTTATTTATCTGCAATATCAAAAACCCCTAAAAACTTGTCTGCTAGTATTTACAGTGATTCCTTGATCAAAACTACTTGTCAACACCTTCTGCTCCTCGTTGGGTTCGACACTCTTATTTATCGAAAGTACTACGATACACCCCTATACTTGTGGGTCATCAAGACTATTTTCTGGCGCCGTTGCCGGGGAGTGAAGTGGAATTGGTAAGGGAAACCTTTACTGTAAGTGCTGTTTTTATTTCTGCTTGTTGCTTTATTTTATTATGGAGAGATCTCCATTCGAATCCCTATTTGGGAATACTACTGCCACTGCTAAGGTAGTAGATGAACCGCCGCCTGCTGAATTAGATCCATTTAAAATACCTATGAAAATTGTTGAACGTGTTATGGATAACCGCTATGTTGGAGATGGAACCATCCATCCTGGTGATCATTTACTATTTATACATGAATTATGCGAGTTGTTCAAGTGTGCAGGTATTTCAATGGAAAAAGTCAAGAGGAAGTTATTCTCTATATCATTGAAGGGCCGAGCTGCGGAATGGTATAAGATGCTGAAGAATGGCCGATCTATTGGCTGGGAGGAAATTGTACCTCTCTTTTATTCTAAATTCTATCCTCCTAGTGAGATTCATCAAGATCGAAATCGCATATATAATTTTTGGCCTCATGATGGAGAGAGTATTGCCCAAGCGTGGGGGAGATTGAAGTCACTAATGCTCAAATGTCCCATTCATGAGCTCCCAAGTAATATTGTTATCAATAATTTTTATGCAAGGCTTTCTCTTCATGATAAGGATTTATTGGATGCCTCTTGTTCTGGATCATTTACACGTACTGAAGAAGAAGTTAAATGGGACCTTCTTGACCGTATTCAGGAAAATACTGAAGGATGGGAGAACGACAAAGGTAGAAAGTCAGGTATAAATTATGATTATGAATGCATTAAATCTTTTATGGAGACTGATGATTTCCGTAATGTTAGTGCTGTTTACTGTCTTGATTCTCAAGTTGTTGCAAATTATTACAAAGCTTTTGCCTCTTATCTTGATGTGCCTAAGAAGGATTTGAATAAATATCATGAACCTTATAAAGATAAAACCAATTCGGCCATTGGCAGAAGTATTGAAGTTCATACTGTTGATCACATTTTGCCAGAACCTTATATTGAAAAAATACCTTTTCCTGTTAAAGTCAAGCAACATTCTCTGATAGCTAGTGTGGTTAATAAAAGTGCCAAGAAACCTTTAGAGCCTGATGAACAAATAACTGTTGAACCTGAAGTAGCAATTATAAAGGATTTGGTAACTGAAAATAGATGGAGAACATATTATCTTTTGTGAAGATGCTTCTAATATTGTTTCGCATCCTGGTAAATTAGGAAAACAAGTGTTCCTGTGCTTTCAGTGAAGATAGGAGAACATTGCTATTATGGTTTATGTGATATTGGTGCAAGTTCTAGTGCTATTCCTTTTGAACTTTATAAAGAAATTATGCATGAAATTAGTCCCTGTGAACTTGAGGATATTGATGTGGTTATTCAACTTGCCAATAGGGAAACTATCTCTCCATTCGGTATTGTGAGAGATGTTGAGGTTTTATGCGGTAAAACTAAATATCCTACTGATTTTCTAGTACTTGGTTCTAAAGCTAGTAAAACTTGTCCTATTATTTTCGGTAGACCTTTCTTGAATACATGTGGTGCTATTATAGATTGTAAGAAAGAGAAAATTTACACTAAATTTAATGGAGAATCTTATGAGTTTAATTTCTCTAAGTTTGGTAAGAAACTTTATGAAACTGATTTGCCTAATGAGGACCGAAAATTGAACAACTGGCTGCTATTGCTATTGCTCCTAACAATGCCTTGCAGCAATTTATGGAGGAACACGAAAGTGAGGTCTTTATGGAGGAAAGGAATGAAATTGACAATATCTTTCTTCATCAACCACCATTACTTAAGCATAATTTGCCGGTGGAAGATTTGGGTACCCCTGCACCTCCTAAAGAAGATCCTGTTTTTGATTTAAAACCTTTGCCTGATAACCTTAAATATGCTCACATTGATGATAAGAAAACATATCCTGTTATTATTAGTTCTAAACTTTCAGGTACTGAAGAGGCAAGGTTATTGGAAGTGTTGAGGAAACACCGAGGGGCTATCGGATATACTTTGGATGATTTAAAAGGGATTTCTCCTGCTATATGTCAACACGCCATCAACATGGAAGATGATGCAAAACCTGTTGTGGAGCACCAGCGTCGTCTAATCCCTAAAATGAAGGAAGTGGTAAGAAATGAGGTATTAAAACTCCTCGATGCTGGTATAATTTATCCTATTGCTGATAGTAAATGGGTAAGTCCTGTGCATTGTGTTCCTAAGAAAGGAGGAGTTACTGTTGTGCCAAATGAAAATGATGAACTTATTCCTCAAAGAGTAGTTGTTGGATATAGGATGTGCATTGATTTTCGAAAGGTTAATAAAGTTACTAAGAAAGATCACTATCCTTTACCTTTTATTGATCAAATGTTAGAAAGGTTGTCTAAGAAAACTCATTTTTGCTTTCTTGATGGTTATTCTGGATTTTCACAAATTGCTGTTAGAGCGAAGATCAAGAGAAAACTACTTTTACTTGTCCTTATGGAACTTATGCTTATAGGCGTATGCCTTTTGGTTTGTGTAATGCTCCTGCTACATTTCAAAGATGCATGTCTGCTATTTTTCATGGTTTTTGTGAAAAAATTGTGGAAGTATTCATGGACGATTTTTCCGTCTATGGAACTTCTTTTGATAACTGCTTGCAAAACCTTGATAAAGTTTTGCAGAGATGTGAGGAAACTAATCTTGTTCTTAATTGGGAGAAATGTCACTTTATGGTTAATGAAGGGATTGTTCTTGGACATAAAATTTCTGAAAGAGGTATTGAAGTGGACAGAGCTAAAGTTGAAGCAATTGAGAAAATGCCCTGTCCCAGGGATGTTAAAGGTATTCGTAGTATTCTCGGTCATGCCGGTTTCTATAGAAGGTTTATTAAAGATTTCTCTAAAATTTCAAAACCTCTTACTAATCTTCTCCAAAAAGATGTACCTTTTGTTTTTGATGATGATTGTAAAGAAGCTTTTGAGTCTCTAAAAAAGGCTTTAACCACTGCTCCTGTTGTTCAACCTCCTGATTGGACTTTACCTTTCGAAATTATGTGTGATGCTAGTGATTTTGCTGTAGGTGCTGTTCTTGGACAGCGAGTAGATAAGAAGTTGAATGTTATTCATTATGCTAGTAAGACTCTTGATGCTGCTCAAAAGAATTATGCCACTACTGAAAAAGAGTTTTTAGCAGTAGTTTTTGCTTGTGATAAGTTTAGACCCTATATTGTTGATTCGAAAGTTATTATCCATACCGATCATGCTGCTATTAGATACCTTATGGAAAAGAAAGATGCTAAGCCTAGACTTATAAGATGGGTGCTTTTATTACAAGAGTTTGATTTGCATATTGTAGATAGGAAAGGTGCTGAAAATCCTGTCGCTGATAATTTGTCTAGATTGGAAAACATTTCTTATGATCCTGTTCCTGTTAACGATAGTTTTCCAAATGAACAATTGGCTGTGATAAAGGTAAGCTCGCGAGAAAGTCCTTGGTATGCTGACTATGCTAACTTTATTGTTGCCAAGTATTTGCCTCCAACCTTTACAGCTCAGCAAAGAAGGAAATTCTTTTATGACTTGAGGCATTATTTTTGGGATGACCCACACTTATATAAAGAAGGAGTGGATGGTATAATGCGAAGATGTGTTCCAGAATTTGAACAAAAAGAAATATTGAGAAATGCCATGGAAGTGCTTATGGAGGACATCATGCTGGAGATAGAACTGCACAAAAGGTTTTACAATCAGGTTTTTATTGGCCTACTCTTTTTAAAGATGCAAGAAAATTTATTTTATCATGCGATGAATGTCAAAGAGTTGGTAATATAACTAGACGCAATGAAATGCCTATGAATTATTCTCTTGTTATTGAACCTTTTGACTGTTGGGGATTTGACTTTATGGGTCCTTTTCCTCCTTCTGATGGTTATACTCATATACTTGTTGCTGTTGATTATGTTACTAAATGGGTAGAAGCTATACCAACATCTAGTGCTGATGGTGAGACATCATTAAAAATGCTTAAAGATATTATTTTTCCAAGGTTTGGTGTGCCTAGATATCTCATGACTGATGGTGGTTCTCATTTTATCCATGGTGCTTTTAGAAAAACCCTTGCTAAATATGATGTTAATCATAGAATTTCTTCACCTTATCATCCTCAAACAAGTGGTCAAGTAGAATTATCAAATAGAGAGATTAAATCTATTTTGCAGAAGACTGTTAATAAATCTAGAAAGAATTGGGCTAGGAAGCTTAATGATGCTTTGTGGGCTTATAGAACTGCTTATAAAAATCCTATGGGTATGTCTCCTTATAAAATGGTTTACGGAAAAGCTTGTCATTTACCTCTAGAATTAGAACATAAAGCTTATTGGGCCGTAAAAGAACTTAATAGAGATTTTAAACTTGCCGGTAAAAAGAGGTTACTTGACTTGAGTTCCTTAGATGAATGGAGAAGTGAAGCTTATGAAAATGCTAGACTTTTTAAAGAGAAAGTGAAACAATGGCATGATAGGAGAATCCTAAAGAGAGAGTTTAATGTTGGTGAGAAAGTTCTATTGTATAGGTCTCGTCTCAGATTTTTTGCAGGTAAATTACTTTCGAAATGGGAAGGACCTTATGTTGTTTCAGAGGTTTACCGTTCAGGTGCAATCAAAATTACTTCGCTTGATGGTGAATCTCAAGTGGTTAATGGTCAAAGACTCAAGCATTATATTTCTGGGGATTCTTATAACGAAGACGTTGATATTATTCAAGTAGTGACTCCGGAAGATTTTATTAAAAGTCAAATTCAGAAAACTGCAGAGTCTGTTTTCGAATAGGTAACAGTTTTGGTAAGAAAAAGTTCGCGTTTAACTTCCAACTTATGTTTTTGTTGTTTTTATTAAATATGGAAAATTACGAGCCAAAACGGGGAGGAAACGGTGCCCGAGGGCACCACACCACCCCACGGCGCGGGCCCACCCTTGGCCGCGCCGTGGCATGGTGTGGGCGCCTCGGAGCCCGTCTCCAGCCCGGTTTCGACCTGGACTTTCCTTTTGTTATGAAACTTTTTGCTATATAATCCCCGGATCCCCCGAGGTCCGTATATCGTTTTCTCGTCGTGTTTTGTTTTCGAGCTGTTTCTGCCAGGAATTGTTTCCAGATTTAGAAGCATCATGGTCTCCAACAACAACAACAAGGGCAAGGAGGCTCTGAAAGATGATCTCAAGGATCCCAAGCTGGAGGAGGAAGTCAAGAGTGAAGCTGAAGATGAAGTAGAAGAAGACCCGCACTCGTACCCGCGCGCCACCATTGCAAGTATCGGAGTGGTGGCAAATCCATTCAACCCAAAGAGGAATGCGCGGATGAGCACAGGGGGGAAGGTTCCGCGTCATTTCTTAGCTCCAAGAACATCTTCTCCAGGCACCAATAACCCTTTCCACACTTTAATCCATAAATATCAGTTTGAAAGAGTTCCTGAGGCAGAATTACCCACTAGTTGGAATATAGATCGTTCTAACAATGCAGGAAAAGGAAGCTCTCAGTCTGATGAGAAGTGGGGAAACAATTCCAAGAGCTGGGACTCACAGTCTGATAGGTTCATGAACCGTATTGAACACAACACGGAGTTGATTCGTGCTCTCACTTACAAGATTGACGAGTTGAAGGAGTTGGTTGAGAAGCTTATTAGGGATTCACCATCACCACCGAAGGAGTAATTCATCATTGGTATTGGCATCCCCTCAGCTTGTTCCAAGCTTGGGGGGAGTGCCGCGGTATCATCACCATTATCTTTTACCTTTTACTTTTCAGTCGAGTCATATCATGAGTAGAGAAGTTATCATATAGGATGGTTTGCAGTGTGGAAGTATCTCTCCTTAGTTGGTTATCTATGTATCCCTTGGTGTGAGTTGCCGTTATTGGAATATTAATGAGAAGTTTTATCATTTACTTTCTGCACACTTTATTTTACTTTGCAAATTTCTGTCATATGAATGATCTTGTTGTTAGTGTTGGCATCACTTTGGGAGCATCAAGTAAATCTATTTGGTTTTGGCAAACTTAGCATTGGTCAGTAGCAACAATACTTTGAGGCTTAAGTAGAAAAGAGGGGATTGCATGTAGATACATTATCTCATATCTTTCTTTCTTGTTGGCTCATGAGCTTAGTATTCTCAAGTTAAAATTATTTGTGTTTACAAGGAAGATTGCATGATTGTTTCTATTACATTTATATTTGTTTGTATCCCTCCACTCTTATGCTTGCTACCCAGCCTTGCTAGCCAAAAACCTGTACTGAGAGGGAATGCTTCTCGTGCATCCAAACCTTGAGCCAAAACCCATGCCATTTGTGTCCACCATAACTACCTATATGTGGTATTTCCTTGCCACTCCAAGTAAATACTTCATGTGCTACCTTTAAACTATTCAAAAGTTACTACTCCTATTTGTGTCACTGTTTACTAGCTCATGAGGACGGGGTGGATTTTTATGTCAACTGTCAAACAGACTTTACCACCGGACTAGCGGCATATACATCCGCTTATCCATTAATTTTGCAAAAAGAGCTGGCAAATGGGGTGCCCAGTCCCAATTAATTACAACTTTAACCGCTTAATTCTCTTCACATTTTTGCCCTGATTTATCAGTCAAGCAATGACAAACAGTGAAATATCTGCATGTGTAAACAAAAGAGAAGAGGGATGATCTGCCTTGCTGGTAGAAATAACGTCCTTCATGGGAGCCGCTCTTAAAAGTCTGGTTGGCAGGGGTCATATTGTACTTTCCATTTTCTGATTCGTTGACAATTCTCATACACCACTCAAAACTTATATTTTTATTCTCTATATGATTTCAAAAACTTAAAAAGCTCTAGCACATGATTTAATCCCTGCTTCCCTCTGCGAAGGGCCTTTCTTTTACTTTTATGTTGAGTCAGTAAACCTATTCCCTTCTTTCTTAAGCAAGCATTTGAGTTGTTGTGATTCAACCATCTATATATTAATATTATCAATCATGTTTGTTATCCTTCCTTGTTTTGCACAAGTCTTTTATCTGAAGGAATATAACTTTGAAAGTTATCAATGACTGTAAAGAAATTGTGATAATTGAGCATGTAAGTTCTGCAATATAGCTCCGATATAAGGACTCTACTCGAAAGATAAGTACAATCTGTTAATTGTTCTCTGACCAAGAACGAAGTTTGCCATCACCAAACTATGATTTTCTTTATGCACCTTTATTGTGATTTCCATTACTCGTTCCAAGATAAGTTATATGAGGGGAAGTTGCTGTCTAAAATGATTTGTGTGTTAATACATGTTGATGCTTCTTGTCCGTATTCTTTATTATCGACGCTTCACTCCATAAACCTGTGGTCTTGTTTACTGAGTTCAGCTTTCGCTTGGGGACAAGCGAGGTCTAAGCTTGGGGGGAGTTGATACGTCCATTTTGCATCACTATTTATATCATAATTTACTGCTATTCATTGATATATTTCATATTTGGATGATATACTTATGTTATTTTATCTTGTTTTGCATGTTTGATGATTATTGGAGAATTAACTGCCGGAGTCAGGATTCAGCTGGAAAAAGCATCGTCAAGACACCCTATTTCTGAAGATCAACAATTCACGGAAAATATACAGATGTTCCTATTTTGTCAGATGCCGGAGCCAGCCAAAAGGGGAGGCTGAGATGGGCCACGAGGGGCCCACACCACCCCACGGCGCGGCCCCCCTCTGCCGCGCCGTGGCATGGTGTGGCCACCCTGGCCCACCTCTGACGCTCCCCCTTCGCGTATTTCATCCCCCAGAAACCCTAAGACGCGGGAGTCATCGAGGAAATATTCCGCCGCCTCCACGAGGCGGAAACCACAGAGAGAGAAAAAGCTCTCCGGCAGGCAGAAATCTGCCGGGGAAATTCCTTCCCGGAGGGGGGAAATCATCGCCATCGTCATCGTCATCACGCCGGACTTCATCGGGATCATCATCATCTCCACCGCTGTCACCATCATCTCCACCGCTCCACTCGTTCCGCTGTAACATCTAGGGTTATACTTTGTGTAGTTCATAGGGGAAACTTTCCCGGTGTTGATTACTACTTGTGGTTGATGCTATTAAGTTTTATCGGTGAATTGAAGTATATGTCCAGATTGTTATTCATCATTATATCACCTCTGATCATGATCCATATGATGTCTTGTGAGTAGTTCGTTTAGTTCTTGAGGACATGGGAGAAGTCATGCTGTTAGTAGTGGAACTATGTTGAGTAATATTTAATGGTTTGATATTTAAGTTGTGGTGTTATTCTTCTAGTGGTGTCGTGTGAACGTCGACTACATGACACTTCACCTTTATGGGCCTAGAGGAATGCATTGTGTATTCGGCTACTAATTGTGGGGTTGCCGGAGTGACAGAAACCTAAACCCCCGTTAGTAAACCGGTGCATGAGGGAGTGTAGGATCTCAGAGTTTAAGGCTGTGGTTAGATTTATCTTAATTACTTCCTTGTAACGCGGATGCTTGCAAGGGGTTTAATCACAAGTATGTATTAGTCCAAGTTAGGGCAGTGCATAGCATAGTTCACCCACACAACACTTATCAAAACAATAAAGATTAATCAGCTGTAGGAAGCGAAAGCACTTGACGAAATTCCCGTGTGTCCTCAAGAACATTTTGCCATCATAAGTAAACCAACCGGCTTATCATTTGCTCTAAAAAGGATTGGGCCGCTCACTGCAATTATTATTACTGTCTTTTATTTACACGCATTTTATTTATCTGCAATATCAAAAACCCCTAAAAACTTGTCTGCTAGTATTTACAGTGATTCCTTGTTCAAAACTACTTGTCAACACCTTCTGCTCCTCGTTGGGTTCGACACTCTTATTTATCGAAAGTACTACGATACACCCCCTATACTTGTGGGTCATCATCCATCATGTTCTATGTCTTGGACAACTTGAAGGAAGTAGATCCATTCAAGGAGCAATTCATATTGAAGAGTGGAAGGAACCGAGTAGGCCTACTCCCAAGCAGCTCAATAGACTTCTAAGAGAGGGTGCCAACGGAGGGAAAACTTTCGTGGATTGGTTCATGGAAAAAGTAATTCTAACTTGTCTCTATTACACACACCTAAACTTTCTCAACAATTCTAACTTGTTCCTATTACAAACAACTAATGCACTCAATAATTCTTCTAGGGAACAGATTCCAGCACACCCATGAGTCCCGAACTGCGATGGGTGTCCAAGGGTTTTGACAATCGGGTTAAAACTTATAAAAAATATGATGTGAATGGATATCGCTTCCATACCATAGGGCACCAGAACTCTCGGCCTAATGCAAAGGCTATAAATATCGGAGTGTTTGTTGGAGGAGCTGACCAAAATAAAACACAGTTCTATGGAAGATTACAAAAAATATACTCCCTTTCATTTCGTCGTGGGGCCAAAGATCTCCATCTTGTTGTGTTCAAATGCCTTTGGTTCGACCCAGTCCATGGACTTAAATCAACCCCTGACATAGGTTTAGTTGAAGTTAAGACAGCAAGCGTCTATGCAGGTTCAGATGTCTTTGTTGTGGCTAACCAGGCTAAGCAAGTTTATTATCTCCCATACCCATGCCAAAAACCCAGCCTACAAGGTTGGGAAGTTGTGTATCAGGTATCACCACATGGTAAGCTACCCGTGCCAAATGATGATGATTACAACAACATAAACCCCAACACATATGAGGGAGAGTTCTATCAAGAGCAAGAGCTTAATGGGGTATTTGATATATCTCTGAATGGTCTTGATGCCCTTGACGAGGATGCACAAAATGATGGTGAGACAGTTGTGAATCTAAAAGACATAGATATGCTTGCCAAGTTACATCTAGACGATGACGATGAGGATGAAATCGTCATTGCGGATCAACCTTTATACACGCGTGACAGTGACGATGAGGATGAAGTCGATTTTGACTTTGATGATGATATTTTTGGTTAGTATGCTTCAGTATGTTAGGTTTCTATATTGCCAAATACCACTGTAGTGTCCTGACAGTAGGTTTATGATATATCATTGCATATTTTTTTTTGTTATTACTTCCTTCCTTTGCATCAAAATTTATTATCCTTACTAATTGTTTATTCTTTCTTGATGCAGGTGATTGAACCATGAGCAAGAATACAACCAGCAATACTATTAGTAAGGTGTTTCCGGTGACGAAGACGACAGTGACGGCCAGAAGTGGAAGAGTGGTTAATCCTAGAATACGCCTAGCTGAGGATGATGTGCCCTCCCGACAGGCGGCGGCGATGGCGACGGCCAGCCGCGGCCGACCCACGGCTGGCCGAGCTCGGTTGCAGCAGCCGTAGCTAGGGAGACCTCCTAGAGCTGGAGGCCGTGGCAGGGGGAGAAGAGGAGGAGGGAGCTGGAGCCCGAGCTGCGACACCCTCGTCTAGTACTTTACCCTCAGCCAATGGCACTATGGCTGAGGAGGAGGAGGAGGAGTATGAGGAGGTTGAGATGGATAGACAGGTGCACAGGGAGGTGGTGGTGCATGAGGAGAGGCAGGAGGGCATAGAGATGGAGGAGGGTGAGGGTGAGGATGAGGATGAGGGTGAGGGTGAGGAGGAGGAGGCAATGGGGGAGGGTTATGGCGAGGGTCCGGTGTGGTTGCGTGGAGAATCAGATCTCCCTGACAAACGACCAGCTACTGAGGAGGAGATGTTCTTCATTGAGCCTAATAAGAATAAGCAAATGGACAAATTTGATCATGTTAACTTGTTGATGGTCTGAGCCTAATACTAACATCTTGATCTGTGTGTAGCAATTGGAAATATGTTGATGGTGTGAAGCGCCGGTCTCCAAATGGGATTGTTGGAGTGTTGCTTAATACATATTGGCCAGGCTTGGTGAAAATCAATGACCAAGAGGAGCTAGCACTCAAGTGGCACCACTATGAAGCCAAGAAAGATGATGACTACGGGACTAAGGCCAATGCCGTGCTCACTCGTGTTTGGGTAAGTTTTTTTAAAAGTACACAAGTCATTTAACTCACTGCTTCTTCCATTGTAGAGCAGTAGCTAGCATTACTATAGAGTGGCACCATTATTTAACTCACTGCTTTTATGCATCATTGTAGCATTGACACCATTATTTAACTCATTTCTTCTTCCATTTTGGTTTTATGCATCATTGTAGGATTACTTTAGAGTTGCACCAGAGAAAAAGGCTAAGGCAGACAAGAACTTGGTGGTAGCAGCGAAGAAGCTTCTCCAACAGATGCCCTATGAGGTGCGCTTCACGACCATATGATGCATGTAAAATGCATACATGAACTTTGCACTTTAATTGCTTATATTCCAATCATATTTGCATCATATAAGGGTTATATCAATGTTTTATAATGATTTTGGGAATACTTCATAGTTTTCCCATTTATTTGGAATTAACCCTGTTTTTCCAGAAAACGTCTTTTTTAGTGTTTCAGACTTTCCGGGAGCTTCGGGACTCCAAAAAGGGCAAGGTCAAAGAGCACGGTTCAGAATTTTCGAGACGAACGCAATGGGCTTAAAGTGAAGGCCAGAAGCCCAACCAGCTGGAAATGAGAGTGCCTCACGCGGCCAAAAACCCTAGGCCGCGTGGGACAGGCTCGTTTCCACCTCGGAGCTCCGTTGCCGTCGATTTTTCGTCCACCGACTCCGTATTGACCTAAAAACGCTTATAAAAAAGGTCCCTGGCGTTTCGCGAAAGGAGGCGGCGGAGAAACACAGAACCACGAAACAGAGAGTCAGAAGGCTGCCGCCGGAGAAGATCGGAGGGGGGAAACGCCGCCGGAATCGCCTCCGGAGGGCTCCACCCCCTCCGGCGTGTTCATCATCAACATCTTCATCGCCGTTGCTGCCTCCCATGATGAGGAGGGAGTAGTTCTTCATCGGGGCTGAGGGCTCTACCGGTAGCTATGTGGTTCATCTCTCTCTCCATGATGTGATCTTTATGTGATCATGAGCTTTGTAATCTAATTGAATTCATGGATGTTTCTCCTTCATTGTTTGTGCTACTCAAGTGGTTTTATTAATGTAATTTCTGGAGTCGCCTTTGTCCCATGGTGTGAAGTTGACAGTGTGCGCACCGTGTGTGACTCTTAGGCTAAAGGTTACATAAATACTTACCATGAGTTATTCTTTGTGTTGGATGTCACTATAAAATTGTGGTGTTTGTTTAGTACTATTTTGGGGCACTCATAGTGACCTTGGGGTTCCCTAGATGTGGAAGACAGACTTTAAGGTGTGCTTTTGTAGCCCTACACGATGGTCTTGGTGTTCTATGATATTGTGGTGTTTGTTCACTCAGACTTTAAGGTGTGCTCTTGTAGCCCTACGCAGTAGATTGGTATTTCTATCCAACGGGAGAATAGTTCAGAGTAGCAAAGTGAAGAGGAAATATCTATGTATTCAATTGTTGGGAGTGTCCACTAGTGAAAGTATGATCCCTAGGCCTTATTTCCAAGCATCCTAGAAAACCTTTGTCTTGTCCTCTTGCATTGAAGAGGATTGGGACACTTCCACATTCTTGCCTTGTTACATCAAACTTCCTGTCGTGGGGTAGATAACACGGCAGATGCTACTTTGGGGTAGCTTGAGTTTTTGGGCAAGGCGACACTGGCGTCTGGGAGATTGTTTAACATTGCAGGGGACACAGGTTTACCCAGGTTCGGCCTCTCCATTGGAGATAAAGACCTACTTCCTGCTATCTTATTATTAATCTTGATCTCGATCTCGATAACCCGGCTACGACAACAGAGCCGGATCTCGATCTAGGTTACAAAGCTTGTGTGTCTCTCTCGAGGGTTCTCTCGCCTAAAGCTTGGGGATTATGAAAGTCTTGCTAGCTATGGCTCAGGGGCCGGTTTATATAGATACCGGGCCCTCTGACCGCGTACACAATAGAGCCGGGTTCTACCCGAACTCCAGGTCCTATCCTAGCTCCTTTACTCTTCGTGCACTCCAAGTCTTGAACCGCCTCTTGAACCTTCCAGAATATCACCTTCCTTAGCCAGGTCACCGCCAAGATGCCGGCCCAGAAACGTAACCCGGCCGTGCTGAGGGCGAACTGGCCTGACCGGGCCTCCCTCCTGGCGGATCACGTTTCCCTCTTCATGGGCCTACCGGGTTATTATCCTCCATCAGTAGCCCCCAGGTTAACCAGGTAACCAGGTTCCAACCTTATGTCGCTTCCTTAATCAATGCTGGTACCCTGGCTTGCCGGGTTAACCGCCTGAAATACAAAAACAACAAATACATATAATGCACTATTTTATCTTTCTGCTTAACTGGGCCAGCTCTTCTTGGCGGGTCATACCGTAACCCGGCTTTCTCATACTAGGTCATATGTCTCCGGGTCTCTCACCCAACACTTAGCGAAAATCTCAACTCAACTGGACCACTTGCTAGTCATAACTGGAGTCAAAGAATATTCCTTTTGTCCTGTCTGTTTGTCGCTGGCTTCCCGGAGAAGATGCTTATCTTATCCGCTCATTTTTACCGCAATACCCCTAGAGTTTTCACCGTGGCTATAAATATCTGGCCATGACCCCCAGAGTAAATTTCCCCATTCTCACGTTCATCCCCTACCTCACGCTCGCGTCACTGCCACCGCAGCCGCCGGAACTCCGATCTTCAATCGTGCCCTTTAATCTCGGTCAATCTCCAAGGTAACCTCGATTCTTACTTTTATCCCTTTCGCGCATCCGATTCCAACCTTTATTTCTTCTAGATTGGCTCCGTATTTCATTATTCACACCCGCATCTAAAGCTAGGGTTCATAACGCCACTGTTGCACTCTGTCCTCCTCCAGAGCTGAGATCCATGACGAAAGAGAAGATAAAATCTGGAGGGCCCCGTGCGGCCAAAAAGCTCACAAAGAAGCCTTCTGGTACTTCTGCTGGTGCATCTGGATCCGCGGCTCCCGCAGCCGCTCCAGTGAACTGGACGAGGTCCAGCGCTACAAAAACGACCCTCCAATCCTTCGTGAACCGGGGCGAACTCCCGGCTCAGAACGAGATCCAGTGGCGCGCCCCTGGAGAGGAGATTCGCCCAAACCCCAAGGAAGGTGAAGTGGTAGCCTTCTTAGATCATGTCCTGCGCAGTTTCCGCCCGCCAGGTTCCCTTTTCTTTCGCCGGGTCTTAAAATACTACAGTCTCAGGCCACAAGACATAGGCCCCAACTCCATTCTCAACATTAGCAACTTTGTAGTTTTCTGCGAGGATTACCTACAAACAGCCCCCAGCCTTGAACTTTTCCTAGAATTTTTCTATTGCAACCCATCCCGCAAAGACAACCTTGGCCCTTACGGTGGAGTGGCGATCCAACGCCGGAGAGAATGTGATTTCCCGGGTCTTGCTCTTGCCAGCCATCCAAAGGGATGGCAAAACACATATTTCTATTTCAAGGACACTTCACCCGAGTCAGATGATGCTCGTTACCCGGCTTTTCGGAACTCGAGCATGACCTACGAAGCTAAGATGAACAGCTACGCCACAGACGCAGACCGGGTCAAGCTCGAGCCCACGCTCTGCCGGGCCAAAGCCCTGCTCGCACATGGACTCAGGGGGACTGACCTGGTCAAGTGCTGGATCGGCTGGTTCATCCAGCCCCTCAGCATCAGGACCCGGCTCTTCCATGAATACACAGAAGAGACCACTGACGACATGCGTTATTCAGAGATCACTCTGCTGGATGACCAAATCGTGAAGAACGCCAAGAGGCTTCTTGGCGAAAAGAAGACTGATATTGCTATGAACGGGCTCGCCCCGTACAGTGCCAAAAACAAGCCTCCTACGGTAAAAAACTTGCCCTTGTTTCTGTAAACTGTAACCCGGTACTTCTTGCAAACTGTTACTGATATTTCTTTTTCCAGGACTCCAAATGGTGGAGTGCAGATTACACCCCTACATCCTCTGCTGAAGAGGACACAGAAAGTGACGACCAACAAGAAGAAGAAGAAGAAGGTGAGCCAGACTCCGTAGGCCGGCTCTTCCTCGAGCTGATTAACAACGAAGTCCCCAAAAAGGACAATTCTACTGATAACCCGGCTCTTCTCATTCCAGGCCCCAATGACCCGGCTCCGGACGTATTGCCGGGTCCACAAGCTGTTGCACCAACTCCTCAAAAGAGGACCCGAGCTGCAATTGCAAAGGTGCCATTTTCTCGTTCCTCAACTTGCATGACGAACTCATCTCAAACTCAAATACCAACACAGGAAAAGGAACTTGAGAAAGAAGCTGAAGCCAACAAGAAACCGCGGACCCGGTCCTCTGCAAGCCATGTCACTTTGAGCACAGGTATCCCTCCATGTTCTTTATCAAGCTGGGCCAAATCGATCCAGAAGACGCCCAGCAAAAAGTACCCTTTGGCAGGCAAAATCCGGGTTCCTAAACGTTCTCGTTTATCAGATTCTTCCTCGGACGCGGCTAGCACGCCCGAGGATTTCCTCATCAATACCGGGTTAGGATTACTCTCCTTTCTTTTCATTTTTCAACACTTTAATCTTTTCTGTAACTAAATTCACCTCTTTTCGCTTCAGTGCCAAAGCTATTGTGGAGGAAGACCCGGAATCTTCTCCAGCTGCCTCTCCTCCACCTGCTACAGCTGAACCTTCCCAAATGGAATTACATGTTGAAGAGCAAGCCCAGAAGGAAGAATCTGGCGCAGAGAACGTGATAGCCACACCACCAAGCCCGCCAGCTGCTCCAAAACCAAGCCCAGACGCGCAATCACCCGGGCATGGGTCTGGAACCAAAGAAGTTGACCCAGAAGTCCAGATCACCGGGTCTAAGCAAGGCCCGGCTCCTGGCGTGTCCACTGCTATTGCCAAGGTCACAACACCAGAAATCAAGGTGGATCCCTCTGCAAAGGGCAAGGACCCGGTTGCATCTTTGGATCTGGCGACTCTGAACTCCATGTCCACACCGGCTCTGTGCGAGGAATACTTTTCTCGCCTTGCTCATCATAAGAACTTGGAGACTGAACTTGTCTCTCTGCTTCAGAAACGGTACCAGGTGTGCTTTTAACTTTACTTACCTTCTTACTTCTTGCATAACCATACTCTGCCTAGCCCCCAAGCTCCAAATTTATCACTTGTTGAAAAACTTGGTGTTTGAAACGCCAACATCCTTTACAAAAAACTTTTCAACACTGTAGCCCCAAGTGCCGGGTTAGCTGTCCACAGCAACCTGGGACTAATCACTTGAACAATTTTAAAACTTTCACCCGTGTAGCCCCCAAGCACCGGGTTAGCACGCTTGCGGCAACCTGGGGCTTTACTTGTCTGTTGCAAACTTCTGAAACTTTGTAGCCCCCAAGTTCCAGGCTAATAATTCCTTAGTAACTTGAGGCTAAACTGTGCACTTTTTTTTTTTTGTAACAGGAACATGTGAGCCAAGCCAATGAAGAAGTGGCCCGGCTACAAGGAGCCTTAAAAGCTGAGACTGAGACCCGGGCTGAAGGGGCAAAAAAACTTCAAGCCCTGGAAGAAAAAATAACTGCCTTGACTCAGGAGAACTCAGACTTGAAGCGGGACATGCAAGAGCATGAAGAAAACTTTCAAGAGCAGCTAACCAGCCTCCAACAGAAATTGAATACAGCTACCAGCGAGCTGACCCGCCTGAAGAAGATGATTACTGCCATGGTTGCCTCCCTTGTTGGTAAGCACAATACTCTCAAAACCCGGTAAAGTTTTCGTCTGTTCCAAGCTCGGCATGTAAACTATGCTGACACTGGTTTCCCTTTTGCAGGTGCACGTGATGGCAACATCCGCAAGACCGCAACTGAGAAAATCAAATGCATGTATACACTGGTCCGCCAATTATGCTTTGGGAGTTGCGAGGTTATCAAAGCTGCAAGAAACTGGGAAAACCCGCCCAGCACTTACACTGAAGTGCTGGGCCATTTGTCCACAATGCCTGGCTGGATTCATCTGCTGAAGAAATCTGCATGCAAGGGGGCTCCATCAGTGCGCCAGGTGACAAGTTGAAGGGACTGGAAGTAGTGTTCATCTTCATCTTCCACTGGTGCACGTGCTGGAGGTGGCACAGTGGGAGTTGAGGAGCTTGGCGCAGCAGAGGCACTTGGAGCAGTTTTATCACCAGCAACAGATTCCTTGTAGCTCTGTAGCAGGTCGATGCGTTGAGGCTCGTCGTCCACAATTTCTTTATTCGCCTCGTTGTAGCCATACTGGATGGTGTTAAGCTTCAGATTGTTGGCAATTTGGGTAGCCACGAACCGGGTCTGCTTCATAACCCGGCTGTAGGTCTTCCTGTCAAAAGGAGTGCCATCTGCACCATGCGCAACCTAGCTTTGGCTAAAGCTTATTATCCCCAACTTGACCCGCCTCCTCTGGCATCGGGTTTTCCTGAGTACAATGCAGATGGCACTCCTTTTGACAGGAAGACCTACAGCCGGGTTATGAAGCAGACCCGGTTCGTGGCTACCCAAATTGCCAACAATCTGAAGCTTAACACCATCCAGTATGGCTACAACGAGGCGAATAAAGAAATTGTGGACGACGAGCCTCAACGCATCGACCTGCTACAGAGCTACAAGGAATCTGTTGCTGGTGATAAAACTGCTCCAAGTGCTTCTGCTGCGCCAAGCTCCTCAACTCCCACTGTGCCACCTCCAGCACGTGCACCAGTGGAAGATGAAGATGAACACTACTTCCAGTCCCTTCAACTTGTCACCTGGCGCACTGATGGAGCCCCCAAGACCCGGGAAGCAGAAGCAGAGACGGCCAAGGATGACTCGGCAAGCGCCAAAGATGGCACCCCAGCTACAACTCCTTCCACTAACCCGGCTCCAGAAGCCGGCTCTTAACTTATGCAGATGCTGTGTCTCTGCTAGAAAACTTATATCATTCGGCCCTTGGGCACTTTATTGTAATAACTTAGCTATTCTGATACCATGCCTGTGATGTGTGCTTTTGCACTTGTTTTAAACTTTGGTGAAACTATGTGGAATCACATGACATTGAAATATCCAATTGCTTATCTTCTGTGGTTTTGATGACCCTTTTGGTTTCTTTAACTGTGAGCCGGCTTTCGCATGGATATCCTGGCGCAACTTCTCTGAGAAAAACAGGGTCAAACCAAGTCCCAATGGGCTTCATGGTTGATTGAGTTTCCAGGTGTGCAATCAGGCCATATAAGTGCGAGTCACATCAGCTACACAGCAAGATAACCAAGAATACTAGTGGCATAAAAGCCGGGTCTTGGGATTGCAGCTACAGACTTTTTGCAGTAAGAGCCCCCAAGACCTGGATCAATGTTTATAAAGTAAAGGGCTTATGCCTCAGTACCCCATTGATCCAAAATACTGGTGGGACGCACTCTCTGGGCATCCTCAAAAATAAAAAACTTAAACAACTGCAACCAAAACTGAAACCCGGGGATACTTATGAGCCGGGTCCTGGGGAAATAACTTTAGCTATCTCAATGACAAGCCCCCAGGACCAAGCTTGACCCAGAACTGCCACAATACATATAGAACAAAGAAAAATAACCGGCTTATAAAACTGAAACAAACTGAGACAAGACAAATTTCTGTTTCAACCTTCACTTTATTGATAGAAAAGGTTAGGTCAGCAAGCCGCCTCATTAAAAACCTTCCAGTCCCCTTAGGTACCCTGGTAAGGAAAAGAGCGCGTCTGAAACCTGCTGCCTGTTACATCATGTGTTACATCTGATACATCTTTTTCATGCTAAGTATAATATGGGCGCAGCTGCGCAATGTTCCACGGCCTCTCACGCTCTTCCATAGAAAAGGTAGAGTGTGTTGAGTCATTGACTGTCTCTGATTTCTCTCTAGCGTCCACCAAATAGTATGAACCATTGTTCAATTTCTTGCTTATGATGAAGGGCCCTTCCCAAGGAGGAGATAACTTGTGCATCCCTTCCTTGGACTGCACCCATCGCAACACTAGATCACCTTCCTGGAAGGTGCGAGTTTTAACCCGGCGGCTGTGATACCGCCTCAAATCTTGCTGATAAATTGCTGATCTTTCCAATGCTTGCTCTCTATTCTCCTCCAGCAGGTCAACAGAATCCTGCCGGGTCTTCTCATTTTCTGTCTCCACGTAAGCCGCCACGCGAGGCGAGTCATGAATAATATCACTTGGCAAAACTGCCTCTGCCCCATACACCATGAAGAAAGGGGTCATCTTTGTGGATCTGTTTGGTGTTGTATTGATTCCCCAAACAACTGATGGCAATTCCTCCACCCACGCTCCGGCGGCTCTGAGACACGGGACCCGGAGACGTGGTTTCAATCCTCTGAGTAACTCCTGGTTAGCTCGTTCAACTTGCCCATTGGCCTGAGGATGAGCCACAGAAGCAACATCCAAACGTATACCATTGTTTCCACAAAACTTTGCCATCTCTCCCAAGGACATATTAGTACCATTGTCTGTGATAATACTATGGGGATACCCAAACCTGTGTATGATCTGCTTCAGAAACTTCACTGCTGTTGCCGCCTCACAATTTGTAACAGGCATGACCTCAACCCACTTGGTAAACTTGTCAATGGCAACGAGGAGGTGGGTTTTCTTACAAGGAGACATGCTGAAAGGACCCACCATATCAAGCCCCCAAACTGCAAAGGGCCAAGTCAAAGGTATTGTTCTCAACTCCTGAGCCGGCACATGAATCTGTCTTGCATACCTTTGACATCCATCACATCTATTCACCAAGCGCTCTGCATCTGCCTGGGCTGTGAGCCAAAAGAAACCGTGCCTGAAAGCTTTTGCAACCAAGGACCTAGTTGAAGCATGATGACCACAATCTCCCTCGTGAATTTCCTTCAAATTTGCCGGCCCTCCTTTCCAGACACACATCTCTGATATACCCCTGAAACACTTCTCTTATATAACTCACCATCTATGACCACATAGGCCTTGCACCGGCGCACGATCTGCCGGGCTATGACTTCCTGCTGGGGCAACACCCCTCTCAAAAGATATGCAAGATACGGTTCTGTCCACTCTGGAATTTCCCGGGTTACAGCCACCAGCTGCGAATCCGGGTCTGCCAACTCTTCCTCATCCTGGGACTTGACTGATGGAGCCCATAGCTCGTCCAAGAAAACGTTAGGTGGAACCGGCTCTCTGCGTGAGCCGAGTCTTGACAAAGCATCTGCAGCATCGTTTTTCCTGCGGTCAATGTGATCCACTGATAGCCTGAGAAGAACCCAGCTACTCTATCCACCTCTCGCCTGTAAGCCGCCATAGTTGCATCTTTTCTGTCCCAAGTTCCTGAAACTTGCTGCGCCACAAGATCTGAATCCCCATAGCACTTAATACGCTTGATGTTCATCTCCTTTGCCATACGCAAACCATGTAACAAGGCCTCATACTCTGCCACATTATTGGTACAATCAAAGTGAATTTGCAAAACATAACTCAACTTGTCACCTTGGGAGAAGTTAACACCACTCCAGCTCCTGAACCTTGCTCTTGTTTAGACCCGTCAAAATGCATAACCCAAGATTTGAGACTCGGGGTGAGAGGTGGTGCATTCAACTGTGTCCAATCATTAAGAAAATCTGCCAACGCCTGAGACTTGATAGCTGTGCGAGGCACATAATCAATGTGATAATCCCCCATTTCAATTGCCCACTTGGCAATTCTTCCTGTAGCTTCGGAGTTTCTGATGATATCTGCTAAGGGAATAGAACTGACCACCGTAATTGGATGCTCCTGAAAATACGGCTTCAACTTTCTACTAGCCATGAAAACACCAAACACTAGCTTCTGCCAATGTGGGTATCTCTGCTTTGCTTCTGATAGGACCTCGCTGACATAATAGACCGGCCTTTGTACCGGGTTCTCTTTTCCTTCCTCTTTTCGCTCAACCACCACCACGGCACTCACAGCTTGAGGCCCGGCTGCAACATACAAAAGCATGGGTTCCTTGGGACCCGGCGCCGCTAAAACTGGCGCTTTGACAACTGCTTCTTCAAGGCCTCAAAGGCCTCATCTGCCTCTTGATTCCACACAAAGTTATCTGTCTTCTTCAACAGCTTATACAACGGAATAGCTTTTTCTCCAAGCCGGGAAATAAACCGGCTCAACGCAGCCACACAGCCTGTCAGCTTCTGAACATCAGCCAACTCCTCTGGCCTTTTCAAACTCTGGATTGCACGAATTTTTTCCGGGTTTGCCTCAATTCCACGCTCTGACACAATGAAACCAAGTAACTTGCCCGCTGGAACCCCAAACACACACTTCGTAGGATTAAGCTTCATCTTGTACTCTCTCAGATTCTTGAATGTCTCTGCAAGGTCATTAATAAATGACCCGGCTTTTTCTGACTTGATAACCACATCATCAACATAAGCGTGCACATTGCGCCCAATCTGATCATGAAAACAATTCTGGATACACCTCTGATAAGTTGCTCCTGCATTCTTCAACCCAAAAGTCATGGTCTTGTAACAAAAAGCACCAAAGGGGGTGATAAACGACGTCTTCTCCCAATCTTCCTTGTTAAGTTTGATCTGATGATAACCTGAATACGCATCCAGAAAACACAAGAGCTCGCTACCTGCAACAGCATCCACAATTTGATCAATGCGCGGCAGTGCGAACGGATCCTTGGGACAATGCTTGTTCAAGCTCGTGAAATCAATACACATCCTCCACTCATTATTCTTTTTCAGAACCAAAACCGGGTTAGCTAACCACTCTGGATGAAACACTTCCATGATAAAGCCGGCCTCCAAAGCCGGGCTATCTCCTCTCCAATTGCTTTTCTCCTTTCTGCATTCATTTTTCTCAAACCTTGTTTTACCGGCCTAGCCTTGGGATCAACATGTAAACGGTGCTCAGCGAGTTCAGTTGGAATGCCTGGCATGTCACTAGGTGTCCACGCAAAAACATCCCGATTCTCACGGATGAACTCGATGAGCGCGCTTTCCTATTTGTCAGTTAAGTTTGTCCCTATGGCGAACTGCTTGGAGGAATCCCCAGGCACAAAATCCACCATCTTTGTGTCCTTTGCTGCTTTAAACTTTGCCCTATCATCTTCTGTCATTGGCTTCTTGAGCGCCGTGTTATCCTGTGGGTCAACATTTGATCTGTAAGCTTTCAACTCCTCTCTTGCACACGTTTGTCTGCCAGGGCTGCATCCCCTTCATCACACTCTGCTGCTATTTCCCTGTTACCATGAACAGTGATGATCCCATTGGGACCCGGCATTTTCAACTGGAGATACACATAACACGGCCTTGCCATGAACTTGGCATAAGCCGGCCTTCCCAACAATGCATGATATGGACTTGGAAACTTTACCACCTCAAACGTGAGCCACTCTGATCTGAAGTTATGGATAGACTCGCCAAAAGCTACCTCCAATGAAATTTTACCCTCTGGTGTGGCTGATTTTCCCGGAACTATACCGTGAAAAATTGTTGACGTTTTCTGCAACTGTGACTCCTTCAGACCCATGCGCACAAACGTGTCCCAGTACAAAATATTGATGCTACTGCCACCGTCCATCAAAACCTTTTTCAACTCGAAGCCATGAACTTGAGGAGCAACAACTAGCGCAAGCAGGCCCGGGTGCTCCACCACCTCTGGATGATCTGCTCTGCTCCAAGTAATTGCATGCTCTGACCACCTCAAATACCTTGGAATTCCAGCTGCCACTGTATTAACCGCCCTTTTGACTATCTTTCTCTCTCTTTTTGTTGTGCCACTGGTATAAATGTGATACTGACCAAGTTGCCTTGGCTGCTGTGAAAATCCTCCTTGGTTACTCGTGTTCTGGTTCTGACCCTGACCCGGGTTTCCAGTGGGTACCGCATTTGCTCCTGTTAGAGGCCCCGCAGCCGGGTTACCACCCTGGCCGGGTCCTCCACTTCTGTTTGCTCCCTGCAGAGCTCTCTGCACCTCATTATTTTTCCACCTATTCAAATCCACACACTGTGCCAATGAATGATTGGATGGTCTGCCCATCTTGCTATGGCGAGGACACGGCATCCTAAAAGCTTCCTCAGTACTCATTGGGCGTGTTCCCTGGTAACTACCTCCACTATTGTGATTTCCACTGTTCCCTGATAACCCCTGTTGTCCTGGTAACCTCTATTTTCCTGATAACCTCTGTTTTCCTGGTAGTTCCCGTCCATCCTTTGCCTCTGAAACCCGGTATTGGTGTTTGCTACTAACTCTGAACTTCCATCATTATGACCTCGCTTATGCTGATTCTGGTTATTGTTATTGTTGTTTCCTGAGCCATTATTGTTCCTTCCACCATTATTTGCCGTGCCTTTCCCCTTCTCCTCCTCAGGCTCATCCTGAGTCTTGTCAGTGGCTGCATGCCTATTGCAAGCATCCATCAACTCTGCCATGGTGACCGGCTTAACCCGGTGCCCTTCCTTCATGCGACCCAGCTTCTGGACAAGTGGTGCATACTTACAAGTTTTCTCCATTGATGAAATTGCATCCTTGGGCTCAATACCAGATGAAGAGTGCAGGATCTCCGTGACCCGGCCCATCCAATGACGTGCTGACTCGCCTTTTTTCTGTATACAACGATCAAGATCCTCAATGGAAAACAAACGCTTGCACGTACCCTGAAAGTGCTTGGTGAAAACCGCCTTCAACTCATCCCAGAATTAATGGACTTCTCTGGTAGATTTTTAAACCACAACTTCGCTGCTCCATCGCTCATCATCAAATACATGTACTTGGCACAAACATTCTCTGTGGCATTGCGTATACACATTGCCATCTCATAACTGCTCAACCAGCTGGCCGGGTCCATGCTGGGCTCATAATTGGATATCTTGCTTGGCTCCTTGAACTTCTCAGGGAAAGGCTCTGCTCTAATGGAATCTGAAAGACATTTTGGCCCGGCTAAACTAGAAGAACTTGCCGAAATATTGATATTACCGGGTGAGCTTGCAGACGCGGCTGGTGCAGGACCCGGTCCTCCTTGTGGTACTCCTGCTGCAGGTACTACCGGGTTTGCATTGCCCGCACTTCTCCCCGCGCGTGATCTATTGACTATCTGCTGAGCTATGGAAATTGCTGGGGCGGGTTGATGCTGCTGATTGTTTTGATTTTGATTTTGCTGGGGCGGGTTTTGCTGCTGTGCCGCTACAGGCCCGGCCAATGGCGGGTTACCTCCATTGCGACTCTTGCTACGATACGTTGTGGAATGCAATGCACTTTTCTCCCTTGAATACTGAGTTTGCTGGACAACTGCAGTGCGTAACATGTCAATGGCACGCCGGGCTTCAATCTCCGCTGGCGTGTCTCCCAATGGAATACGATCAAGCGCCAAAGTTGCTGCATACACGTTATCCGCCGGATTTGAATAGTGACCCGCCGGCGTGTGAAACCTTGGTGTCCTGGGCGGCAGACCCGGATTTCCCCTGGCTACCCCAGCGAGAAGACCCGGCGCCGTTGCCACTGCAACCCCAGCTGCTCCTGTTCCTCTATCTGGTTCTACATCTGCCCTTACAACTGGAGCCACCTGGGTGACACCAACTGGATCTTCTGGGGTCCTAAACAGTACTGCTGGGTTTATAACGTTTTCTCCAGGGGCCAGCCGGCTCTGGTGCCTCCTCCGGTGCGCCCTGGTCATCTCATTGAGACGATTTTCCTCATCCTCTATTTGCCTCTTTCTTGCTTCTATTTCTTGCCTCTCTGCCTCGGCGTCCCTGCGCATCTGCTCCAACGCTCGGCGTGCTGTATCCAATTCCATTGCTCTAACTGCTGCGTTTTCTGGAGTAACCAACCTTGTAAGTGCTGATGGATCTAAGACCAGGCCATTGTTAAACAAGGCCGGGGCAGCTGCTGTGTTACTTCTTTCCTCTCCTTGGGCCCGGTTATGCAGGAACCCAAAACTGTTTCTGTATCTTGCCGTACCCTCGCTTTCCTCTGAGACCGAAGCCGGCTCTCCATCAACTCTCTGTTCTGCCAACTCCAGAATTGGGGGCAGCTGCTGTTGACCCGGGGTAAAGGCCGGTGGAACAACAGCTGATGGTGATGGTTGCATGCTGGACGAAGGCGCGGTGTACACCGCTACCCTACGAACCGGGCTTGGACTTGACTCTTGTTCCTCATCATCTTCTTCTTCTGCATCATACCCAAACCGGCCTTCAAACAGGGGCAAGATTGATTCCGACCCGGCTTGTTCCACCGCGTCACCCGGGATTCTGCCGGGTCATCCAGCCGTTCCTCCAGCGTGTTCAGGACCTCAACTTCAGCTGTGCCAACTGATTCCTCTCCATCAGATTGAACAATTGTGGCGGCTCCTGACACAGATTCATAATCTCCATCACTAGCAGATCTAGTTGTAATCATGCCCACAAAAACATTAAATTTGCCAATTGGAATAACATCACCTGATTCAAGTAGATCAGATTCCGGCCCCCAGCCAAAATCATCGACGATGGATTCTCCTTGCTCATTGACTGTGATCTGGCCAAAAACAAAGTTTTCGACCCCTCTCCTTGCTTCTCCCATGATGGTGACACCTTTGGCCGCGATTCCCACAGACGGCGCCAACTGTCGTGGGGTAGATAACACGGCAGATGCTACTTTGGGGTAGCTTGAGTTTTTGGGCAAGGCGACACTGGCGTCTGGGAGATTGTTTAGCATTGCAGGGGACACAGGTTTACCCAGGTTCGGCCTCTCCATTGGAGATAAAGACCTACTTCCTGCTATCTTATTATTAATCTTGGTCTCGATCTCGATAACCCGGCTACGACAACAGAGCCGGATCTCGATCTAGGTTACAAAGCTTGTGTGTCTCTCTCGATGGTTCTCTCGCCTAAAGCTTGGGGATTATGAAAGTCTTGCTAGCTATGGCTCAGGGGCCGGTTTATATAGATACCGGGCCCTCTGACCGCGTACACAATAGAGCCGGGTTCTACCCGAACTCCAAGTCCTATCCTAGCTCCTTTATCTTCGTGCACTCCAAGTCTTGAACCGCCTCTTGAACCTTCCAGAATATCACCTTCCTTAGCCGGGTCACCGCCAAGATGCCGGCCCAGAAACGTAACCCGGCCCGTGCTGAGGGCGAACTGGCCTGACCGGGCCTCCCTCCTGGCGGATCACGTTTCCCTCTTCATGGGCCTACCGGGTTATTATCCCTCCATCACTTCCATCCATTAAATCAACCACCTTGTTCCTTAAACTTGTTTAGTGCATAATCAACTAAAACTTGTGACACTTTAGTTGTAGGGAATAGATAACTTTTCCTTCTTGCTCCTGCGGATCGATACCTTACTTCCACATTGAGAGGTGCTGCAGTGATCCCTTGCTCTTGGGGGTTATCACCATATCGCACTTCTACGGGGAGAAGCTCCACAAAAGGATCACGAAAGTACAAATGAAGGAACAAAAACCTTGATTGACAAGGCAGAATTACCTAGATGTAAGTAATGTTTTATTCCTTGTGTGTGCTAAATTTGTATCTGTTCACATGTATTTGTTCATAACCCATCTTATGTT
Organism: Poa pratensis; assembly: GCA_947311845.1. Taxonomy (NCBI): domain Eukaryota; kingdom Viridiplantae; phylum Streptophyta; class Magnoliopsida; order Poales; family Poaceae; genus Poa; species Poa pratensis. The sequence continues at coordinate 27,443,986 of CAMZMU010000049.1, read as the reverse complement.
TTATTCAAATGCTATGTTTTGCCTGGTTGAAATGCATTGTTGTTTATTTAGGTGATTCCTGGTTGGTGCTCCGGACGGTCGGACGGATGGGCGACGTTGGTGGATAGGTGGTTAGATCCTCAGTTCAAAGCTGTGAGCAGTGTCTGTGCAACGAATCGCGGCAATGCCGGTACACACTGCCAAGGCAGCCTGAGCGATGGTCGTTTCAAGGAAAAAGTGGCATATATACTTGGTTTAGATTTCCCATCATGCACCTGGAATTCCTGCTATTTCCTGCAACATTTAGCTTCTGCATTTGTTAAACTGATTCCTGACATATTTTGTGTTGCAGGAGCGTGAACGGGAGGACCAGTCTCACAAATTACATCATGGTCACTTGGCCGTAGGCCAAAGAAGAACCCAGAGATCTTCTTCGACGGAGTTGCGACCAAGTTGGACAAGTACACCACTCAGTTTAAGAAGAGAAAGGGTGCTGAGGCTGATCCCTATGAAGATGATATTGATGAGGTTGCGGCAGTACGAGCAGAACATGGCAAGAAACATGGCCGCCACATGATGATGGATGGCGAGCTCGAGAACATGCCCTCTCTCTCGCAAGTCCGAACCTGCACAAGCGGATCTCCTAGTACCAACACTCGTGCACAGCCTAGATTGAACATGGCCATTCTAGAGGTTTCCTAATTTTCTCCTTTTCATCCTATAGTGCTCTTATGTTCTTTCATGGCTGGGAACATGGTCATTCTAGAGGTTTCCTAATTAACTACATGATATTGTATGCCGAGGTGTTTAGGCAGCCTGATGCCTATGATGCTCTGAAAGAGGCCTATGAGACAAACATGAAGCAGCAGGCAGCATACCAGGAGTACAACAACAATTACCAGACGGTTAGTTCTTCACTATACAGATTCTTGCCCATTATAACCAAGAGAAAACTCTCTACTTCACTATTAACACTTGTCTGTCTAATTTGCAGGCCATGCACTCCCATTTTAGTCAAGGCACTCCGATGCCAGTGTGGGCGCCGCCACCGCTACCGCCACCTGTGATGTCTTCACAGCCTGCACTGATGGAAATGCAAATGCAAATGCAAATGCAAATGCTTCAGGCAGTCCGGTTAGTGCTTTGCCTAACTTATACAGGCTCAATTGTGAAGTTGCCCAGATTCAACCTGTGCCTGAAGTCCAAATTCAGGCCATTTTTTCAAGCAATGCAACTAACAGCTGCATTTTTCCCAGCAATGGAACTAACAACTGCATTTTTCCTAGCAAGTCCAAATTTAGGTTGCACTTGACTAATAATTTGTACTTACTACCTCTTGCTCAAACATGCAGGGTTCAGGTGCCTCCAATCAACTTTTCCTTGGCAATGACGACCCTACTCCTGTTGACGGCTCTACTCCTGGTTCAAGGAGCCCTGCTACCCCTGGCACCCCAGCCTCGACCACTGCTCCTCCAAACATGTAGGGTTCAGCTGCATGTTTGGTGTGAGTCAACAGTTGTGAACCTATGTGCTTGGTGTTAGTGTACTTTTGTGTCTGCCTATGTGCTTGATGTGAACATGTTGTGAATCTGTTGTTAACTAGGCTCTACTAGTGTCACTTTGTGATATTCATCATGGATTTGATGAGATGGATATGTTGTAACAGACTACGTGTTTGATGTGAACCATGTGTGATTTCTGTGTTATTTAATGTCAACTGCCTGTGAAATAATCAGTTTTGTCAAATATATGCTATTTTGAATTGTGCAGGGATTCCCTAAAACAAATAAAAAACAAAACTTCCAACTATATGCCGAGCGTATACGCTCGGCACACAGGACGCGCCAGACGTGACAGAAGTTGACACGTACGCTTTATGCCGAGAGTATACGCTCGGCATATAAAACATGTACACGCTCGGCATACAGACAAAGTGTATGCCGACGGTACCCGCTCAGCATACCTAGCACACGTGGCAGACGCTGGATGACTTCGACGTAATGTATGCCGACGACAGTATGCTCGGCATATAGACAAGTGTATGCCGACGGTACCCGCTCGGCATACCTAGCACACGTGGCAGACGCTGGATGACTACGACTTAATGTATGCCGAGCGTACAGTACATCATATGCCCAGCGTGACGGCACTCGGCAAACAGAGCCTGCGCCGTCAGATGGACGTTTCCGTCAGGTTGTTTGCCGAGTGCTTTGTTGCCGACGGGCAGTTTTAACGCTCGGCATATGCTCTATTTACCGAGCGTTGTGATTTGCCGAGCGTACAAGGGTTGTATGCCGAGCAGGAGTATGCCGAGAGTTATTTGCCGAGCGTTACGCTCGGCATACATGTATGCCAAGCGTAATCGTACTTTTGCCGAGCGTTCGAGGCGCTCGGCATAATTTTCCGTTCCTGTAGTGTTGATTCGCAGCGCACAGGAGAACGTGGTCATTCTATTTGCTGGTGTAATAGTTTTATTGCAGGTTCAGTCTTGGAGGATGGTGTCTCAAGCTTAGGTGTTTGTCTGATGCTTCTATTTTGTTGGTGTAATAGATTTTTTACTGGTTCATCAGTTATGGAGGATTAGCTCGATGGTTGGTGTTAATACATCTGTGGTTTCTTGTACATTAAATGAGTTTAGTATTTTTTACATGCTATTTATTGATAGAACCTATGTCCACTGCGAACACTCGATGTCCAACTCTAGCATTTTCTAAGAGAAATTGAGATGAGTTTGGGTCAGTGTATTTACTAGATTTTGCCCCTGGAAACATGTAACTAAAAACTACACTAATCACATCATAGAAGCAAAACTGTATAAGTGCTTACCTAAAACATTAAAATATATGAAATTGAGATGAGTATGTGTCAATGTATTTAATAGATTTCTAATAGATGTTTACAATTTTGGGAAGACTGTGTTCAAAACATCGAATAGTGTACATAGCAATTTATCACAATCTGCATGTTCATGCACTTTGTGATCTTATGTTTAAAAATCAGCCCGTTACAACGCACGGACACATTTGCTAGTGTGGTTAAACTTGTTTATCCTTATGCGTCCATCCTAACTGTGCGTTGGTTTTCAAAACGATCTCATCATCTTTTCTCGTCGTTTTGTTTCCACCACTCCACTGGAGTCAAGGCTTCAACACTCGTCTTTCTCTATGGAAAAGGGTTGTAATCATCCGGGGGATCGCGCGACTCGCGTCCCCCGGCTCGTCTGCGCGACGCGTGTCCTCCGAACGTGGCGAGTGCTGGGCCCCACCTTATCTCGTATCGCTCCACGCCTCCACCGCTCGTTTCTCCTCCCCTTTCCTCTTCCTTTCACATCGAGAGAGAGAGAGCGCTAGCCATGGATTTTTCTTCGCACGTGCGCGCCGACGCTCAGTCCTCTCCGCACCCATGCTTCGTCGCCGTTCCTCCACACGCTGACACGCACGCATCCTCGTCGGCGTCCATCCCCGACATCCTCGGCGTCCTTCCCGGCGTCCTCGCCGCCGATCTCGACCTCGGGGGGTCGCGCTGTCCTTCCCCGGTCCGCGGTGTCCTCGCTGCCGTTCTCGACCTCGGGGGCCGCGCCGCCCCACGGGAATCTCGCGCGCGCGCAGGTGATGTCGCCGACGGCGCGCGTCATAGATGCGAGGGACGGAGGGGTGGCGGATGCCCGGCGTCGGGCGGTGCTCCCATGGGCGTCCGACAGCAAGTTTTCGTCAATGATTTTGTTTTGCCTTCGTCTAATGTGGTGCAAAATTTGCAACCTTTTGTAGCATAATGTTTTATCTTTTGATGCAACTCCAGAGAACATCGGTGTTCTTCACACGATGCAATTTTTCTTTGATGTGGTGCAAATCTTTGGAGCAAAAAAATTCTCTTCTTTATGCAACTCTGTAGAACAATTGTAGCAAGTTTCTTTTCACGTCAATTTTTCCCATATGTGGTGCAAATGTTTGGAAATTTTGTAGCAACTTTTTCCCCCTTTTGCGAGCGGCCGTGCTCCGGCGTTGCTACCGGCACCGAGCGGCCGTGCTCCGGCGTTGCTACCGTCGGTGAGCAACCATTGGTGATCTCCGTTGCTGCCAACGGTGTGCCGAGGTGTTACCGCAGAGGGGCGGCGGTGCTACCAACGAAGTTCATCGGCGCTATCAGATAATGCAAAGAATATTTTTTGCTGCAACTCTCTGTTTTTTGCACCATACGTTCTGTGAATTTGCATTGTAAGAAGAATTTTTTGCGACAATTCATGCTGCTGTTTTGCATCATAAGTCTCATCGTAGATCCTCGCCGGAAGATGTTTTTTGCTACGATGCTGCAATATAACATTTGTTTGCTATTTATGGTTATGTGTTTTGCTACAATAGAACAAAGGTTTTGCTACGATCTTTTCCGTCGAGGTCTTCGTCGATGTCTCCGGTGATGTTTCCGGCGAAGTCGATTTTGCTACAGTAGCACTTTTTTTTCGACGGGATCTCCGGCGAGGTCTCTGGTGAGGTCTCCGGTGAAGTCAGTCTTTTTCTTTTTCGGTTTTCTGGATGAACCGTTTTTGCTACATAGGGAGCAAAGCGGGGTGATTATTTGCTACACGGTAGCAAAAGCGGGATTGGGGAGAGCGACGCCGGATCCGACGGCTCCAGATCATCCGATCCGACGGCTGGCGACCCGGGGGATCGGACGGAAAGATCCCCCGGGGGACGCCTAGTAGTTTCCTTTCTCTATCCCACCAATACACCGAGGGATTTCGTCACGTAAATGTGAAGTGAAAGTATCAGTGACCATTTTACCGAAAGCAACAAAAAGGACAACATACACGAGCATGGGTAGTTGAGTACTCCCTCTCAGATGGGTGCTTCACTGAGTAGCATGCTGCTGATTCTTGGCTTGAGACAGGAATCCCAAATTCATTGTTTTATTTTATGGAGCTGCTGATTATAATTGTATATCAACACAATGACATTTAGTTTTAGTTTTCAGTGAAGCTTTAAAATACAATTCTAAGTTATCGTAGAACTTTGTAAGAGAATGCCACTTTGAAGGTATCATTATCAATCAAATCATCCTCAATGTAGATAGGGAACTTGAGAACTGTCCACTACCCTAGTACAAAAAAAACTTAGCAGTGAAGTGCTAAAAAAGCTATTTGTAGCGTGGGGCCGGCACGCCACGACTGGCGTGCCGGCCCCACGCTATTGTAACATGGTTACTTGGCATGTGTTCAGATTGTGCATACCACTAGTAATAAGAATACTAGTGGCTAGACGTTAAAATAGCACATGCCTAGTAATAAGAATACTAGTGTCGTAACACTGAACTAGCACACACACCAGTAGTATTAATTTGTGAATCCAGAAAACCTTGCAAAAACTCGGTAATTGAAATTGGCTCCCAAACTTATATACTCCTCGTCGAATATATTTGTAAAAACATAGTAAAACATTTCAAAAAAATATGAAAACAATTAGAGACGAACATATACAATATTCCACATACGTACCAAGTTTCGTGGTGAAATAACTTCTGGGTTGTTCTATACAAAAAAGACAAACCAGTGACCAAAATGGGATTTCAAAAATATGTTTTATAGAGCACTGATTTTGTTATTTTGCACATAGCACCACACATGAAATTTTATCCGAAACTTGGCACGTATTTAGAAAACATATATATGTTTGTCATCAATTTTTTTAAGAAGGTTTTGAAATATTTTACTTATTTTTTTTATTTTACATGAGCATATGAGCTCGTGATCCAAAACGCCTTCCTCTAAAATAACATGAAATTTTGCTTTGGCGGTCATAATAGTAATAGCTTAGCCACGGGTATGGCCATGAGCTTATTCATGTGGTTTGAAAGGTAATCTTCATACAAGTTAGTCTATTTTGTGAAGATTTTTTCTCAAAAATTAACGTATTGCAATTTTATGATTTTTTTTCTTACAACTAGTACACTAAAAGGAAGCTTCCCGCGGGTTTTCCAATTTTTTTCTAGATTTATGTGATTGTTCCCAAACATGGTCAAAATTTTCAGTGTGACCATTCATAACAAAGGGGTGAACTTTTCAACCTTTTTGGGTACTATTGCGTTAAATCATGGTAGAATATATTTATGTGATTTTTCTCTAAATTTGGGACAAAACTATAACAAACTTGTATTTCAAAATTTAAATATTTACGATAAATGCCTTTAAACTCTTTTAATGAATGGTATATATCTAAAAGCTATAAAAATAAGATATTTAGGGATGGTGTCTCTAATATGATATTTTTTTTGTTAAAATTGTGAAAGTCCATTATGTAATCTCATTTATAGTATATGCTTCACAAAAAAAATACAATTTTAGCATTGAAAAATGTTAAAAAGTTATAAAAATAATCCTTAAATAGCGCTTTGGGAATCCTTTTTGCAATGTTAAAACCAACATTTGTGCTGACTTTGGATAGAAATAACTTATCCATGGATATGACCATGACCGTGGTCATCTGTCTTGAAAATCATGAATTTTCATACAAGGTAGTCCATTTGTGAAGGTTGGTGTTCTAAAAAATTTGTATTTGCAAGTTTATGACTTTCTTCAGACTAGTACACTAAAAAGGAAGTTTCCCGCATGTTTTCCATTTTTTAAATATTTCTCGATTTATGTGCTTTTTCTCAAAACATGACCAAAATTATCCGCGTGACTATTCATAGCCAAGGGGTGATCTTAAAAAAATTGGGTGCTATTCCATATAATCATGGTAGCTAGACTACGTTTATATGATTTTTTCAAAATTAGGACCAAACTAAAACCCACTTGTGTGTCTAATTTTATTTATTTTTGATAAATGCCATTAAAATCATTTAATGAGTGGAATATAGCTGCAATTATTAAAAAAAGATATACAACGATTGTGCCTCAAATATTATATACTTTGTGTGAAAAAAAGTGAAAGTCCAATTTCCAATCTTTATTTATATGAAAATTGTTTTTTAGATTTATTGATGTGAAAGTCCAACGTCGCACCCCTCTGACTCATCAGTGAGAAGATTTGACTCTACTCACTGATTTCTTTAACATAATTATACATAAATCAACAACTACTATTTCTTAATGATTTCTCTAATATAATTACACAACAACCAACTACAATTATTCCTCACTCCCTCCACAACATAATGTGAAATCATATATATGGTTCAAAATACACATTAGATGTACACAATAAAAACATTATCTCTACTCTCTACCACTAACATATAGTTATCTAGTGCATCTAAATTAAATAAAGATTATGATCATAATCACGACTAAAGTAATAACTAATCCAACTGCATTATGAACACTAGTCTCCTTATCGATGGCACATCTCTTAATCTTTTTCATCTTCAACCGAGTTGCATCCACCTTGATCTTGTGATTATGGACGACATCGGCAATATGCAACTGCAATTCCATATTATCTCATTCAATTTTGTTCACCACTTCCCTCATTTTTTTAGATTGCATCTTCAGCTAGCTCTAACTTTTTGATATAATAGTTCAACCCGGTTTTCATTTCCTGCTTACCACAGTCAGATGCTAAATATTATAGAACAATGTCTAAGTCAAATTATATCAGCATAATTTGGAAATATATGAAAGCTAAACCTTATTAAAATAAATTGTACCACGGATGTTCCTTTGACATGGAGCCGTCGATGAAATCACAACCATGGTGCATGTGCAATCGATGGCGTACACACTATCGACTCAACAACTCAAACTAAATCAATCTAAAAGAATCCAAATCAAACTAAACTAAAGTAATCCAAACTAAAACAACTAAACATGAGAGGAGAGAGGAGCTGAGGAGGCTCACTGAGTAATCGGCGACCGATGCAAGACGAGGCGGAGTCAGGGAGACGACGCGACAATGATGTCGATGGCTATTCAAAATTAGGCGACACGGTCCAGACCGACCACTTCGGTGGTGCTGTGCGGCCGTTCGTCGGAGCAGTGGATTAAGCGATGGTGCACTGGAATAGAGGCTAGATTGGTTGCATAGATATAATGGGGTAAGGTAGATGCGATGAAGGTGAAGTGTCGCCTATCGTCGTCCCCGTTAGGTAGAAAGAGTCAGAGCGGCGGGTGTGGCGGGTTGTGGTGGTCAGATCCGGGCCGGGACGATTAAAAATGAGGCGACACAGTCATAGGCCTGCCCCACCTGTCAGCATTTTAGCCGTCCCACTCATCAGGACTCAACTGATTAACGGTCAACGAACTTGACCATACCTATGAATTTCATGTCGCCCCCACTCATTAGAACTCAACCAAGTAATGATCAACGAGATTGATCCGATGCGAACGCTGGTTTGGTCATTTGCGAGGCTCAAGTGAATCGAAGTGGCGGCAAAACTGAGAAGAACTAATGTCGTGGGGCAAAACTAAATAGTACTAAGACAAGTGGGGGCACTAAAAAGCCATATTTTATGGTGGATCTAGTGATTTTTGTTTGGCTTTATAGATGATCATGTTTTTTCCTAATAAAATGTAAAACTTAAACGACCTTTGACTAAAAAAGATAGGCCCCGTATTGAGCGGAAACTCCAAATGCAGGCTAGCAACTAAACATGAGAGGAGTAGAGCATGCTCACCGAGGAAGCGGCGGCCGACGAGAGACGAGGCGGCGTCGGGGAGACGATGCGACAGCGGAGTCGGTGACGGTTCAAAATGAGGCGGTCCATGCCGACCACTTTCGGAGGTGTTGTGTAACCGGTCATCAGTGGATTCAGACATGATTGGACGCATACGATGGATGAGGTAAGGGGTAACGTAAGTGTGGTGGAGTTGCAGCATCGCCTATCGTCTTCGTCGGTCGGCAGACGAAGTTGGGGCGGCGGGCATGGTGGCGGGCGCTGCGGGTTGTGGTGGTCAGATCGGGGTCGAGACGATTCAAAATGAGGCGACTACAGTCATATGCTGGCCCCACTGTGAGACGATGAGAGTTGGGGGAATACCACACATGGCTCAAAGGGCACACGGGGCTCCAGTTTATAAAGGGGCACGAGGGCCCTAGGGTTAGGGTTTACATAAGAGTCCTAGTTAGGTTAAACTAACTCTAACACCCCCCCGCAGTCGCAGCGGGAGCTTTACAGATGCTGAGACTGGACCGAAATTCTAAGAACAAAGGAGAGGCTAATCCTTTAGTCATAATGTCAGCGAACTGATGGCTAGAGGGAACATGAAGAACCCTGACCTCACCGAGAGAAACTTTCTCTCGAACAAAATGAATATCTATCTCTATATGCTTCGTACGTCGATGTTGAACCGGGTTTGAAGACATGTAGATGGTGGAGATGTTGTCGCAGTAGACGATGGTGGCCGATGAGAGGGGACGATGGAGCACACCAAGCAGCTGCCGTAGCCAGCAGCTCTCAGCGACAGCGTGAGCCATGGCTCGGTATTCAGCCTCCGCGCTGGACCGAGATACCGTGGTTTGTCGCTTCGACGACCAGGAGATCAAATTGTCTCCGTAGTAGACGCAGTAGCCAGAAGTCGAGCGTCGAGTGTCGAGGCAGCCCGCCCAATCAGCATCGGAGTATGCTATGAGCGTGGTCGAAGAAGAGACACCAAGCTGTAGACCCATGTCGAGAGTGCCTTTGACGTAGCGAAGAATGCGCTTGACCAAGGCCAGGTGCGGAGCGCGAGGATCATGCATGTGTAAACTCTGGCGCCCTGACCTGACTGTTATACAGTGATGCTGTGTGTCACCGGTTAAGCGATACAACCGGAGGTTACGGGTTTACCAATCCCCGGCCAAAACCTTTGGCAGGCGTTGCTCAGAATGGATAATCGGCAACGCAACACCCCGATTGATGCCTTAACACAGGCACAACCCTCAATGCATAATAGAGAGACCAAGACTTGTGGAACAACTGGCACATCACAGACTCTACGACACCAAAACATATAGTTCAACTCTTATAATAGAGAAAGATAGCAAATGACAACCAGAGGTCACAGACCAAACATTACATCAAGCGGAAGCAAATTAGGTTGTTCTAAACAACAAGAACCAACATATGGCCTAAGAGGCCTACAGATAAACATCACAACGCCAGCTGTTCCAGGATGTCCCAAGCTGCCACCAGGGAACCCCAGACTACTCGTCGACGTCCACAAAGAACCCACCTTCGAGGTCGGTGAAGTCCTCCTCTGAAACAAAACAAACGACGTTGAGTTCGATGAACTCGCAAGATTAGGAGCTAATATATGCTCGATGAGGCTTTCAAAGTTATATGGTTGTTTTGCATAAAGCTGATTTTATTTATGAAAACGTAACTCAAAGGCATCGACTAATCAGAGTATTTTCAAAAGAGGTAAGAAGTACTCTTTCTTTCATCACCTTTCTCAACATCAACCATTGTACCTGTTCATCAAAGGCACCTCCCCGAATCACCCTCGAGGAAGCTCACCTTGCATTTGTGAGTGGTACCTCTAGTACCCAGTTTTTAATCATTCCGTTGAAGTTATTCTATGATCTTACCTTCACTTCCCAAGTTCGTCCATAACCGCGGACACGGCTTTTCGAAAAGATTTAACCCTGCAGGGTGTACAAATGTTTGCCACGCGTACCGTCCGGCCCATTACCTGATCATTAGCTCTCTTCCTTGGAAAGCCGGCTGGGTGGGAGCGGTGTCGACTTCTCCCTCGTTAAGGACTTTCCAGGATCATCAGTGAGGACGGAACAGGTTTGGTGTCTCCTCCAACCCCCTGTCCCGTGGCCACTCATTTTCCTAACACAACCATCCTCATCCCAGTTCATACCACCATCATCACGCACGCGCAAATGGAAGTTCAAACTAGAGGACCCTGGCTAGCCCCGCCCGAGTTATTTAGTCTATGAGGGTTCCTGCAAATGCATAGGCCTCACGCATGGTTGCACGCTCAGTCTTGGTTCAAGAGGTAAAGAACTCGCACCTAGGCGGCGAGAACGAGACAAAACACCACAACCACAGTGGCCTCTCATCCCCACCTTTAAGCATTTTATTATCCATCACCACATTTCTCCACCAACATCCTCAGTTCATCACCCGTTTCCAACATAAACCATCCACCATATAGCTATGCAATTAACTAAGCATGGCTAAGCAACAACATAGCATAGTAAGTATCTCGGGCCAACAATACGAACCAATGGATATAGTAGGGAAACAGGTAAATGGCATAGGGAACTTAATGCAACTATAGGATACTCTAATCCAATCAAATTGACATTTGGAACCGCATGCAATATTATAGTGGAGAAAATATTTGCGGAAATATAGGATAAGACATGCTCAGAGGGGGGATTACGCTTGCCTTGTTGATACGGCTGGTAGTACTGATCGTCGCAAGACGGGGGTGGCACTTCACCTCCTTGATCTACCGATGCACAAACAACACCGGAAAAACAATCAACACATGGCAAATGTGCAAGGCATACAAGGATGATGATATGACATTTTACATGCACCCTAGAAACTTTAAACATGACCAACAATTTAAATGGGGTCCCCGTTATATTTATGGCAATATTTGGAATTAAACCCCATATTTGAACTTAGTGATTAAGATTACTACTAGAGCACATTATTGTGATTGTGATCGAATATGCATGATGATAATGATTTTGGATCACTCATGTTGTTCCGAGCATTTTGATATAAGGAACACATTTTTCGGAGGTCCCGGTGAAAAGTTATTAATTTTAGAGATTCCTCTTTTTAAATTATTTACCTTTTATTATTTTAACTCCAACGATGAATTAATTTAAGTACCCGACTCGCGGAAGGGAATAGATACGCTGGAATCAACGGGGGTTCGATAACTCTACAAGCGCGAGGGGGAGCGGGGACATGTGCTACCGAGAGGGAAAAAGGAAAAGAAATATTGCAAACTTTCTGTCCAGGCCGGAATTTCCGGTCCAGAAATGCTCATGGGCCGGAGTTTCCGGTCCAGCTAATTTCAGCCCAAAAACGGCAGCTACTGGACGCGGGCCGGAGTCACACCGGAGTTGGGCCAGAGTCTCCGGTCGAGAACTGATGAAACTGAACGAGGAAAAAAAAGAAAAGAACGCACGGTGACCGTGCGAAGTGAGCGCGGCGCGGCAAGGATGCGACGGCGGCGCGCGACACAGCGGCGAGGGATGGGCATGGGAGGAAGCAGCATCTCACCCTGGTCTCGTGGGTGGTCTCGGCGTGGCCGGAGGTGGACGGACGGCGGCGAAATCAACCGGCGAAGCCGCGGCGGAGCTTCGGCCGGCAGCGGGGAAACTGCGATGGTGACGGCGATTTGTGGCCTCCCGGATCGATTGCTTCGGCGGGGAAGGAGCTGACGACGCGGCGGACGTCGTGGTGTGCACCGATGTGTACGGGGAGCTTCACACGGCGGCGACGAGCACGGCGGGCTCGAGCCGCGCTGCGGCCATGGCGAGGACGGGGAGGGAGAGGGAAACAGGAGAAGTTGGGGGAGGGAGCAGTATGGCCTCGTGGAGCTTTTCTCCCGGCAGTGAAGGGCAGAGGAGGGGGGCCCGGGCGGAGCACGGCGACGAGGTGGTCCAGCGGCAGCGACGCGCTCGGTCGCAACAGTGACGAAGGAGACGATGTTCTCGCAAAAAGCCCCCTGGACATTTTCTGCTCTCACCGATTGGTCCTCCCGGAAATTACAAAGTAGTCCTTTTCTGTTTTAAAATTAAAACCAGCAGCTGTATTTGAATTAAATCAGGTATTTGAACACTTTCAAAAATTCTGAGAAAATTTGGGAGGCTCCCCATATTATGTAGAAGTACCCCAAATTTTGGTGTGGTCAACTAAAATGTTTTGTCAACATTTGCTCCTGGTGTTCAGTTATGGCATTTTGCTAAATTTCACAATGTTGCTCCTTAACAATTTGTGGCAAGGGCAAAATATTATTTTGAACTCTTGGAACTTCCTTGACAACATAAGATGTCAAGAAATTTTGTTTTGCAACTTTGAGTGCCATCATTGTGTGGAAGTTTTGTTCGAGCACTTTGAGCATTTTGTTTTAGCAACTCGATATCATTTCGATATCAATGTTGTATTAACTCCGAGGAGACATGTTTATGCATGGATGCCATGATGCAATTAACACAAAAGTGGAAAAATTACACAGGTTTTAGGTTCTCAGCTTTGGGCTGTTACAACTCTACCCTCCTTACAGGAATCTCGTCCCGAGATTCTAAGACTGCGAAAAGAAGTCGGGATACTTCTCACGAAGACTAGACTCTCGTTCCCAAGTTGCTTCTTCCTCGGAATGGTGAGACCATTGAACTTTGAGGAACTTGGTAGTCTTGTTCCGGGTCTTTCTTTCAGCTTCATCCAAGACACGGATAGGATGCTCACGACAAGTGAGATCTTCCTGGAGATCCAACTCTTCATGATTCACCCATAGATAGGATCCTTGAAGCACCGGCGAAGTTGGGATACATGGAACACATCATGCACATTGGGAAAGATGACCGGTAACTCCAACTTATAAGAAAGATCTCCTCGCTTGGCCAGAACGGTGAAGGGGCCAACATAGCGAGGCGCCAATTTCCCTTTGATTCCGAAGCGGCGAACGCCACGGAGGGGAGAGACGCGGAGATACGCTTTATCACCAATTTCATAGTGAACCTCTTGATGATGCTTGTCATAATAGCTCTTCTGCCTAGACTGAGCAATCTTCAGATTTCTCGTATGATTCTAACCTTCTCCTCAGCTTCATTGATGATATCTGGACCAAAGAGTGCCCTCTCTCCGGTCTCAGACCAATTTAGAGGAGTGCGGCATTTTCTTCCATAGAGAACCTCAAATGGAGCCATGCCCAGACTAGCTTGATAGCTATTGTTGTAGGAGAATTCCGCGAAAGGGAGATACTTTTCCCAATCCTTACCGAAAGAGATTACACATGCCCTAAGCATGTCTTCCAAACTTGGTTCACTCTCTCGGTCTGACCATCAGTTTGGGGATGGAAAGCGGTGCTGAAGTTAAGACGGGTTCCCATGGCATTTTGGAAACTAGTCCAAAACTTGGAGGTGAATAGGCTTCCACGATCAGAAATTATCTTCTTGGGAACGCCGTGAAGGACAACAATCCGGAAGCATACAGGTCTGCCAACTTGGCAGCTGTAATGTCAACACGAACTGGGAGGAAGTGAGCCACTTTTGATAGTCGATCAATGATGACCCAGATGGCATCATGTCCCTTTGGAGACTTCGGCAGACCAGTAATGAAATCCATACCAATTTCATCCCATTTCCACTCGGGAATAGCAATAGGGTGAAGAGTGCCGGCAGGCCTTTGATGTTCAGCCTTTACCCGTCGACAGGTGTCGCATTCAGCAACATACTTGGCAATTTCGTTTCATACGAGTCCACCAGAATTGTGGTCGAAGGTCTTGGTACATTTTGGTACTACCGGGATGAATAGAGAGAGGAGATTCATGAGCTTCTTGGAGGATCAACTCCCTCAATTTTCGTTTCTTTGGCACTACCAAGCGGTCACCAAAATAAACAACTCCAGATTCATTGACAGAAAACATTTGGCCTTCCCGCTAGCAATGTTCTCCTTGATTTTCAGAATACCCTTGTCACGCTTTGAGCATCCTTAATCTGGTCCACAAGAGTAGATTTGATCTCCAGATTTGCAAGGTAGCCGAAGGAACAATTTCCAGGTTCAAACGGGCAAACTCTTCATAGAGGGCAGGTTGGGCCTCTTCAATCATCAGATTGTTGCAATAGGACTTCCGACTTAGCGCGTCAGCCACGACGTTTGCTTTGCCGGGTTGATAGTTCAGACTCACATTATAGTCCGTGATTAACTCCAACCAACGCCTTTGCCTGAGATTTAAATCCGGCTGGGTGAAGAGGTACTTCAGACTCTTGTGATCCGAGAAGATCTCACAACGGTTACCAAACAGGTATGGTCTCCATTGCTTCAAAGCATAGACCACGCGGCAAGTTCTAGATCATGAGTTGGGTAGTTGAGCTCATGCGGCTTAAGTTGGCGAGAAGCATAGCCACCACATGGCCATCTTGCATTAGCACACACCCAAACCTTGTAGAGAGGCGTCACAGAAGACGACGAAATCCTTGCTTGTGTCCGGCAGGACAAGCACAGGAGCGGACGTGAGCTTGGCTTTCAGTGTTTGGAAACTCTCTTCAGCTTCGGCCGACCATACAAACTTTTTATCCTTCTTGAGAAGGTCAGTCAGGGCCTTGGCTATCTTGGAGAAACCTTCGATGAATCGGCGGTAGTAACCCGCCAATCCGAGAAAGCTCGAATGTCCTTGACTGACATTGGAGTTTTCCAATCCAGAATGGACTGAATCTTGTCAGGAATGACAGCCACACCATTAGCGGATATCACATGACCAAGGAAGATGAGATTATCCAACCAAAACTCACACTTGGAGAACTTGGCATAGAGGCGGTGTTCTCGAAGTCGTGTCAGAACCAAACGAAGATGTTCCTCATGCTCTTCATTGGTTTGGAATAGATGAGAATGTCATCAATGTAAATGACGACAAACTTATCAAGATAATCCATGAAGACAGAGTTCATGAGCCTCATGAAAGTAGCTGGAGCATTTGTGAGACCAAAGGACATGACGGTATACTCATATGAGCCATAACGAGTAACAAAAGCCGTCTTTGGAATATCCTCCTTTCTGATTTTTATCTGATGGTAGCCTGACCTCAGATCCATCTTGGAGAATACCGTTGCACCAGCTAACTGATCCAACAGATCATTGATGCGAGGAATAGGATACTTGTTCTTGATTGTCACCGCATTCAACGGTCGATAGTCAGAGACTAGACGAGGCACGGTAGAATCCCTCTTCTTGACAAAGAGTACCGGACAACCCCAAGGTGAACTGCTAGGCTGGATGAACTCCTTGCTAACAGCTGATCAATTTGCTCTTTCAACAGAGCCAACTCTTCCACCGGCATACGGTAGGGCTTCTTGGAAATTGGAGCGGTACCGGGAAGTAGCTATGACAAACTCCACACTTCGGTCAGGAGGCATGCCAGGCAATTCTTCCGGGAACACATCCGGGAAGTCACACACCACGTGTATGTCCTGGATTTCAGGAGGGGATTCGCCTTCCATAAAGCAAAGGAGAATCTCAGGTGAGCGGGGTACGACGGCGGACGGAGGTATTGATGTTGCAGGCCAATACTTCACAATGTCACCGGAAGGAGCGGTCACAGTAATGGTCTTGGCAGCACAGTCGAGATTAGCCTGGTATTTGCTAGCCAGTTCATGCCCAGTATGACATCAATGCCTTTGGACTTCAGAGCTACCAAGGCATAAGGAAAAGACAAGGAACCTATATTAATCTGGACCTCAGGAGTAACCCATCGGTTTGCCATTTGGCCAGGAGTGGAGATCACCAAGGGTCTCATTTTCTCGAACGGTATTTGTGGTCTTTTGCAAAAGCTATGGATATGAATGAATGCGATGCTCCAGAGTCAAACAAAACTGTAGCTGTATTGCCGTTGATTCGTAACTCACCCATAAGAACGCCGGGGTCATCTTCAGCTTCTTCAACAGAGACGTGGTTCAGGCGACCACGCACATAGGTCCAGCCTTGCCAGTTGGAGTGGCAGGGGCTCGTGCAGGAGTTATCGCGAGAGGTGCCTTCTGGGGGCACTCCCTGGAGTAGTGACCAGCCTGGCCACAGGTGTAGCAAGTGACTCCAGGTGGAGCAGGTAGCATAGGACGGTACCCACTTCCGCCTATCCCAAGTGTCGAAGTAGTGGGGCGCGGAGGAGGTGGCCTATATCCTGCTGCCCTCGGCATGAAGGGAGCACGAGGTACGGCGCTGTAGGGACAAACACCCTGCGCTTCTTGCTCTCAGAACCCGAGGAACTCTGGTGGTCCCCATGTGCGGGCCTCTTGGAAGCTTCAAGTTCCTTTCTTCCTTGCTCAAGAGTGAAAGCCTGGTTGAACAGCTCCTGATAGGTCTGGAACCTGAAGGGCAATAGCTCATAGCGGAGCTGCGGATTCAGACCCTTGCGGAACAGCTCTTGCTTGTCAGCATCATTGGTCACGTCCCTTGGGGCGTAACGAGAAGATGGTTGAACTCACGACCATAAGTGCGGAGGTCCATCCGTCCCTGTTGCAAATCCAGGAACTCCCTCCTCTTCAAGTCCATGATGGCTGGGGAATGTACTCCGCACGGAAGGCAGTGCGGAAATCAGCCCAGGTGAAGACATGGTTGGCTGGAAACAAAGCCACATGGCTTTCCCACCAACAGCCAGCAGCACCAACCAAGAGTAGGTGGCAAAGTTGACTTGCTCCGCCAATGGAACATGAAGCGCGGAGAACTTGCGCTCCAAAGCACGAAGCCAATCATCAGCTTCCAGTGGCTCCTTAGCATCAGCAAAGTGGGTGGCTGGAACGCAGGAACTCAGTGAGAGTGTTGCACTCGTTCCTCCGTGCATTCTGCTGCACCAACTGTTCCAGCAAGCGCTCATTGCGCCCACGGTTCTCCTCAATGGCCATCAAGACCTCAGCCATCGAGGGTGGTGGCGGCAGATCATCCTCATCATCATTGTGGTTACCGCGACCACCACGGCCTCCACGACCTCCTCGAGCCATTCTGGAGATTTGACAATGACACGGTTAGTATCTTTCTCCGAATGGTCGAACAATAGCATTAGCGTCTACACAAGTACACAGACTAGGGACGATAATACTTTGCGAGAAGGAAAACAACAAGATAGAACTTGGGTCAAAGATCAGCATCATGTGCTACTAGTGAGAGTTAAGAAATCACAACTTAACACACTCTAGTTGGCACAATCCGGGACCTTATGTTCAAGTCCATGGGTTAAAACCCAAAGAAAGGATCAAAAGATTAACTCGGTAGAAACATCTGAGTTGATTTGGGATTGCAACGCAGCGGGAGCAACGTGACACATAACACTAAAGGTCGAACCCACCCCGTTTCTAATCATTTTGAAGTAACAGGTGAGAAGTAAAACCTTTAACTCAAATCGAGGTAAGATTGCTCCGAGATTAGAGGGTAACCAGATAAGGAGTAAAAAGAATCCTAAGATGGTTTTCACAACTCATTTTTAGGTTAAAAATATTTTCACAAACACTAGACTCAACATCGACCAGTAGAAGGGTTTCCTACAGGCAGTACTGCTCTGATACCAACTTGTGGCGCCCTGACCGACTGTTATACAGTGATGCTGTGTGTCACCGGTTAAGCGATACAACCGGAGGTTACGGGTTTACCAATCCCCGGCCAAAACCTTTGGCAGGCGTTGCTCGGAATGGATCATCGGCAACGCAACACCCCGATTGATGCCTTAACACAGGCACAACCCTCAATGCATAATAGAGAGACCAAGACTTGTGGAACAACTGGCACATCACAGACTCTACGACACAAATCATATAGTTCAACTCTTATAATAGAGAAAGATAGCAAATGACAACCAGAGGTCACAGACCCAACATTACATCAAGCGGAAGCAAATTAGGTTGTTCTAAACAACAAGAACCAACATATGGCCTAAGAGGCCTACAGATAAACATCACAACGCCAGCTGTTCCAGGATGTCCCAAGCTGCCACCTGGGAACCCCAGACTACTCGTCGACGTCCACAAAGAACCCACCTTCGAGGTCGGTGAAGTCCTCCTCTGAAACAAAACAAACGACGTTGAGTTCGACGAACTCGCAAGATTAAGAGCTAATATATGCTCGATGAGGCTTTCAAAGTTATATGGTTGTTTTGCATAAAGCTGATTTTATTTATGAAAACATAACTCAAAGGCATCGACTATCAGAGTATTTTCAAAAGAGGTAAGAAGTACTCTTTCTTTCATCACCTTTCTCAACATCAACCATTGTACCTGTTCATCAAAGGCACCTCCCCGAATCACCCTCGAGGAAGCTCACCTTGCATTTGTGAGTGGTACCTCTAGTACCCAGTTTTTAATCATTCCGTTAAAGTTATTCTATGATCTTACCTTCACTTCCCAAGTTCGTCCATAACCGCGGACACGGCTTTTCGAAAAGATTTAACCCTGCAGGGGTGTACAAATGTTTGCCACGCGTACCGTCCGGCCCATTACCTGATCATTAGCTCTCTTCCTTGGAAAGCCGGCTGGGTGGGAGCGGTGTCGACTTCTCCCTCGTTAAGGACTTTCCAGGATCATCAGTGAGGATGGACAGGTTTGGTGTCTCCTCCAACCCCCTGTCCCGTGCCACTCATTTTCCTAACACAACCATCCTCATCCAGTTCATACCACCATCATCACGCACGCGCAAATGGAAGTTCAAACTAGAGGACCCTGGCTAGCCCCGCCGAGTTATTTAGTCTATGAGGGTTCCTGCAAATGCATAGGCCTCACGCATGGTTGCACGCTCAGTCTTGGTTCAAGAGGTAAAGAACTCGCACCTAGGCGGCGAGAACGAGACAAAACACCACAACCACAGTGGCCTCTCATCCCCACCTTTAAGCATTTTATTATCCATCACCACATTTCTCCACCAACATCCTCATTCATCACCCGTTTCCAACATAAACCATCCACCATATAGCTATGCAATTAACTAAGCATGGCTAAGCAACAACATAGCATAGTAAGTATCTCGGGCCAACAATACGAACCAATGGATATAGTAGGGAAACAGGTAAATGGCATAGGGAACTTAATGCAACTATAGGATACTCTAATCCAATCAAATTGACATTTGGAACCGCATGCAATATTATAGTGGAGAAAATATTTGCGGAAATATAGGATAAGACATGCTCAGAGGGGGGATTACGCTTGCCTTGTTGATACGGCTGGTAGTACTGATCGTCACAAGACGGGGGTGGCACTTCACCTCCTTGATCTACCGATGCACAAACAACACCGGAAAAACAATCAACACATGGCAAATGTGCAAGGCATACAAGGATGATGATATGACATTTTACATGCACCCTAGAAACTTTAAACATGACCAACAATTTAAATGGGGTCCCCGTTATATTTATGGCAATATTTGGAATTAAACCCCATATTTGAACTTAGTGATTAAGATTACTACTAGAGCACATTATTGTGATTGTGATCGAATATGCATGATGATAATGATTTTGGATCACTCATGTTGTTCCGAGCATTTTGATATAAGGAACACATTTTTCGGAGGTCCCGGTGAAAAGTTATTAATTTTAGAGATTCCTCTTTTTAAATTATTTACCTTTTATTATTTTAACTCCAACGATGAATTAATTTAAGTACCCGACTCGCGGAAGGGAATAGATACGCTAGAATCAACGGGGGTTCGATAACTCTACGAGCGCGAGGGGGAGCGGGGACATGTGCTACCGAGAGGGAAAAAGGAAAAGAAATATTGCAAACTTTCTGTCCAGGCCGGAATTTCCGGTCCAGAAATGCTCATGGGCCGGAGTTTCCGGTCCAGCTAATTTCAGCCCAAAAACGGCAGCTACTGGACGCGGGCCGGAGTCACACCGGAGTTGGGCCGGAGTCTCCGGTCGAGAACTGACGAAACTGAACGAGGAAAAAAAAGAAAAGAACGCACGGTGACCGTGCGACGTGAGCGCTGCGCGGCAAGGATGCGACGGCGGCGCGCGACACAGCGGCGAGGGATGGGCATGGGAGGAAGCAGCATCTCACCCTGGTCTCGTGGGTGGTCTCGGCGTGGCCGGAGGTGGACGGACGGCGGCGAAATCAACCGGCAAAGCCGCGGCGGAGCTTCGGCCGGCGGCGGGGAAACGGCGATGGTGACGGCGATTTGTGGCCTCCCGGATCGATTGCTTCGGCGGGGAAGGAGCTGACGACGCGGCGGACGTCGTGGTGTGCACCGATGTGTACAGGGAGCTTCACACGGCGGCGACGAGCACGGCGGGCTCGAGCCGCGCTGCGGCCATGGCGAGGACGGGGAGGGAGAGGGAAACAGGAGAAGTTGGGGGAGGGAGCAGGTATGGCCTCGTGGAGCTTGTCTCCCGGCAGTGAAGGGCAGAGGAGGGGGGCCCGGCGGGAGCACGGCGACGAGGTGGTCCGGCGGCAGCGACGCGCTCGGTCGCAACAGTGACGAAGGAGACGATGTTCTCGCAAAAAGCCCCCTGGACATTTTCTGCTCTCACCGATTGGTCCTCCCGGAAATTACAAAGTAGTCCTTTTTTGTTTTAAAATTAAAACCAGCAGCTGTATTTGAATTAAATCAGGTATTTGAACACTTCCAAAAATTCTGAGAAAATTTGGGGAGGCTCCCCATATTATGTAGAAGTACCCCAAATTTTGGTGTGGTCAACTAAAATGTTTTGTCAACATTTGCTCCTGGTGTTCAGTTATGGCATTTTGCTAAATTTCACAATGTTGCTCCTTAACAATTTGTGGCAAGGGCAAAATATTATTTTGAACTCTTGGAACTTCCTTGACAACATAAGATGTCAAGAAATTTTGTTTTGCAACTTTGAGTGCCATCGTTGTGTGGAAGTTTTGTTCGAGCACTTTGAGCATTTTGTTTTAGCAACTCGATATCATTTCGATATCAATGTTGTATTAACTCCGAGGAGACATGTTTATGCATGGATGCCATGATGCAATTAACACAAAAGTGGAAAAATTACACAGGTTTTTAGGTTCTCAGCTTTGGGCTGTTACATAAACACACCTGTCGAACAGCATAGGCAAGATCAGGACGCGTCAGTGTCAGGTACTGAAGAGCACCCGCGATGCTTCGGTAGTCGGAGGGGTCAGCGACAGGAGCTCCCTTGTCGGCGGAGAGCTTGGCACTGGTGTCAATTGGCGTAGGAGAGGGGTTGCATTCGGACATGCCTGCTCGCTGAAGAATATCGACGGCGTACTGCCGTTGAGACAGAAACAATGCTGTGGACGTGCGCTGTACTGCAATGCCCAAGAAGAAGGACAAATCGCCCAAGTCCGTCATGGAGAATTCAGCATGGAGAAGCGCGGTGAGCCGCTACAGCAGGGTCGAGGAAGATGCGGTGATGATGATGTCGTCGACGTAGAGCAAAACATATGCGAGTGCATCACCCTCCTTTAGCACGAACAGGGACGTGTCGGAGACCGAGGCGGTGAAGTGAAGCTGGCGGAGGAAGGAGGCGAACCACTGGTACCACGCACGCGGAGCCTGCTTCAATCCGTAAAGAGAGCGATGAAGCTGACAGACATGGTCGGGTTGTCGAGGATCGACGAAACCGGACAGTTGCTGGCAGTAGACCACCTCATCAAGAGTACCGTTGAGGAAGGCATTCTTGACGTCGAGTTGCCGAATAGACCAACCAGCAGAGAGAGCAATGCTGAGAACGAGGCGGATCGTGGCCGACTTCACAACCGGGCTGAACGTCTCGTCGTAATCCACGCCCGCTTGTTGAGAGAACCCGCGGACGACCCAGCGAGCTTTGTAGGGAGCCAGAGAGCCATCAGAGTGAAATTTATGTCGAAAAATCCACTTGCCAGAGACGATGTTGGCTCGAGAGGGCCGAGGGACCAAGGACCAGGTGCCGTTGTCGATGAGAGCTCGAAACTCCTCGGTCATGGCATCACGCCAGTGAGGATCTTGGAGAGCGGCACGGTACGTCGAGGGTACTGGGGAGAGTGCTGCTGTCGTGGTCGAGAGGTTGAGCCGCTCACGAGGAGGGACGACGATCCCAGCTTTGGCACGAGTCCGCATGACATGCGGACCGGGTGCAGGCCGTGGAGTAGGAGCGTCGGGCGGAGATGACGGCGGTGACGAGCCTGGAGGCGCCGACGAGCCTGGAGACGATGGCGGAGATGACGGTAGTGACGAGGTCGGGCTGGCCGTAGGTGTGCGTGGTGACGACGGCGCAGGGGATGATGGCGGAGACGAGGTAGACGCGGCGCGAGTCGCTGGCACGGGCTACGGCCGTGGCAGAGAAGAGGACCAAAGCTCTGCCGCGGTAGAGTCGTCGTGGGTGGCCACCACTGTAGGCGCGGCACGCGGCGGCTGTGACGGGACCGCGGGTGGGACCCGCGTAGGGGCCACAGGGACGACGTGTTCCTGCAAGAACCCAAGATCGGGGCGCGATGAGGACCATGTACGGCGGCAAAGGGAAACACCTCCTCGTCGAAGACGACGTGCCGGGAGACGATGACGCGGCGTGTAGTTGGGTCATAGCAACGGAACCCCTTGTGCGTCGAGGGGTAGCCGAGGAAGATGCACGCACGGGAGCGTGGCTAGAGCTTGTTCGTCGTCGTGGCAGCCATGTTGGGGTAGCACAGACAGCCGAAGACGCGTAGATGATCATACTGGGCGGGGTTACCATAGAGCTTCTCGTACGGAGTGGCCAAACCGATGACCTTGCAAGGCCGACGATTCAGCAAGTAGACGGCCGTAGAGAGAGCTTCGGCCCAGAATGCGTGTTCCAGGTGTGCCTGAAACATAAGAGTACGCATAGTATCGTTGACCGTGCGAATGGCACATTCTGCCTTGCCGTTTTGTGGAGAGGTGTATGGGCAAGACAGACGAACACGAACACCCTTAGTGAGAAAGAACTCGTTGAGAGAGTTGTTGACAAACTCAGTGCCGTTGTCAGCTTGAAAGGCACGGATAGAGCGGCGAAACTATGTATGGACATATGTGAAGAAGTGTCAAACAGAGTCATAAACGCAAGATTTTTGACGAATAGGGAAAACCCAATAATAGTGTGAAAAATCATCAGAAATTATGAGATAGTACTTAAAACCAGAATTGCTTAACACAGGAGATGTCCACAAATCACAATGCACTAGCTCGAAAGGAGCACTAGAAACTGACACTGAACGAGCAAACGGTAATCTAACATGTTTGCCAAGTTGACACGCATGATAAAGACCGCGCTGAGTTTTATTACACTTGATGAAAGATTTATTCCTAAGAGATGCCATGGCGTCGCGACCAGGGTGACCCAAGCGACGATGCCACAACCCCTGTGATGCTACGGACGCCACCAACGCCAGGGGAGGAGAAGCCGACGGAGTGATGGTGTAAAGAACACCGTCACTGTCACACCGAATGATTTCAGTCCTGGTGAGAAGGTCCTTCATAGAAAAACCGAAAGCGTCAAATTCAATTGTGCAGGAATTATCACGAGTGAATTTACGAACAGAGAGAAGATTTCTGATAAGAGACGGAACTAGTAACACATCTTTCAGAAGAAAAGAAGTGCCGTTAGTGTATAGATGAGAGTTACCGAAACGAGTAATGGGGATGGAAGAACCATTACCAACAGTAACAAAGTGAGGAGAAGAGAGGGGATTGGTGTGCCGGAATTTACCCTCCTCGGAAGTCATGTGCGACGACGCCCCGGTGTCCATGACCCACCCGCCGTTCTGAGTGGCTAGGTTGTTCATTGCAGCGAGGAACCCGACGCTGTCCCAGCTAGGAGTCGAGGAAGACAGCTGGAGAGGTGCCTGCATGGTGACGTAGGCCTGCTGAGATCGGGGGCCGAGGAGTCCAGCATGGGCGGCGTGACCACCGCGACCGGCCCCACCAGCGGGCAGCTGGCTAGGGCTGAAGCAGAACCAGGGGCCGGCGGGGGTGGGAGCAAAGCGGGGCCCGGAGTTGGTGTTGGGGCCATGCCGGTTGTCCCGGCCCTTCCCCTTGCCGTTGCGGCCCTTGCCGTTGTCGCCGCGGCAGCCAGCGCCGGTGCAGGGCGCGGCGCGGGCTGGGGGTTGGAGGAGGCGACGAGCGCGGTGGACTGCACGTTGGCGGCGCTGTTGGCGAGGCGCATCTCCTCGAGCAGCAGCATGGACCGTGCCTCGATGAAGGAGGGGAACGGCTTGGCGAGGTTGATGTGGGAGGCGGCGCCGGAGAAACGGCCGTCGAGACCGTGGATCACGTTGAGGACGAGGGCGCGATCGTCAACCTTGCAGTCGACATCACGGAGGGCGTCGGCGAGGCGCTTGTTGTGCTGGCAGTAGGCGGTGACGTCGAGGGGCCCTGCAGCAGGTTGTGGAACTCACCGAGGAGGTAGGTGGCGCGGCTCTCCTTGTTGTCGGTGAAGAGCGTGGCGAGGGCCGTCCAGAGCTGACACGCGGTCTGATCGGGCTCCAGAACGAGGTCCAGGATGTCCTCCGAGATCGACGAGTGCAGGACCGAGAGGACGGTGTAGTTGGAGACGACCCACTCGGGATTGGTGGGGGCGGCGGTCTTGGTGCAGTCGACGTGGGCGAGGAGACCGTTCTTGCCGAGGTGCGTGAGGATGAAGATCTTCCACTTGGAGTAGTTGGAGGAGGTGAGAACGACGGCGATCGGCGCGCGGCTGGACAGGGTGGACAGCGCCACCGCGGAGGAGGAGGAGGGGAGGGTGGCTAGGGTGAGGCTAGGGGCTGTCATGACGGCGGCGGCCAAGATGGCAGCGGCGGCGGCGGCTTGGGGTGGAGGGCAGCGGAAGGGTTTAGGGTTTTAGGATCTAAAGTCTGATACCATGTGAGACGATGAGAGTTGGGGGAATACCACACACGGCTCAAAGGGCACGCGGGGCTCCATTTTATAAAGGGGCACGAGGGCCCTAGGGTTAGGGTTTACATAAGAGTCCTAGTTAGGTTAAACTAACTCTAACACCCACCTATAAGCATTGTGCATGCAAAGAGATTCAGGTAGCTCGGCCTCCATATCGCCATAATCGAGAGAGAAACTTTGCAATTGATGTGATCTCCTGCCGGCCGACAGCCAGTGACATGGCCGCGTGTCCAGGTCGCCACACATCCGCGAGGACCGCGAGGTCGCCTCCCTCTATAAACAATTGCCCTGGGATCCGCACATTGTGATACTGGCGCAAATGTCCACCGTACGCATCACTTAAATTGCCTGCTAGCTAGCACAACTGGTTTGCCAGATCCAGCTCTCGTTGATAGTTTGTTCAAAAAACAAAAAAGTGAACCTCTCGTTGATCGATAGAGTTTCAGACTGAGCCGATGGCAGCGGCGGCGGCGCAAGCGATGGACGCCGAGAAGCTGTGGTCCTTCGAGGAGATGACCACCAACGTGGACGCGGTGCAGGAGCGCGTCTTGGCCGAGATCCTCGCCCACAACGCCGGCACGGAGTACCTCAGGAACTGCGGCGTCCCCACGGACCGTGCCACCTTCCGGGCCAACGTGCCGGTGGTGTCGTACGACGACCTCAAGCCCTACATCCAGCGCATCGCCAACGGAGACCGGTCGCCCATCCTCTCGTCGCACCCCGTCACGGACTTCATCTCCAGCTCCGGCACGTCGTCCGGCGAGTGCAAGCTGGTTCCCAGCAGCTATTACCCGGGCGGCCGGCTCCGGCGTCTCCACGGCCTCGTCATGCCAATGATGAACTCGTAAGTCCACTCAGCATTTCCACTCTACACACATGTTGTACTACGCATACTCAATGTACTATTGTTGGTACACATAACGTAGGCACTTCCCTGGTCTCGACAAGGGGAAGGCACTCTACTTTCACTTCGTGAAGCCGGAGACCAAGACGCCGGGCGGCCTCATGGTGTGGCCCATACTGACGAAGTTTTACAAGAGCGAGAATTTCAAGAACCGGCGGTCCGT
The DNA here is from genome assembly GCA_947311845.1 of Poa pratensis. Classification (NCBI taxonomy): domain Eukaryota; kingdom Viridiplantae; phylum Streptophyta; class Magnoliopsida; order Poales; family Poaceae; genus Poa; species Poa pratensis. Next base: position 27,417,482 of record CAMZMU010000049.1, on the reverse strand, counting down.
CGATCCCTTCCATGATTACACGAGCCCGATGGCGGCCATACTCTGCCCGGACACGCTCCAGAGCATGTACGCGCAGATGGTGTGCGGCCTGTGCCAGCGCCACGACGTGCTGCGCATCGGCGCCGTCTTCGCCTCCAGCCTCCTGCGCGCCGTCCGCTTCCTCCAGCTCAACTGGGAGCAGCTCGCCGCCGACATCGAGGCCGGAGCGCTCGGCCCACGCGTCACCGACGAGTCCGTGCGCGAGGCGGTAGCCGGCATCCTCCGGCGGCCGGACCCTGAGCTCGCCCGGTTCGTCCGGGAGCAGTGCGGCGACGGCGAATGGGCCGGCATCCTCGCGCGCATCTGGCCCAACACGAGGTACCTCGACGTCGTCATCACCGGCGCCATGGCGCAGTATGTCCCCACCCTGAGACACTACAGCGGCGGCCTGCCCATGGTGTCCATGGGTTACGCGTCCTCGGAGTGCTACTTCGGCGTCAACCTCCGCCCGCTGTGCGACCCGTCCGAGGCGTCCTACACGATCATGCCCAACCTGGCCTACTTCGAGTTCCTCCCCGTGGACGTGGACGATACCACCGGCGCGGACCAGCTGGTGGACCTCGCCCGCGTCGAGGAAGGGCGTGAGTACGAGGTGGTGGTCACCACGTACGCCGGGCTGAACCGGTACCGCGTCGGCGACGTGCTCCGCGTGTCGGGGTTCCACAACGAGGCGCCGCAGTTCCAGATCATGCGCCGCAAGAACGTGCTGCTGTCCATCGAGGTCGACAAGACGGACGAGGCCGAGCTGCAGCGCGCCGTGGAGCGGGCCTCGGCGCTGCTGCGCCCGCACGGCGCGTCGGTGGCGGAGTACACCAGCCGCACGTGCGCCGATCGCATCCCGGGGCACTACGTCATCTACTGGGAGCTGCTGTCGCTGACCGCCGGCGCCGGCGTTGCGGTGGACGCGGAGAGCCTGGACGGCTGCTGCCTGGAGATGGAGGAGGCCCTGAACACGGTGTACAGGCGTAGCCGGGTGTTGGACGGCTCCATCGGGCCGCTCGAGATCCGGGTCGTCCGGCCAGGCACCTTCGAGGAGGTCATGGACTACGCCGTCTCCCGCGGCGCGTCCATCAACCAGTACAAGGCGCCGCGCTGTGTCACGCTCCCGCCCGTTATCCAGCTGCTCGAATCGAGGGTCGTCTCCGTCCACCGCAGCACTGCACTGCCCCGCTGGGACCCCACACGGCCCTACGAATAACCGAGTCGGCTCTTCCGTTTACTTTGGCAGTGTTAAAATGCTCTTCCGTTTTCGACGTGCTTATCTTATTGCTTTGCGTTTAATATGTATGAATTTTATTTTATTTTGCGTTGGCATATTATATCTTTGAGCGACGGATCATTACAATATGCCATCGATGGTAAACACACGCTTAGTCAGCCAAGCGTTCGTATGTCGATCCAACAATAATTAAGCGGATGCACATTTTGTAAATTGCAATCAACTATTCGAGTTAGAAATTGCACGATGCTTTTTTATGTGCTTCAATCTTGATGATGTCAACTACCCTAATAAGAGGCTTGATGTTAAAATAATTTTAGCCTTCGATCACATTCTTTGGCTCTACCTATCTACTCTTTTCACAATAAGAGTTATCCATACAGTGACGGTCAGCAATTTTTGATTATTGTCGTCGTAACATAGTTTTCTTTTTTCTTTAGATATTTTTAATCGTGATTAGATGTGGCAAAATGCATATATGGAAAGTTTAGTAAAAAATATCACGTATATACAAATAACTGAGTCAGCTCTTCGAACCATTCTCGCCGAGCTTCGACACGGTTTACTTTGGCAGTGTTGGAATGCTCTTCAATATTCAATGGTGATTTCTAACCGATGTTTCAAATAGCGGGCCGTAACAAATAGCGCCAACTCTCAAGAAAAAGCTAGAGCGGGGCTAAATTGGACGTAAATGGGGTTATAGTGGAAAATTGTATATCGCTGCATTTAGCGGCAACACGCTCAAAACATAGAGGGGGAACTATAGCGGGCTATTTAAAAGTATGTTTCTAACCCTAACTTTGTTTCCGGAATCATGCCTAACTTTGTTTCCACATGAAGGCTATTTTTAGTAACGCTAAGTTGTATTTAATGTGTATGGATTTATTTTGTTTTGCATTATGACATAAACATGGTCTGGTCTATGGTGGTATATTTTTGTCAGTTGTTACTTGTAGCTATTCTTTGAGCAGCATTAAATTAGATCATTATAATATGCCATCAACAGTAAACACACGCTTAGTTGTCCAAGCGTTCGTATGTCGATCCAACAATGATTTTTCCTATCGGTTGCAACGCATCCATAGAGATGCATGTGATTCTTATTGGTAAACTGATGCCATACAAGTGAACATGAACCAAGTGTGCATCTTACTTCATCCTTGGGCGTTGTTAACAAAGTTGAATATAAAATGAGAGAGAAAAATGAATCTAGGGAGAATTAAATATCTGACTTCCTCTTGTATAATGATATATCGGTCTTCTAGGTCCTAACAAACATACGCATATCAAAATTTGATCTCTCTTTACATACAAGTATAGCTAATTCAAACAAACTTTGACCAATTTTTTTTTTTGAGTAAGCCAAATGACTAGCTGTTCGTACTGACGAGAGAGTCCTGCTAGTGTAGGTGAACTATGTCGAGATGAAAGATGTTGATGGGCCTCTTGACACTTCTCGACCTACCGTGCGATTAGAGAGTGGGAGTTGCTCGGGTGGTACCGAGGAGGGGGACCCCAAATCTTGGCAGTCAGGCGCACCACCATACTGGGCTAATGGGATCAAACTCGACCCAAAATTTCATGAAGATAAGAAACTTCAAGCCTATAGGTTCTCCCAACACCAACCCACACACGCACGCCCAGCAACCACGGCATACGTTGGTGGCGGCGGCGTGTCTATCTACTATCAAGATCTGCAGATTAGTGCCCGTCCCCTCATTTTTTAAAAGGAACATGTTAGATGCACCTTGTTTATACTTTGTGGACCGCCTCTTATTTTTCTAGTTCTTTATGGATCACCTCTTATTTTTCTGTCTTATTTACTCTTTCGTTTTTGTTCTTCATCGGGCTTAAAAATCAATTGTTCGCATTTCTTTTTATTGGCAAAGGAAGGACAAAGTCTAGAGCTCGTGGTCTCTCAACATTGAATGGAACAATGATCTAGAGATCTATGATCTGCTTATTAATGGAAGAACAAGATATCGAACACAGTGTTTCAGGAAAATTCTTATTATTGGCTGCTGGACAATATAGAATCATAGGAACAAAATTATTTTTGAAGGAGATATCGCACATCAACTAGAATGTATCAGATTTTTCAAGGAGAATTTTGCGGTGGCTATGCATAGATCAAAACCAAGCCTTAAGGAAGGCATGTCACAATGGATAGATACCTTCTAATTTAATTCTGCAAAAACTCAAAACTCTGTAAGTATTCTATTATAAAATGAAAATGAAGCAGTAGGGGTTTTCCCTACAGTTTTTTGGCGTAAAAAAAGGACAAAGTCACAACCAAAGGAAGGTCCGGAGAAATTTTTATTGTGATGTCTGGAGTGATTGTTTCAAAACAAGATAGAACGTGTGTCATGATACCCTATGGCACATTTTTATCATAGAAAAAGAATCCATTAGAGAAATGACATTGCAATTACAACTTGCTGAGGGATATGCATCAGCATTGACAAAAAAAAATTATGAAATTATTCCAACCCTTGAACTTGGTCAGTGTTTGTTTGTACTCAAGATCAACCGAGCAAATGGTTTATAGAACCGCGTTAATTGGAAACAACACCTCGCAAGAAACTTGATATTGTGCACGCGCTTGTTTTTGGAAGAGATCCTCATATGCCCTCAAACCCATCAACATGGTACTCTCCTGGATCAGTAGTGTAAATAATACCTTTTTAGATCTGAGTTTGATTAGATAGCACTAAATGTATTTTGCAATTTTTGCTTTATATGTGCAGATATGGACACAAGGATGTTTATTTGGTGGATGTGGTTTCCACGAGTTTAGTCATCTTGGATCCACTATCTTTGATATCCATGGACATCTAATTGGTGTTTGTTATGCTAACCAAATTAGGACCCATGCTTGGTCGGTACAATCCCTTAAATAACATTTATCCAGGGTGAGAAGGTACTATGCTATCCACTTTAATTTAAATCTAAATATTTGAAGTGCATTACAAATGTTATACGTACTTTGGAATTATTTACAATAGAATGTCTTCAACAAAGTCACTGTCTATTTACCACCACTCAATACATCTACAATATAAGTAGTATATGTAGGTATAAATTAGTTTTAATCTTGGTTTCCATATGTTTCCCACTAAATTATTTTCTTTTCTTTCTCCTAGTAGAGATATACATAATGTTTCCTATTTTCATGATGCAAACCCCATGGGAGCACTACGAGGAGAAGCTTGAAGAGCAAAAAATTCAAGGCTTTATTATTGAACTAATAATCTTAGTTGGATTTGTCAGTTGAGTCTCCTAATTGCTCACAAACTCATTGTACTAGAGTTTTTTTTATTAATGCTATCATGTACTCATTTGTATTATCTAGCAAATAATTGTTTTCCTTGATGTTATGTTAGTTACATTCTTATGTTTCTCTCTTTTATAACTTGGAGTGCCTTTAAAGTCTTCTTGTTTTCTAAACATACTTCTTCAATTTTTATTAGCTGTTTCTTTATATCTGCATCTATAAATATCTTGGCAGAAGGTTCTAAAATGTACAAGTCTAATAATATGTATCCACATACGGGTTGTAACTTTAGTTAAATTTATAAAAAAAAATCGCTAGTATATGAGTTGACATTAAATTAGTTTTTCATTACCCCCACTTCTCTCAGTAGTCATTGTTACTTGTTTCATTGTTCTTCCATCTACATTTATTTTCTTTCTATCCTGCACGGTCTAGAATTGGTTAACATGCATGCCGTCCATGCTCACAACATAACATAGAAAAAATCTTAAGTTTTAAAATGTACAACTCTAATAATAAACAAGAATTTTTTTACATGGCAGCACACCGCACCTGTGAGATGTGCGGCGTTAAAAAGTGACGACGTCAAGAAAAATCCGTCCATGAAGTAAATATTAGCTAGTGCCTAGTGGTGCCAACTTATATTGACTCAATTACATAGTCATACATGTAATTTTATTTACATATATAGTCATAGGATTGTCTTGCACAAATAGTACATGGAAAATTGTAGATTCTACTTAGTCCATACGAGGACATATCTCTGAGTCCTGGTGGCACCAGCACCCATTGGGTAGAGCTTAACCAAACCCGCACCCGCGTACTCGTATCTTAACCACACCCACACCCGTACCCACACCTGGGTACATATTTTGTACCATACCCGCACCCGTGTGGGTATTAACACCCACGGGTAAACCCACCAAACAAGTCAACAAGGCAATACAACAACACACCATATAAGAAAACCATCGACATGTATGCTTATTCATCCACTGATTCGGTAAACAACACACATATATGAAATTAAACAATAAAATAACACAATGTATATGAAGATACAACACAATTCGGCTCAAGTCATGCACACAATTGTACATTGATGCAAATTATGTTTCAATCTTAGAAAAGGTACAAATTGATACATCTTCCGAACATAACATCCACAAAATTAGTCAAAGATACAATTCACCAAAAAGAAAATAATCCAGAATAACTATATGTTACCACAGACATACATGTCATCAACAAAAATGGGCGGGTATGTGGGTATGCGGGTATGGGTACTACTTAACCATACCCGCACCCGCAATACCCATTGGGTACACACTTTTTACCATTTGCTTATCCATGGGTATATTTTTTTCCAAACCCTTACCCTAATGGGTAAATACCCACTGTGTATGCGGGTAATAGGTACCCATTGCCATCTGTATCTCTGATGACCAAAACTTAATAAAGGTGGTGAAGTGGCATAGTAGTACGGGGGTTCTCCTTGTTCCCTTGTCTTGGGGCTACCAATGGTGGACAAAATATTCTTCATCGCTGGAGAAAATTATGGGGCGTGTTTAGTTACATTTGCATTCGTGGCTCTAGGGACCAGGACTGAAAAAACGTGACAAAAACAACGTTTTGCACTAAATTTGGTTGTGTGTATTGATTTTTGCCTAGGAACAGGAAACACAAGTGTTTGGTTGTATTTCACCTTTTTTGTACTCTCACCACATGACTACGTTGTGAACTTACCTCACACCACCATGAGAAGCAGCGAGCTGGACAACAGCGCGGTACGGTGGTGGTTTGGCGGCCGACGACGTGGTAGGAGGTTACCATCAACACGGCGAAGTTCATTACGGCGAGCGGCCTACCGAAAACGACACATGGTCTAAACACGTGCATATGTACGACACAGGGTCTAAAGTTGTGGGGAACGGCGAGATGAATCTACTCGACAAAGGATGTTTTAAACGGTTGAAGTGCGACAGATTTGACAATATTCGTCCAAAAAAAGGCAAACATCGGTCCAAATTGAGAAGTTACACACGACAAAATTAGAAACCGAGTACAAGAGTGGAACCTACTCGTCGACGCACACATATTTCGGGCACAAATTATTATGAATCAAAATATAGTTGTGTAGATTAGAGAGGATTATATGGAGCGGTTTAAGGGAGGTGATGAGAAAGTGAAAGTAACATACATGACAACCTGATAGTGACGCCACGTTGGCTCGCTCGCATCGCCATGGTCTGGCTCACCGAAAACGACTGAATCGACCGTTCCTCCGGGACCTAACTGAGGGGTGGTATAAGATTCGTACGGGCCAACAACACGCTCTGGTTTAGGAAACCAAACCGCCAAAATTTACATCCACTAGACCTGACTGAGGTGCTCACAGCTAACCAAATACGCCCCACGCCTGTGAGCTCTCTGGATCGGTGGGGAACACGTGAACTGAAGCGAGCTCTCCTTCATCATTGGAAGAGATTGTGGTTGGGTATTAGTTGACCAGCTTCAGGAAGTTAGGAGACATACCTGTTATTGGAGCCATCCATGTCTCTCTCTTTTTGATTGCAACAAAATCACTCACATCGGCCGGAGCAGCAACACTGAGAATAGATGCCTTGCTCCATTCTCTCGAAATATTTATGACCGTTAGGCTTCCTCTCTCCCAGCGCCGTCGCCAAGCACTCCACCGCCGCTGCCCTCTCTCCTCCCCCATACCTTACTCTCCCTCTCGGGTCGCCTTGATACGTCCAAAACGTATCTACTTTTCCGAACACTTTTGCTATTGTTTTACCTCTAATTTGTATGATTTGAATGTAACTAACACGGACTAACGCTGTTTTCAGCAGAATTACCCTGGTGTCTTATTTTTGTGCAGAAAGTCAACTTTCGAGAAAATCCTTGGAAATAATCGCAAACATCCTATTTTACCAGAAGACCCACGGAGCCAGAAGGGGAGTCGGAGGTGACGCACCAGGCCACCACGCCAGGGCCCGGCGCGGCAGAGGTGGGCCCGCGCCCAGGGTTGGCGTGGCCACCTCGTGCATCCCCGACGCTCCTCTTTCGTCTACTTATTCCCTCAAACCTTAAAACATAGGGGAGTCCGTCGTTCTTTCGCGAAACACATCCACGCTCCGCCGCCACCGAAAACCCTAATACGGGGATCAGAAGTTCCGTTCTGGCACCCTGCCGGGACGGGGATTCGGAGGAGATCATCGCCATTGTCATCACCAACGCCTCTCCATCAACCATCCATGATTCCCCCATCCATGTGTGAGTAATTCTCGCTGTAGGCTGAAGGGGATGGTAGGGATTGGATGAGATTGTTCATGTAATATATGTCAGATTGTTAGGGCATGGTGCCTAGTATCCATTGTTAGTGCTATTTATCGTTGTTGCAACTTGTTGTGCTTAGTGCTTGACACTTAGGGCCCGAGTGCCATGATCTCAGATCTGAACATGTTATTGAATCATGCGTATAATTATGTTTTAGATCATACCTGCAAGTTGTATACACCTGTTGTTGTCCGGAACCCGAGGCCCCAAAGTGACAATAATTGGGACAACCGGAGGGGATGGCTGTGACTTGAGGATCATGTGTGTTCACGGAGTGTTAATGCTTTGCTCCGGTACTTTATTAAAAGGAGTACCTTAATTGCCAGTAGTTTCCCTTGAGGCCCCGCTGCAAACGGGCTGGCAGGACAGAAGATGTTGTGCAAGTTTCTCATTGCGAGCACGTACGACTAATTACGGAACAAATGCCTATGTTTTAACTAGGACTTGGATGCTTTATTATTATCTACCTGCAAATGCCCTGTGTTATGACTATTACATGAGCTATCTTATCCATGCAACGCCCGTACATCCGTCCCTATGCCTACAGTATTTTAATCCTGCTGTTTACCGAAATCACTACTGCTGTCTTCGTTACACTATTGTTATTGTTACTTCACTACTACTGCTGTTATATCACCGTTGCTACTGATAAATTGTGTCGAGCAAGTTTACTTTCAGGTGCAGCTAAACTGACAATTCATCTGTTAAGGCTTATATTTATTCTTTGGCTCCCCTTGTGTCGAATCAATAAATTTGGGTTTTACTTCCCTCGAAGACTGTTGCGATCCCCTATACTTGTGGGTCATCATGCCTCACGCGAGGCGGCTCCGGAGGCCCCCTCCAAACTCCAGCTCGTCTCCCCCATGATATTCTCCACACGGCCGCTGCCGCCGTCGGCGCCGGCGGTGGCGGCCACGCCCAGTCTGTCCTAAATGGGGGAGTGAGGGCGGGTGCGCTCCGATTTCTCCTACGGCCATGGCCTCCTACGCGCGAAGGCGGGCCTTCGCCGCGACAGCACATGTGGAAAGCGGAGGTAAGTCGCGGGGACGGTGGCCATGGGCGGCCTCGTGTCGTCGACCTACTCGAGGCAAAACGGTGGAGACGGCATGGAGGCAGCTCCCTCCCCGCGGATTGGCTCCTTCGGGGCTACGACGGGTGGATCCCAGCAGATCTGGGAGGCAAAGTTCCGTTCGTTTGGGCTGACGATGGCGGCGTCCGTGGACGTCGTTTCTTTGTTGAAGGAATCAACGCTGCGATCTCCCGCCCTCCGTCAAGATGTTCCGTGGAAACCCTAGATCCGGTTCTCCCGAATCGGACAATGGTGATACTTAAATGTCGTTCTACCTCTTGGGGGGCATCGTTTTGGAACAAGTTTTGCGTGGAGGGTGTTGGTGTTTGCGCGATAGAAAACAAAAAATTTCTCTCTCATGCGGAAGCAACACTCAAGATCCAATCTAGAAGATGCCAGTAACGGGGAGAGTAGTTCATCATACCCTCGAAGAACACGCGCGTTGAACGTTTAATTCAACGCAGCTCGGTGAAGTTGTTGACGATGTTCGATCCGATCAGCACCGCAAACGAGCAGCACCTCCGGAGGCTTGCACACGTACAGCTCGATGATGTCTCCCTCTTCTTGATCCAGCAAGCTAGAGGGAGAAGTAGGTGGGATCGATTCCAGCAGCACGACGGCGTGGTGGTGGATATGGTGGAGTGTTCCCGCGGGCAGGGCTTCGCCAAGCGGTGCGCGGGAGAAAGGAGAAGATGCGGCAGCGATTCGCATCACATGGTGTGCCTCTCTCATCTCTTATATAGGCAAGGGAGCTGCAGCCACTTAATTCTCAAGGTAGTAACCCCCTCTTTAAAGAGTGGTAACCCCCCTCTCCTTTAAAAGGTAGTAACCCCCTCTTTCAAGAGTGGTAACCCCCCATTTAAGGGATGCCCATTGATTGACCACTTGGACCAAGTAGGCCTGGTCAAATGGACCAGTGGGCCACCCTTGGTCGTTGGGTACAGGTGGGCCCCACAGTGGGACCCTCCGGAACCTTCTAGAACATTCCGACACTCTGCCGGAAAAATCCCGAACTTTTCCGGAACCCTGAAATCAACTTGCCATATATAAATCTTTACCTCCGGACTCTTCCGGAGCTCCTCGTGATGTCTAGGATCTCATCCGAGACTCCGAACAATATTCGGACACCATTAACAAAATTATCCCAGAGCTACTCTAGCGTTACCGAACGTTAAGTGTGTGACCCTACGGGTTCGAGAACGTGTAGACATGATCGAGACACCTCTCCGATCAATAACCATTAGAGGGACCAGGATATCCATAATGACTCCCACACATTCAACGAAGATCTTTATCGGTTGAACCACTATGTCGTGGACTACTGTAATCCGTATACAATTTCCTTTGTCACGCGATATTTTACTTACCCGAGATTTGATCGTCGGTATCACTATACCTAGTTCAATCTCGTTACCGGTAAGTAATCTTTACTCGTTCCGTAATACAACATTCTTTGTGACTAACTCATTAGTCATGTGCTTGCAAGCTTTACCGAATGTGCACTACCGAGTGGGCCCAGAGTATATCTCTCCGAAACACGGATGGACAAATCCCAGTCTTGATTCATGTAATTCAACAAGTACTTTCCGAGATACCCGTAAGACACCTTTATGATCACCCTGTCACGAAGCGATGGTTGATGTCCCCAAAGTATTCTTCCAGCACCCGGGAATAACATGATCTCATGGTCTAAGAAATATGATACTTGACAATAAAAGGCATGACAATATAAAACTTAATGAAACGATCAATATTGTTATGCTTAGTTGGGTCTGTCCATCACGTCAGTCTTCTAATGACATGATCCCGTTAATTAATTAACAACTCATGTTCATGGTTAGGAAACCATAACCATCATTAATTAACGAGCTAGTCTAGTAGAGGCTTACTAGGGACGAGGTGTTGTTTATGCAACCACACATGTATTATGTTTCCGGTTAATACAGTTATAGCATGGAAAATAAACATATATCATGAACACGGAAATATGATAATAACAATTTTATTATTGCCTCTAGGGCATATTTCCAACAGTCTCCCACTTGCACTAGAGTCAATAATCCAGTCAATAAGTAAGCATTTAACACCTATGGCATTCAAGTGTTATTTCTATGCTTCGCATGTGGTAAACTCCATCAAAAGATCTGACATGTTTAGGTCCGTTTGTATTTGCATCTCTTAGCGTCTCCACGCATCACTCATTCTCTAATGAGATGGCTTTGTATATATTTGGTCAACCGGTGAGACCTTAATTCCTCAGCTTAAACTAATGTTACCAACATTTGTGAAAACGTTGCTTCATAGTGTCAGCATTCTTGGAAATTCACCAAGTTCATTAAAGAACTTTCTGACACAAAAATATTCTTCTTATTTGTTGTCAAAACAACGCCTTATTTGTTGTCAACACAACGCTATATACTTAGCCTTTGTTGTAGTATTTATCACAATACTTTAATTTTGAAATTCATTCAAAACCAGCATGGAACTTTCTTCCAGCCTATTGTGCCACCCTTCAACACATCTTGTAATTGAGATATATTTATTTGGATCAATGACAATACTATTGGTGTAACATATTACAACGAATATTTTGTCATTACTGCATATAGAAACACATCCTTAGTTTTTCTTAAACTACTTAAGGATCTTTCCTACTGTTGTCCAATCATCATATGAATTATCCTGGTATAACACTTTATAGCATAGGACTTGTCTGGTTGTGTACATATGATGGAACACATGACTTAGAAATCTCAATTTTGCTCATCATGTGTCAAAACACTTGATATTGCTCAATTCTTTTCATGCAGCAAGAACACTTTCTTGTCGTTTTAATATTGACTACTTCAATACTTCATCTATGTACTTTGGCTCAATCATATCAGGCGCTTCAATCCATCTTTATAGATATTGATGCCCAATATAATGTTTAGCCTAAGCCTTTCATCAATATGAAATCTTAACCGTGTAAATTTAAAATACATATTTTCCAATCAACTATATGTCATCTACATAAAGTATTAGAAATATGTCTAAGCACTCCCACTTAATTTCTTGTAACTCTACAAGTATCTTCACTATTCATGATGGAATCAAACTCTTTTGATAGCTTCATGAAAGTAAAGATTCCAACTTCGTTATGCTCATTTCAACCATTGAAGTTTGCATACTTTTCTAGAAACCCTTTTGAATTTTACAAAACTCATAGACTGTGTCACGTACACATCCTTAATCAGCCTTCCTTGAGAGGAAAGTTGTTTTGTTATTCAACTGCCATATCAGAATATGTAACTTTTTCTAGAACTATCCGTAAAGACGAAAGTATCACTACGGAAGATCAAAATCTTTTCATAGTCAACTCCTTGAACTTTGTCGCAAACACCTTTTCGACAAGTTAAACTTTCAATGGATGTAAACATCCACGTCTTGTTGCTATATAGATCCATTTGCAACCATGAGGATTCACGCCTTCTGAAAGGATTGCCAAGTCACATACTTGACATTCATACATGGATACTATCTCGGATATAATGACTCACAGCCAATTTACGAAGTCAGGGCCCATCATTCGCTTCCTTTATAATTTGCAGGTCCTTTGTTGTCAAAACAACACTTCATTCTCAAACCACAAGTTGGTCTAAGCACAAAGTTTTACGACCTTCGTGGTTCAGTTTGCAAACTCTTTCGAAGTTACTACAACACATGTAGTGTCTTCCACTTAGTCAAATTAGGAGACTCTAGAACAACTTCTAGTGCTGCGCTACTCTTGACATGATAATGATGATTCTCTAATCTCATCGAGTTGCACTGTCCTCCCACTCACTTCTTTCGCAAGAACAATTTTCTCGAGAAATCTACCCTTTCTGACAAACAACATTTGTCTTAGGTTTGGTGATAGGAGAAATACCCAACGGATTCTTTGGGATAACCTTATAAACATATATTTATCCGATTTTGGTTGTAAACATTTTACACATGCTATGCATACCAAAATTTAAGAAAAGACAATTCGGGTCACTACCCAAGCCATAACGCGTATGGTGTCATTTTCAACGGATCACGATGGTGCTCTTTTAAGTGTAAAAGCGGTAGTCTCTAAAGCATAAACTACAAAAATATAATGGCATTTTATTTATCTTACCATGTCTTACAAAGTTCGATAATGTCTCTCTAACACTCCATACTTCTGTGGGGTTTTCGAGAAGGATAAGTTGTGGAACAATTCTGCAACTCCTCAGATGTTTCGCTAAACTCGTAACTCAAACTTTATTCTTTATGATCCAATCATAAATACTTGATTCTCTTGTTACGATGATTTTTTCACTTCATACTAACAATACATTGAACTAATTCAAAAATGTCAAATTCCTTTCTCATTAAATAGATATACTCATGTATCTACTCAAATCATCGGTGGAATATGAAGAAAAATTAATCCACCACACACGGCTATTCATAATGGACCATGTACATCAATATGTACAATCTCCACTAATTTAGTCGTCCGTTCTACTTTGGCCTATGAACGGAGTTTTAGTCATCTTTTGGAAGAGATCTCACAAGCGTCAATTCATTCAAAAACAAAAATGACTCCGAAAGTCCATCAACATGGAGTTCCTTCATGTTTTCCTTTCCATTATGAACTAAAACGGCAGTGTCACAACTTAAGTGAAATTCTTTAATTTTACGTCTTGCGATGTTTAGCATTTAGTCTTATAGATGTTTATTTTACCAACACGATTTATATTTACTCATCCATCAATTATGGAACATGGTCATAGTGTGAACAACTCATTTGTTCTCACCATAAGCAGGAACAAAATAACAACTTATTAAGTTCTTAAAATAAATCTTGAAGGTTTGTTTCGATGCGACAGTGAACACAATAACACTTTATTTTCGTTCTTGTCATGATCGATTTGACATCTATTACTAGTTCTTTCAGGCTCTTGTATTTCTTGCATTGTGTTGCTATGACAATTCATACCAACCAATCTAGTATCAAAATACCCCAAAATACTTTGTTAACTAGTAATACATCTATAACCTGTATATCATGCATATACTCCTGAGCTGGACTTTTCCAGTCTTTTCTTTTCTGCCATATAATTTTGTAATTCTATTTTCAGTGTTCCCTTTCCTTTACAGAAGAATCATTCAACATCAAACAATGCCAGTCGAACTAGCACATTTTCCTTGGCGTGTTAGTCATATACTATCACCCATGGAGTCATATTTTTGAAGTTGATTGTTTCACTAATATCACCATATTATTAGCATTCTTCCATGCCTATTCCACCCTTAGCAATCTTCAAGCATAGTAAACGATTTTTACCCACACTTTTAATCCATCCCATCATAACAATTTTGTGATGAAGCTACTATAGCTCAAAGGAAGGAATTTAGAGGATAATGTCAGTGCCCAACGTCTTGGGATGATTCAAACGCCTAGCGTCTTCAATCCTTGCATATATTCAAATAATATAAGCACATTGTCACAATAAATTACACTCAGTCATGTTGCGACAAACAGGGTTCTAGATATCAATATATCTTTCACTCCTCGCTTGTTTCTGAAAACAATTCTTTTCAGATCCTAGATCACCTGATACTCAAAACATTCTTTTGAAGATCAGGTATCATGGAAGCAAGCATGACACTAGATACTAAGTCGGAATCATTTGCTCTTTAGATCAATCAATCATTAATCACATGGAGCTAGGTAGGTATTACCGAAAATTTACAATAGGACTCTTATTTAAATTCACCTAATACGGTACCAGTCCATAATGGTTTTGCCAGATCAAAACAGTTTTATCTCAATTAACAATCTACGTGTAAGGTAGTTTGTGGATGCCAAAGTCTAGTACAAATTATGCAAATACACTATGATAGGTGGTTCATGATAAATTTTGTTCATGTTAATTCAAAAATTACTACGTGAACTCCCACTCAAAACAACATCCCTCTAGTCGTTTCAGTGATTACACAAACCAAATTCACTACACCGATAACCGATCATCACGTGAGATGGTGCAGCTGCAAAGGCGAACATCAACATGTTCATCATATCATCCATATGACTCGTGCTTTACCTTTCGGTTACGTGTTCCGAGGCCATGTCTGCACATGCTAGGCTCGCCAAGTAGAACCGTAGTATTTGCGTGTGTAAATCTGGCTTACACCCGTTGTATGCGAACGTTGAGTCTATCACACCCGATCATCACGTGGTGCTTCGAAACAATGAACTTTCTTAACGGTGCATACTAAGGAAGAACACATTATTATCTTGATATTTACGTGCGAGGGATCATCTTATAATGCTACCGTCGTGCACACGCAAAATAAGATGCATAAAAGGATAAACATCACATGCATAAAAAATATGTGACATGGTATAGCCCTTTTATTGCGTCTTGATCTCCATCTTAAACGCACCGGCATGATCTCCATCATGGCGCCATGTTCATGTGGCGCCTTGGTTGTCTCCACCACGTTGCATCCCATATATTGCTAACTCATAGCGATAAATAATGCAATTACATGGCGTTTGAAGTTGACACGCAGGTCATACAATTTTTAATTAAGACAACCATATGGCTCCTGCCGGTTGCCGTACTCATCGACATGCAAGTCGTGAAACATTACAAAACATGATCATCTCATACATCACAAATATATCATATGAACAGTTTGGGCTATACCATATCACAAGCACCCCTGCAAAAACAAGTTAGACGCCTCTCCCTTATTCTTTGCAAATTTTACGTGGCTTAGGGCTTTCGAAGAAAGAACCGATCTTACCTACGAACATGAAACCACAACGGTGATAAACAAATTATTAACAACCCGTTGTAGATTAAATCTTAACTATAGTGGGAGAGACAGACACCCGCAAAGCCACTTATGCAATACAAGTTGCATGTCAGTCGTGGAACAAGTCTCATGTACGTGGACATGTAAAGTTAGTCCGGGCCGCTTCATCCCACTATGCCACTAAGATTCAAAATACACAAAGGAAGTAATAACATGATTATCAACGCCCACATACACATATGTGTTCTACCCGTACCAAAACATCTACGCATAGATCCGGCTCTGATACCACTGTAGGAGTTTGCGCGATAGAAAACAAAAAATTCTCTCTCATGCGGAAGCAACACTCAAGATCCAATCTAGAAGATGCCAGTAACGGGAGAGTAGTTCATCATACCCTCGAAGAACACGCGCGTTGAACGTTTAATTCAACGCAGCTCGGTGAAGTTGTTGACGATGTTCGATCCGATCAGCACCGCAAACGAGCAGCACCTCCGGAGGCTTGCACACGTACAGCTCGATGACGTCTCCCTCTTCTTGATCCAGCAAGCTAGAGGGAGAAGTAGGTGGGATCGATTCCAGCAGCACGACGGCGTGGTGGTGGATATGGTGGAGTGTTCCCGCGGGCAGGGCTTCGCCAAGCGGTGCGCGGGAGGAAGGAGGAGATGCGGCAGCGATTCGCATCACATGGTGTGCCTCTCTCATCTCTTATATAGGCAAGGGAGCTGCAGCCACTTAATTCTCAAGGTAGTAACCCCCTCTTTAAAGAGTGGTAACCCCCTCTCCTTTAAAAGGTAGTAACCCCCTCTTTCAAGAGTGGTAACCCCCCATTTAAGGGATGCCCATTGATTGACCACTTGGACCAAGTAGGCCTGGTCAAATGGACCAGTGGGCCACCCTTGGTCGTTGGGTACAGGTGGGCCCCACAGTGGGACCCTCCGGAACCTTCTAGAACATTCCGACACTCTGCCGAAAAATCCCGAACTTTTCCGGAACCCTGAAATCAACTTGCCATATATAAATCTTTACCTCCGGACTCTTCCGGAGCTCCTCGTGATGTCTAGGATCTCATCCGAGACTCCGAACAATATTCGGACACCATTAACAAAATTATCCCAGAGCTACTCTAGCGTTACCGAACGTTAAGTGTGTGACCCTACGGGTTCGAGAACGTGTAGACATGATCGAGACACCTCTCCGATCAATAACCATTAGAGGGACCAGGATATCCATAATGACTCCCACACATTCAACGAAGATCTTTATCGGTTGAACCACTATGTCGTGGACTACTGTAATCCGTATACAATTTCCTTTGTCACGCGATATTTTACTTACCCGAGATTTGATCGTCGGTATCACTATACCTAGTTCAATCTCGTTACCGGTAAGTAATCTTTACTCGTTCCGTAATACAACATTCTTTGTGACTAACTCATTAGTCATGTGCTTGCAAGCTTTACCGAATGTGCACTACCGAGTGGGCCCAGAGTATATCTCTCCGAAACACGGATGGACAAATCCCAGTCTTGATTCATGTAATTCAACAAGTACTTTCCGAGATACCCGTAAGACACCTTTATGATCACCCTGTCACGAAGCGATGGTTGATGTCCCCAAAGTATTCTTCCAGCACCCGGGAATAACATGATCTCATGGTCTAAGAAATATGATACTTGACAATAAAAGGCATGACAATATAAAACTTAATGAAACGATCAATATTGTTATGCTTAGTTGGGTCTGTCCATCACGTCAGTCTTCTAATGACATGATCCCGTTAATTAATTAACAACTCATGTTCATGGTTAGGAAACCATAACCATCATTAATTAACGAGCTAGTCTAGTAGAGGCTTACTAGGGACGAGGTGTTGTTTATGCAACCACACATGTATTATGTTTCCGGTTAATACAGTTATAGCATGGAAAATAAACATATATCATGAACACGGAAATATGATAATAACAATTTTATTATTGCCTCTAGGGCATATTTCCAACAGAGGGGTCTAGTCGTGGTGCGGTGTTGCTTCTATCGTGTTGGCGTCAGCGAGTCTCGGCGGCATGGCGCTACGGGGTATCGGTGGTGGACGCGTGTTGATCGACGTACGCAGGGTGGTGGAGCTGTCTGACACCATGGCGGAGTCCATGGCTGGCCTGACAAGGTTAATGCTTTGTCCCCTATCCTGAAGATGAATATGGCTTAGAGGAAGACGGCGGCGGCGACTTTGTAGCGTGTGCATCGGTGCCGCTGAGGGTCTGCTGGACCGGTTGTGCCCCTTACTCGCTAACGGGCGGCTTGGTGTGGCCTTTTTCTGTTGATGATGCACGTTGGTATGTTGTTAGGGCGCATGGCCCTGTTCTTGGCCACCCCCTTCATTAGCTTTGTAGGTGCAGCGAACTGTCGCTAGGTTGGTGGCTTCGTTTTGGGTTGATCTTTGTATTCCTCTTGTAAGATTTTGTTCAACAATCTAATGAAAACGGTTGTCTGCATCCTTTTAATGCAAATGCTGGTGGTACACCCTCCATTTCGAAAAAATGCTATATGTTGCTTATGTACTCAAGCAGGTTAATGTCTTGTCAAGGACATCCTTTCTGTTTTTTGGTGGCTCTATTCATGCTTCTCTTTGTAAAATGCACCTAATCTTAACAAAATCTCTTATGTTAAAAAAAAGATAAAGAGTAGAACTTCGGGCTGAGTCAGCTTCATTGGATAGCATACGATGTAGGGGTGTAAACGGATAGGATAATTTCCGCACCGAATCCGTCGCCGAATCCGTTTTTAAAGAATCCATATCCGGTTCCGAAAAATTTGCCGGATAAGGATATCCGATTCCGAACTGAACACCCGGATACGGTGTAGGATATGGTATGTAAAATAGCATCCGAATATGGATTATCCGAATATTAGTTAGAATTATCCGATGGTTATAATCTGAATAATCCGATTTTCTACCGAAATGTCTAAACTAATAGATCACAATTTGTAGTTAGTGAGTTGTGGAGCTCATTTGTTGAACAAAGACTCCCTTGCATGGTCATTATACATACTATGGAGTATAACTTTGTTAGATTATTATGTTGTTGAGCTATTATTTTTGGTTATGTGGCTTGACAATATACATTGCGCATACCGATCCAATTAATTTTTTTTCCGCCCGAATCCGCTCTATTTCCGTTCCGAATCCGTGATTATATCTATCCGCCTCCGAATCCGCAACCGTTCATTATCCGATCCGATCTGAATCCGAGAAAAAATATGGTAAAGGATATGGTAGAGGCAAAATCCGATCCGATCCGATCCGTTTACACCCCTAATACGATGCCATGAGGCTCATCACAGGTAGCCGCCATCTTGATCTTTAAAAGGAATGTTATCAAGCATTCAAATTTCAAACTATATATCATTTTTGGTGCAAAAATACAATACCAGCTGTTAAACATCTATACAAAATCTTAGCCAAGAACAAGGCGTTGTTGGAATTATTTTCAACGAGCTAGCTTAACTTTGCACCCAGATTATCAAGTATTCAGTCATTTAGCTAACCACAACTATCCATGTCTTCATCAAGGGCACACACACGGCCACTAAATTTTGTAGCATCTTATCCCAAATCCAGTACGTGGAAATCAAAGAACATAATCATCTAAACACCAGGCATGTTTTGATAATTTAGTAGCAAGTACTGACAAGTTACATATAGAAATTTTATGTAATATGGCCTTTGTAGAGCTTTAGAACCATAATATTGTCGAGCTGGACTTCGTCAAGATTTGCACCAAATTCAAATCAAATCCAAAATACGAAACATCACACCCGAAAATACACACCTCTCTGATAAAAAAATAGAATAGGGTATGGTACCTCCGGGAGCAGAGTTCGAGGATTCATCTCATAAGAGAAGAACACCAACGTTCACGGTGGGCATGGACACCTCAAGACCGAGAAATCAAGGGAGGAGGGTATTGCGGCGTTGTAAACTTAACTTCAGAGGGATGTATACGTAGGGGAGCACGCAACCACATTCAAATCAAATCCAAAATAGCAAACACCATACCACAAATACACATCTCTCTAATAAACAAATCAGAATGGTGCATCGTACCTCCAGGAAGGAGAGTGAGGATTCCTCTCATAAGAACGACGCCAACGTTCACGATGGGCATGGACACATGAAGACTGAGAAATGGAAGGAGGATAGCATTATGGAGCCGCAAGCTTACCTCGAAATGAGGGAGACACTGGGGAGCACGTGTCGATTCGCCACCGACTCATGTTTTGTTCCAGATTCATCAGCCGCTCAATTGTTCCTGAGTGGAGAGGAGATATCATCATGTTCACCAGACGACATGGAAGTCGTGGGCACAGACGAAGACGAGGAGCAAGGGCGTGGGGGTGGGGGGGGGGGGGGGGAGCGTGCAGTTCCTCAGCTCGTATGGGGAAGTTCGACATCGAGAGCTTGCTGTGGATGGAGGCAGAAGTGCAAGAAGGGCACGTCGACGACTCGGTGGAGGTTGGCGGCGAGGACTTGGGAAAGGTGAGGAGGAGTGCATGTGGAGGAGGGAGGGAGTCTACATGAGGCGGCACGGCTTTTGTCCAATATTTGCGATCCCTTGTAAGATCTAGGGTTTCAACCGGTCTCTTTTTGCCCACAACCAACGAGTTTAGCCACCATCCTCTGATACGCGGGACCACGGAAATTAAAGGCCCACGATCGGTTGCTCATCCAAACAATCCAGAGAGTAAAGCACCACGGTTAAAAAGAATGGTAAGATTGGTTGACAGAGTACATCGCACAGTGCACATTGGCCAAGGAGCCGGATAGTCCAACATCTTCTAATACTAGCCACAGTGAGGATATCATAAGTGGTATCATGCATGTCATGTTGGCAAAAAACTGACGTGTCACTGCGATGAGAGAGGTAAAAAATAATACACAATATGTATCGTAACTTCTTGTGCAATATGCAATAGTCAGCATACATGCATTGCATAGGTAAAAAATAATATGTGCATTGCACGTGCATGATTACTAGTGATGAGAGAGGTGACAGTGTTAAGCGCAACATAACGGATTCCAATGCAAGATGAGTCTGTAACCTAATAAATGCAGTATTATATGGTACCACATATATTACTATCCATTGTGGAGATACTAACATAGTACTATAACATTGTGACTAGTCTAAAGAGTAATAATAAAATCAAGGGTATATAATCTTTCAATTCCCTATATTAACTCCGTTGTAATTCTTGTCGTGATTTTATTTCATATTTGAACTAAACTAATAATTTCTCCGATCCCTGAAGAGTAGGATTAGGCACGCATTAATGACGTGTGATTGTCTAGATAGATCTTCATCCCAATCCATTCCCCTTACAATAACAGAGCAGGCGAGTAACTGACGCACACTCCACTGCCATCCGAGCGGAACCAACGGAAGAAATCCCCAATTCCCCAATCACCGGCGGCAATGTCCCTCCGCAAGCGCCAGCGCTCGGCGAGCAGCTCCCGCCTCGCCACCCTCTCCTCGCCGCCGTCGCCTACCCGCGCCGCTTCCTCCTCCGCCTACTCTCCTACGCTCTCCTTCCCCAACGCCGACCTCCTCCTCCGCCTCCACCTCGAGCCCCCCGCCGACGACGACCCGGCCCTCGCCCCCTTCCTAGACCTCAACGTCTCCTCGGCATCCCTCAACCGCTCCCGCTACTTCGCCGCCCTCCTCTCCGATCGCTGGTGCCCTCCCCCGTCGTCCTCCCCGGCTGGCCGCCTCTCCCTCGCGGTGCCCGTTCCGGCCTCCTGCTCCCGGCCCTTCCACGCCCACGTCGAGGTCATCCGGCTCCTCCACACGCTCGATTTCGCCGGCACCATCCGCTCCCCTGCCGATGCCCTCGACATCCTCCCCGTCGCGCTGCAGCTCCTCTTCGACGCCTGCGTCGAGGCGTGCATCCGCTTCCTCGAGGCCGTGCCATGGTCCGAGGAGGAGGAGGCCCGCGTCCTCGACCTCGCGCCGTTCCTCCCCGGCGACGAGGCCACCGACCTCCTCGCCAGGGTCTCCCTTCCTCCCACCGCAGCCGCTGCGGCCAGGTCCCCCTCCGAGGCGATGCTCCACGGCCTCATCCATTCCGCCATCCACGGCCACCCGGTCCCTGCCGCCACCAAGGCGTTCGTCGCGATGCTCCTCAAGGACTACCCCTCCCGTGACTGCGTCCACAAGGTGCTCGACGAGGCGTTCCTCTCCCGGCTCGACACCGTCAAGGAGCTTATGGGGAAGTACGCCAGCCCCGACTTCAGGATCGCTGTGGACAGCGACGAGCGCGAGGCGATACAGAAGCTCAACCTGCACTCCGCGGTCTTGAACGTCAAGCATCTGCTTTGGCTCATTGAGAGGATGGTGGACATGCGGGTGGCCGATAATGCGGTTAGGCTGTGGAGCGACCAGGTTGCACTTGCTGCTGATTTGCAGAAGTTGCTCACTGATGCTGACATGTGGAGGAACATGGCCCCTGGGCTCCCCATGCTTGTCACCAGATGCACGCTGAGGCTCGCCAATTCTGTTGTCATTGGGGAGACACTGGTTTCTCGGCAGGTTAGTCTGTATTCTGTAAGATGACATTACTCCCATTGTGTGAACATATCTCTGTGTTACTACTTTTTTTATAAAAATATGCTATGACGATAAGTGTCGCAGTTCATATGATGACTAGTTTTGAACTTCCAATATGATTAGCTTCTGGTGCAAACTTATGCATTTTGATAGAATTGTCCGTTTGCGACAATAGGTATGCTGGTAGTTCCACTTGCTTTGCTCCAATGGTCAGGGTAAATATTTTAATATTTCTTAGTATGTTGTAATGTGATAGCAAATGTTTAGTAGCTTATATGCGGTATGCTGACATGATCCCGTGCTTTTGAATGAGAGCCCGTGCTTTTGAATGACTTAACTTTGCCTCGGCTTCTGCTATGATCTATTGATGGAATTCTTTCATCTGTAGACGTTAAGGACTTGTGATATTGGCATTATTTTAATCTTACACAAAATAGAAATGTTGTGCTCCATTATTTATAGTTGAGGCATAATTTGCATCTTGAATACTCCCTCGTAAGAGCCATAGGTTTGAATTTCTATAACCTCTTCGTGTTTTGTGCTGGTTGTTTGTGATTTACTTTAGTCACATTTTGTATAGGAATGGCCATGTTATGTATTATGTTAAGGTGCCGTCTAGCACATGACAGAATAAAGAGAACTGTTTGGATGTATTAATGACCTTGTGTTTTATTTACATTGATGGATCAATATGTTTTGAACAGATATGGATAACAAGTTGAAGTTGTTGCTATGTGTTCTATTTTGGATTATGTTTCTTTGCTAAACTACGAATGGTGATGATTGCAGTACCAAAAACCAAGTATTATAGCAAATGGAAACCCTATGAGAACCTGGGAGTCTGCGTGTATTTAGGGTGGAATTTGTAAGAACTTTACTGATAATGGGTTGATTTGTAGATACGGAAGCATTATTTGTGGTGATAGAGAACTAGAGATGGTTAAGAGTTGAAAGAAAGGTATCATACTATAATGCAGGTGGAGCACGTTATAGTAGATATCTAGATATGCATGAAACCAATTTCCGATGGGAAGCTTTTCATGAGAATGAATCAAGATTTGGGTACTTCATTCCCGTAGGGGAATGACAAGTTATTTATACGCATCTCAGTTGGGTGCTAAGATTCTTACTAGTAAGAGGTGAATCGGTCATGTTGGGAAGCAAATGGTTAGGACAACTTGCTGAGTTGCACCCTGTTTAGCTTTTAGTTTAGGCTCGCCAATTCTGTTGTCGTTTGGGAGACACTGGTTTCTCGACAGGTTAGTCTGCAAGTTGACACTGATCATATTGCGTAAACACATCTCCGTTTTAGTACTTGTTCTTTTCAAATATGCTATGATGATGAGTGATTAGTTTTGAACTTCCAATATGATCTGCTTCTGGTGCAAATCAACACATTTTGATGAGTTGTCCATTTGCAACAATAGGTATGCTAGTAGTTCCACTTGCTTTGCTCCAATGGTCAGGGTAAATATTATTATATTTCTTAGTATGTTGTTATGTGATAGCAATGTTTAGTGCTTATATGCGGATATGATCCCATGCTATATTTAAATGACTTAACTCTGCATAGGCTTATGCTACAATCTATGAATGGAATGCTTTCATCTAGACGTTAAGAACTTGTGATGTTGACATAATTGTAATCGTGCACAAAATAGCAAATTTGCTCTCCATTATTACTTGAGGCAAATTTGCAGCGTGAATACTCGCAGATAAGGGCCATAGGCTTGAATTTCCATATCACTTCGTGTTTTCTGCTGGTTGCTTGTGATTTACTTTATTCACATTTTTATAGGAATGACCATATAATGTATTTGTGTTGAGGGGGCGTCTAGAAGATGACAGAGTACGATAACTGTTCGAATTTATTAACGAGCTTGTGCTTCATTTAGATTAATTGCTTGCACTTAAGTGGATCAATATTTTGTGAACAGATATGGGTAACAAGTTGAAGTTTTTGCGATGTGTTTTATTGTGGCTTTATGTTTCATTGCTAAAGTACGAATGGGGTAATTGCATTACCAAGTACTTCTGGCAAATGGAAGCCCTATGAGGACCTAGGAGTCTACATGTGTTTTAGGGGGGATTTGCAAGAAACTCGCTGATAAGGGGTTGATTTGTTGATGTGTAAGCATTATTTGTTGTGGTAGAGAACTGGAGATGGTTAGGAGTTGAAAGAAAGGTATCATAGTATAACGTAGGTGGAGTTCGTTGAGATATGATGAACCCAAGTTAAATTCTGATGGAAGGGTTTTCATGAGAATGAATCAAGATTTGGGTAATTCATGCCCATAGGTCAATGACAAGTTACTTATACGCATTTGAGTTGGGTGCTAAGATTTTTACTACTAACAAGTAAAGCTGACATGTTGGAAAGCAAATGGTTAGTTGTTTTGCTGAGTTGCTCCCTGTTTAGCTTTTATTTTAGGCGATTTTGCTGTTTATCTTTACGAAATTAACACTAGAACTGGACGAAAGTCATTTTGTTGAATGGTAGCCAACTCTTTTACCTCTTTCTTTTAAGCCTGCCAGATATGTCTGTTATATGTACGGTCAGGGGTTAGCAGGGCCATCCAAATAAAAATAGTTGGATGGGATGCATCATGTTTTCATATCATATGAATGAAGAGGCTCCCCAATCTATGATATGCTTTCAGTTCACATGCTTATGGATTTTGCACCTGTAATTATCAACATGCCAAGAGTGCGTTCTTTCTCCTATTCAGTTCCATAGGTTTGGTGCCATTCATCATGTCAGCGGTGTGTCCATCCTTTAGTTTAGATCTGTCTCCACAACGGTGAGTAGTAGGCTACAATATTTAGTTTGCTGAATAGGCTACTACATAGGTTACTAGTTACAGGTTAGATTCATCAGATGCTCTGTTGGAAATCTTGTCCTTGTAACTGGACAGAAACTAGTAGAAATTCCTTCTGATGCTTGCTACGGTAATATGTGAATAGATAACGGAGTTGAAATGTTTCGAATGAACTCTCCGTTTGCTCTGTGCATAATGGTTGTGATAGAACTTACTGTAGATATTCTGTCATTTGTATTATCTGATCTCCGCTTCTCAGTCTGCTCACCGACTTGTTTATTATCAAGTGTCATGCCAGAGCCTGCAGTTCTTTGTTTGTATTATATCACGCGCATGCTTAGTATCCATTGCTTGTCACTTCATTTTCATTCCTCCATCTGCTCTGGCCTCTATGGCCACTCACTACGCTTGTGAGTTCAGCCTAAATTTGGGGGAATGAGTAGGCTTTGCAAGTTTGAATAGTTAGATGCATTTGTTCAACTGTTTTGTGTGATATTTGAAATACAGATTTGCCTTTATATTTGCATCTCTTCATCTGTAACAGGTTTAGAAAGTGATAATTTGCATCTAAGTCTAGGTTTTAGAATTGTGGTATTTCTTGTGACACAGCAAATTATCCTGATCTTTAGTCTAGCAAAAGGACATGAAGTTCTATCTGGAGATGTGGTAGCTCTCTGTCGTCAGATTTCCTATAAAAGCTCATAGGTTTTGCGTTAGTTCCTGGCTTCATGCTTGCTGTTCGGTTTTTGCACTCCACTTTCTTTCGTCTTCCGTGTGGCATCTCAGAGACTCTCTTTTTCTCAGGTGAGGATGAAGCTGGTCAGAAGTTGGCTTCCTGTTCTAAACGTATGCAGGGACATCGCTCAACCCATGCACGGTGGATACAAGTCGACAAACTGCCAAGAGCTGGAGGAGACATTTCTTCAGATCATCTCTACTTTGCCTGTACAGGACGCCCAGGACCTGCTGCAACAATGCCTCGGGTTCTCTACTCGCAGCGTGGATGACTGCCCGCATTTGGTCGCTGCCTTCAAGACATGGTTCCGGCGTGCTGCCAGGGCTCCGCAAGGTGGGGAAGACTGAGGGATGAAACTGCTCTTGAAGCTTCCAAACAGAGCATGCTTCATTGTACATTCGAACATGTAATTATCTGTAGGCCTCCCTGAATAATCTTAATTCTGTTTACCCTAGTGTGCCTTGTGTATATATTTGTTGGAAGGAGATCCTCTGGTGGGCCCGCATGTCAGCGGCCCTAACTATGTTTTTTAGACTAACTATCGCTGGTATGTCTTTTTTTTGTTTTTGAAAGGGTGTTGATATCAATTAAACTTCATCGTCAGGATTACAATCACGTATGACTTGCTCCAGCACACACGCTGGTGCAGATTCATACAACAACACCACTATGCAAACCTTTTCTACTATAGGCTGGGATAAGATGGGCAGCAGTATTTGCAGATCTTGGAATCTTCACAATCTCCAGGGAGGGAATCGCATCAGCAACCTGAAGAGCTTCGTTCAGAATGAAGCTTGCCTGAGACCTGTTGCTGGAGCGGACGAGCGGTTCAGAAGGGCATCCACAACGTTTTTACAGTCACTTTCCACTATGATTGGAGAATTGAGCCTCGAGGCAATTGCAAACCTTCCAACACGGCAGTGGCTTCGGCCTCCATCGCATTACTGCACAGGTCAATAGCGCCCCAAGAAGTGCAGATAATCTTCCCGTTCCAGTTGCGCGTGATTGCACTCCTCCAGTGGCCGGCGCCTGAATCAGTCGAGAAGGCGGCATCGGTATTGATTTTCAACCTACCATGATGAGGCTTGCTCCAGCGAACCAAGGGGACGCGGCTGCTGGCATGTGGTTCCATGGCTTGTTGATACGTAATCTTTCCCTTTCCTTTGCGGTCAGGCTCCTTCAGGACTGATCTGATCTGCATAGTTGTATCATAATAGTTCTCAATGAAGGTAGCAGATTCGCTTATTCTATCTTTTCCATCACCGAAGATATTGTTCTGTCTTCGAGACTGTACCATGCTATTGTAGATATCTCGTCTTGTTTCCCAACCTAGAACGTTGTCTTTCGCAGACATTTGAGTTCTAGATCCCTCATTGCTCTGGCTACACCTTTTTATGCTGAGCGTCAATTCCCTAAAAAAGGGACTCGCATTTCTCTCGTTCAGTTGCTGCGGTGTGCTGTTTCTCCCTTCAGCACACCTCCTGCCAGCCCATCTCTCTTCTGCACGCTGCTAGCTGGCAGTCCTTTGACTGAGATGAGTGAATGAAAGTTTTTTTTTTAGATATAAAGGGTTTCACCCCCTGGTTCCATTGCATGCAACCAAGTTTTACAGCAGTTCAGGCCTCTTCGCGGATGGTAAACCGTATAACAAAAATTTTCGCCAAGTTTACATTTGAGATTTATGGCAGCAATGTCACGAATTCGTACTAGAAGTCAGAGCCTCCCATATGATGAATTATTGTGTATCAGCGTAGACATATATGGCAGTTATATCATATAATACTAAAGGTTAGATCCTCGCATGTGATGAATGATTGTGTGGTAGTGTAGTACCTGCACGCATTATTTCAACAATCGCTCATCTCAAATAAAAGAGCAGAGAAATACGAAAGCTTAAATTGCATTGCAATACACACCTAGCCTATTTACCAATATTCTCCATGCTCATCGTATTACTCCATCTATCCTTTGCATAGTTTTGCCACAATATGTTTGCCACTGGCTATACAATTTGTAATTTGTTGGAATGAGGGGCGTCAGGAACTTCGATATCCCCTACATTGATCCCCACCTTAGCTGGACAATCAAATACCGGACGAGAAATGAATGTTCGAGAAGCAAGACAAATCCAAGTGGTGCGTCTACTACAGAAAGCCAAAATTGCTGGATAATCAAATAAGTTTCTCAACGCCTGCAGAATTGTCAAGATGAAACACAACATCAATATGCATGGATTGTTGGAGACTTGTCACTACGTGTAAATGTGATTGGGGCCTTTTTCCGTTATTTCTAATGACTGTAATAACTTGTCTAGCAATTTATAGATATCCTTTCCCCTAAAAGAATAGCCAAAATCTATTTCTTGTGAGTTGATGCATACACGGTACATGGATCTTCATTAAGGTTACTCTACAGACTAGCTCGGTAGTTAGAATGTTCGATCAAACTAGGCCCCTTCGTGCATTTATCGGCATCCTTGTTTGGTTTTGTTGCCCACGAAAAATAATGAACTAGTAATATATTTGTGTTTTTATATAACAATTCAATTTGATTGAGCTATGTGTGAGTCATGTAGAAGCTAAAATGGAAAGAATATCCTGAAACAATAAAACACTTGCTATAACAAAAAATTGTTTAATTATTGATACAAGATTAGCATCACGAGGATTGCAACTATTCGATTTAAGGTTTTTGAGGCGAAATTTGCGCCTAACTAGCCTTGCTTGTGCAAATAAGTTCTTGCCCTAATAAATAAAAGATACATATTAGCCAGCCATCAACACATCTAATGCTTTTTCACGGGACACCAGTTTGTCATTAACATTAATAAGATATGGATGTTTTTTTCTTCTAAAATTCTCCATTATTGCGTCACGTGATGACAATGTGGCATGCTCGGGCGTGATTTTTATTCTCGCATTTTGGTAATGATAAATTGGGACGTATGCACGAGTTGGAGTTGGAAGGGTAAACATAAGGAAAAACGGCGTGCATAACATATCAGATGCAATCATACCAACACTAAAGAACCAGATCCCATCAAAATCCCGAAAGTAAACGTGCTTGGGCAGAGTAGTATTAGGTTGGGTAATTGTTTGGGAAGTACTCTGGTTGCATCCCTCATTTTCACGATACACGATGATAGTGTGTCATGCTCGGGGCGTGATATTTTTTTGCGGCCAATCGTGCTCGACTTTTGATAACGGTAATTGGGGTGGCAGTTGTAAATTGGGCCGTATCAACGAGAAGGAGCTGAAAAGGAAATCATAAGGGAAAACGGCATCAATAACAAGTCTGTTTCAATCATACCAATACTAAAGCACTGCATCCATTAGAACTCAGAAATTAACCATGCTTGGGTGAGGGTAGTAATATGATGGGTGACCTCTCGAAAGTCCGTGTGGTGCATCCCCCATTGTAGTGTCACGACAATGGCATGAAAAGCTCGGACACGCGTGCCGGCTTTTTTTAATTATAAATTGGGGGTGGCGATGGTAAATTAGGTCGTAAGCATGAGAAGGAGCTGGAGGGCAAGCATAAGAAAAAACTATGGAACCTTTGGTAGTCGACAATTCATTCTCTTCGTTTTTCCTTCGTGGGTGGGCAAAAAATTTCAGTGGAAAGGATATGAAGGAGAAGAAAGATCTCTTAGAGGCTAACGACGAGGTAAATAAATAAGCTGAAACTTCATGTCTCAAAATTTGAAGTGCGTGTCAAATCATTGGTTCATGAGCGTGTGGAGGTTCTTCCATGCAAACAAGAAACATATTGGGTGATAGGGAGATAAAGCACTAAATGAGAAATAACGGGGTAATATTACGAGGTATTTCTAGTGAGTTACTAACTGCAGGGTCGTAAAAATTATTTTCTTAGAGAAGTATGAGGGAATCGTATAGAGGGGATGAGCAGTTAAAAGCGTTCATCACTAAGTGTTATTAGGACCTTTTTGTCCTCATGAGGATAGCTAGCTTTTCCTGGACTGGCAAAGGCATGAAGATATCCCGCAAGTATCCCACAAGGAAAAACAAAAAAGTGTCTAAAGAATTTACCGAGGAATAACTGAGACGAACAATTTTAAATATATTTTTTCAATTGGATTCAATAAACCCCAAAATCCTGACGACTTCCTAGTTGAATTTATCAGGCTTGTTGGGATTTCTTTAAGGATGATCTTATGGTCTTTGTGCTGATTTTAATAAAGCGAGAACTCCATAGTTTGAATTTTGGAGTAATAACAGCTACCGAAGGGCTCCAAGGCTAAAAAACCAACAACAATATAGCCTTGCCTTTTAAAACGTGGATTTATTTCTTTTAGCAAAGTAGGGACAAAAGGACTAACTTTCATTGCTCTCAAGGTAATAGCCTTCTCTGACTATATTTATGCTTGGACGAGGGAACCTCCATTTACATGAGACTATCCATGAGCTCCATACAAAAAAAATGGATGTAGTTATTTTCAAAATTGAAAATCAAAACTCTTATGTAAAAGATAGTTGGCCACTTTTATAACGTGCTCTTCGTATGAATGATTTTTATCATATATGTATAGCTTAGATCTGTACGATTATGCAAAATAAGCATTGTTATTAAGGTTAAGGATGACATATGTTCCAACTGTTAAACGAGGAAGGGTGTTAACTATATCCATGATTTTTCTAAATATTGTGGCAGATATGCTCACCACTCTAATTAACAGAGCAAAAGAAGAAGATGAGACTAGTGATGTTATTCCGCATTCAGTAGACTATGGTCTATATATTTTACAATGTGCAAATTTTACAATCATTTAGTAGGTAATGTTTTGGTGGTAGTTGTGAATCTAAATTTGTTTTGGATGTATCTGAACTACTATTACTGGGCTAGGATGTTCATTTGGGAAGGATCTCGGATGAAGCTCCAGGATTTGATTACTAAATATATTGATTGGAATGGATTCACAATAATTCTAAAAAAAATCTGAATTTTTTATTTCATAATCATTTCTATTTCATTCTAAAAAGAATAAAGAACCAATATTATAATATGGGTTCTGGTTGTGGTTTATGCTCTATGTTTCTCAAATACGTTGGCATCCCGATTCATTACAAGAATATAAACCGTGATTAGAAGAGTATTGAAGATAGATTTGAAAAGGGATGAGCAGCTAGAGATCCAAATATTGTTGTATGGTGGTCCTTAAACTCTTATTAATTTTGTCTTAAGCAGCATATGATCTTTTAGAAATCCATATGGGTGTGCGCAAAAGACTGGATTTACATCGTTCCACATTTTTCTTTTAAACATCCAACATAATTGTACTCCTAATGCTCACGGGGTTTGACAACACAAAGATCTCAATTCACAAACAATTTTCTCATTATTAAATGGCAAATGAAGATATTTACGGAGGATGGTGGTTGACAGTCATTACTTAACAAGTACATGGGTTGTAAAACAATATCATCATTTTCCCCTAAGTCTAGGGACTCACACTATTGTAAGGGCTTATGTGAGTCAAATAATATTTTCTTTATTTTGGCTCGGTAGAAGCACTCGTTTTTTAGAGGATATGTCATTAGACGTCGGAAGAATATGCTAGAGATATCCTATACGTTTTCATGATGTCTGAAATAAATATGCTATTGGGGCCTCTGTTTTAGGAACAAAACCTTACGATGTTTAGTTTTGGTGCACCTTCAGCCAGCCTTATGTGTTTGGACTTATATAGTTACCAAAGTCTAAAATGATATTGTTTGGATGGGAAAATGTGTTTTAAATAGACCTAAATACTATGAGTCGCTTATGGTCAATAGTATGCATTCTATTTTAGTTGGCTCTATATTACAATTGCGTTCTAAGACGTTATGGAAACTTAAAGTGCCACTCAGAATTAAAAATTTCTTTTGTTCTTTATGCCTTGATGTTATTCTTACACAAGATTATTTATTGGGGCAAAATAGGCATGTGAATACATGGTGTAGCTTTTACTTTCAACTTGAGACTATACACCACTTATTTATTGACGACAATGTGACATGCTATTAATTATGATAATATTAATCATCCTCATGTTATGTCACAAATCTTTAGATCATGGTTACATGGTGTTGATAATTATCTCCGTTCTCTTATTTTGTAAGAACACCAACGTTATTTTTGGGTATGGCTTTGTCGCAATGACTTGTTTTTTTATAAGAAGAAAGTTATATCATTTTCACAGGGTTGTTCTAATATATCAATTGGCTGCAGTCGTGGGCTATCTTACAATGTTCACAACACCAGGAGATCAGATGGAAATCGACACCAAGAAGCTGAAGTGGGCAACCAAGGAATTATGTTTCAGGCATCATCATTGCACCTCTCGCCTCTTCGCTCGGACTGCTCCAGGGGAAGTCCTAGATCTAGGACTACCGGATCGGATGATGACAACGTTCTGCGCTGTTGTCCCTCCTGAGGGCATCGTGTTTGGATCAGAGATGGCTGGGAGGGCCAGGAGGTGGCGTGGCGTGGCATCTACCGCGTTGACGACGGCGGGGCTCTGCGACGTGGCGCAACGAGGTCTCGGTGTTGGACGTGAGATGATGGAAGTGCACATATCGGATGCGCTGTCTCTGGCGTCATGACGATGTCGACGGCAGGCATGACAAGGTCATTGCATTGGTCCCTCCAGAAGATGGGTTAGGGGAATACGGCGGCAGCGGCTTCTGAGTGTGTGCATGTGGTGTATGCTAAGGGTCTGCTGTACCGGTTTGGTCTCCCGGCTCATTGTTGGGTGGCTTGGTTGAGGTCTCCGGATTTAGATGATGTGCGTAGGTGTGTGAGGTCATGGCTCATGGCTCCGATCAAGTCCCTCCTTCATTATGCTTGTAGGTGTAGCGACATTTGTTATCGGGAAGGTGGCTTCCGATTGATTGATGTATTTTTTAAGGCTTTTGTGGTTTTCTCTATTAATAAAGAAAAAAAGTTGTGTGCATCATTTTGATGTAGACGCTTGGGGTACGACCTCCATTTTGAAAAAAAAATGAACCATGTTTCCTAATCCATGTTAAAAAAACTTATAACAGATGAGGAATACATACATGTCGTGCCACCCTTCTCTCCTCCCTATCCCCTCTTGTCTTCCTTCCCATGCATCACCAGGCAAATCCCAAGCACCGTTGTCTCGACCAACCCCCGCAGTAGATGCTCGTCGCCCCTGCTTTCGACTATGCCGCTGCATCATCGGGTCCCTACATAGTTGGTGTCGGAGGATCTCTTCTATTGAGTATGGTAGCCGGATCGGTCGTTCGGGCTCTCAGACCTCGTATATGAGAGGCTTTATCTGGTGTGTATCTCCTATGGTGACCGTAGAAGATCATAATAATTGTGGCCTCATCCCGCATTCATCGACGGTGACCAATAGCCATGTTTTGGATGAAGTGGCAGCTAGATCTTGTGATGGTGATGGCCTTCCGCTCTGGCGATGGTATGGGATGCAACCTAATAGGACAACGTAGCTCCTGCGGTTGTCGGTGATATGGGACGTCCACTCTACCTCTAGATAAGGGTTTGATCCAGCTCGGTGGGTGATACGTGAGGAGGTTCGTGCAAATCGTCATGTCAAACATGTTGTTGGTATCAACGGGAAGACGTTCATTTGTCGCCATAGGAAGTGTAATGAAGGTAGTGCAACGTGAAGTGAGCCGGTATTGGATGTTTCCCCTTCCAGCATCTCCTCCAGTGGAATCCGGTTGTCAAGATTGTCAACCGCTAGAGGGGTTCATTATAGTGATGGCTTCAGTGACAAGTATGTACGCACTCCAGTGGGAACACAAGGTCTCTGATGAGGCGATGTCCATGTGCGCCTGCTTTGTGAGACGGTGGCTCGAAGCTCGGTTCCGGGATGAAACTCACGAGATGGACCTATGGTTAGACTTGTCATAACTAGCGCACTTGCGACGTAACCCTTTTTGAAGGCTTTGCCTAGGAGCTATATTTTTTGTTTGGTCATTTGTGTTAGGTTGGTGGAATTCTTGTCGTGAGACCGACGTCAAATAGTAAATAATGTATTCTTGTGTGCATCAATCGATGAAGAGGGCAAGATTTGTCCTTCTTTTCGTGAAAAATAGATATCGGAGGTATAAATTAATTCTCCCAGGCTTGGATTAAGGATTTCCTATTGCTTCTTTATCACGAGCTAGTAGTGCTTTGTCCAAGTAGCTAAGTTGGTGTACAAGACAACTTAACCATATACATAGTATCTATTCCATAAAAGGATATGAAAGAAGGAGATGGAAATACTAAGTATTTTCACCTTAAAGCCAGTGGTAGAAAAATGAAAAACAAAATAGTGTCGCTGGAATATAATGGACAGGAAGTTCTTGGAGAGGATAATTTGATCAAGCATGCCACGGCCTATTATAAATCCCTATTTGGGCCCTCAGTGATCTCAAATTTGAGATTGGAAGATATGGGGAGTCCAACTCTGGATGAAAATGATAGGATCTTTTTAACCATGGATTTTGACTTGGAAGAGATCAAGGAGGTGGTTTTCGAACTGAAACATAATAAAGCAGCAGGCCCTGATGGGTTTCCTATAGAATTTTATCAGAAATTCTGGGATCTTTTTAAGCATGACCTGAAAGAGCTTTTTGATGCTTTTCATAAAGGTGTGCTTGACATTGAGAGACTGAACCATGGGATTATTACTTTGATCCCGAAGGTGCCTGATGCTGACCTGATCCAGCAGTACAGACCGATCTGTTTACTCAATGTCAGTTATAAAATACTGACGAAACTCTTGTAAAAAAGATTAGGTTTGGTGATTCATAAAGTTATTCCGGATACCCAAACAGCTTTCATCAAGGACATGTTTATCATGGAAGGTGTGGTACTGTTACATGAAACCATTCATGAGCTGAAAAGTAAAAAAATGTCAGGAGTGCTTTTCAAAATTGATTTTGAAAAAGCCTACGACAAGGTTAATTGGACTTTCCTGTACCAAATGATGCAAATGAAAGGCTTTGGTGATGTGTTCTCTGATTGGGTCATGAAAACTATGAGAAGGGGTAGAGTTGCAGTCAAGGTTAATGATCAAGTTGGGCCTTATTTCCCCACTTACGCAGGGGTGAGACAAGAAGATCCGCTTGCTCCACTATTGTTTGATATAGTAGGTGATGGACAAGCTTTGATGATACATAAAGCGCAAGAACAAGGAGTTATCACTGGTTTGGTTCCTCATTTGGTGCAACGTGGGATTTCTATCCTACAGTATGCAGATGACACCATTCTGCTGCTTGAGGACACCTTGGAAAATGCCCGAAATGTTAAATTCATTTTGTGCCTGTTTGAACAGAGCTCTGGTTTGAAAATAAACTTTCACATAAGTGAAGTTTACTGTCTCGGAGCGGCTACACAAAGATCGACTCAATTTAGTGAGATTCTGACGTGCAAGTCTACAGAACTTCCCATGAAGTACCTAGGGATGCCTATTGATGAAAAAAGGTTAGCAAGGTCCCAGTGGAATCCGATTGACGAAAAGTTTGCCAAAAAACTCGCTGGCTGGAAGGGGAGGCTGCTGTCAGCAGGCGATAGGTTAACTTTGGTTAACGGTTGCTTGTCCAGCTTACCTCTGTATATGCTTTCTTTTCTTGAAGCACCTAAAGGGACCCTGAAGAAAATGGGATATCCATAGGAAAAGGATGGTCTGGAATGAAAATGATGACAAGAAAAAATATCACTTGGTGAAATGGGAGACTGTCTGTTTGCCAAAGGAATGTGGTGGACTTGGAGTGCTTGATTTGGAATCTATGAATATAAGTTTGCTTTGTAAATGGCTCTGGAAATTGGAAAACACAGAAGGGACCTGGCAGGAGCTGCTGCGTAATAAGTATCTCAACAATCAGGTCTTGTCGCAAGCCCAGCCTGGACCTGGCACCTCACATTTTTGGCAGTGTCTCATGGGGGTTAATCATACCTTCCAGAGATATGCAAAAAGAATTATGAACAATGGAGAAAAAACTCTCTTTTGGGAAGATAGATGGATAAATATTAGTCCTCTTGCTATTCAATTTCCCAGACTTTACAACATCACTTTCACGAAGAATGTGACTGTTGCTAAAGTAAAGAGGAAGAATGGGGGTGTATCAGATTCAGAAGAACTTTGTGGGGGAGACCGCAGCCCAGTTTGCAAATCTGATTGCTTTGGTCGATCCAATTCAACTTAGGGATGAGCCAGATAGAGTCAGTTGGCAAATTGGAACCTCGGGGAAATTCTAGGTTAAAGGCCTGTACTTGAGTATGAGAGCTACTGGAGTTTTTCCACAGAAATTTCTGTGGAAGGTTAAAATCCCCTTGAAGGTTAAAATCTTTGCTTGGCCATTGCTGAAGAAAAGTGTGTTGACAAAAGAAAACCCGGTAAAAAGGGGCTGGACAGGGAATGAGCATTGTCATTTCTGCAGTCAACAAGAAACTGCTGACCACCTTTGCTTTAGGTGAGGTCTAGCCAAACTTGTGTGGCAAGTAGTGTTTTGTGCCTTTGGTCTGGTTAGACTTCCTGACAGTGTCGATGATCTGTTTGGAAACTGGATCAATTCCTTCCCGGCCTCTCAAAAGAAGCTAGTGTTCAGCGATGCAATAGCTGTGTGCTGGACAATCTGGAAGACCAGAAACGATGCGTGTTTTAACAAAAAAAATCCTGATGATCTTGCAACTGTAGTGTTTAGACTCTGTAGCATTCTGAACATGTGGGCGTTATTGGAGAAAAGCCAAGATCAAGAAAAGCTTGAAGATGTAGTGGAGAAGCTGAAGAAGGTGATTCGCGAAGCACTGGCTAGGAAACATGGTTGGGCTCCTACTACGGCGAGGCTCACTAATGGTTGAGTTGGCTTGATTATGTTTGTACCCTGGTTGTTTTTGCTTGTAATAATGCCCCCCCTCTTTGGATAGATTCTGGGTTGTAATGGCTGGCAAATGTACGCTCTTTTCTCTTTTTAATGACTGTTGCGGTTTCTTTTTATGAAATCGGCGGGTGGAGCCTGTTTAGTCAAAAAAAAAAAAGTATCTATTCCCTTTTATAGGAATCTGTACTTTGAAAAACGTTAAGATACTTTATTCAAACATCACCCGCCTGCAAGCTACCGCACCTAACACCATCAATAGCGTTTGGAGCGACATGTCCTCGTATCGATCCCTCCATATATACCGGACAAACTCGTATTGTCTAGTAGTATCACCATATACACATCCACACTTGAGGGTGTGTGTTGATGAAAAACAGTAGAATATGTACGGAGAGAACAATTACTGTTAAACAGTGTGTAACGAGATTAACTGTGGATCAGATGTAGGATAAAATGTCAACAAATTTTATGGGAATTGTAGGCATTGGGGAAAAACTATTTGGTGCCGAAGTGCCTGAATGTAGCCAGTTCGGGCAGTCTGTTAAACCGTCTACTAGAACGTTCTATTCTTGGCCTCTTTAGTGAACGAAGATAGTGTCACCCGTTCCGAGGAAGCGCGTGTGATGACGCGACTCACCTTCTCCTTCCCAGTCGTAGTGCTACCTGCCGGCGAGCCGCACCTCTCCTTGCCCTCAACGGCCCGTTGCATCGCGTCGGAGTCCTTTTGCAGGGAAAGTAGAAAATTACAAAAAATCACCACAATTGTGGTTTGGTTTTTAAATAACCACCACAATTGTGTATCGTGACAAAAAACCACCGGTTTTGCGTAACAGTTTTTTCAAAAAACACTGACCGTGCCTGTCTGCCGCGCAAATGACGACCAGTATCATAATCGTAGGGAAGACAAAAGGTGGGCCCCGCATGTCATAATCATCATTTGCGTGCCAGATAGGCACGGTTATTGTTTTTTGTAAAACTGTTACGTAAAACCGATGGTTTTTTTGTCACGTTACACAATTGTGGTGGTTATTTGAAAACCAAGCCACAATTGTGGTGGTTTTTGTAATTAACTCCAGGGAAAGGGCACGTTAGAGCGCCGGATGGTTTCGGTGCAAGAGGACTCCGCAATTCGTTATCCTGGAATCACGCTGCAGTGTTGCTATGTAATTTCCCGTCGGATATAGCTGACGCGATAACCTTGATTGTGTCCACCTAGCCCCTTAATAAAATCTCCTTTTCCCTGCAAATGCAGAGCGGCCCAGCGACTCGATTTAGAAATGATTGCGGAAAGAAGATTAACGGTATCATGCCAAGCTCCACATACTTGTCTAATTAGCTTGGCACTTCACCTCCCTATCATTTTCGTTGCTAATTAAGCGTAAGTAGTTTTCGTTCCCGATTCTAGAGCCGCCTCCTCCTCATCTCGATCTCTTCACAACGGCGCGCGCTACTAGTTTTCGTTCCCCTTTCCCTGCTCTCACGCAAGGCGAAGAGGGAAGCGACCAAGTCCCCTTCATCCTCCGGCCGGCCGGCCCGTGGATCCCTCTCTCCTACGCCTGCTGCTCCGGTGGCGGCTGTTGGAGTGGGGGTCCCGGTGCTTTGTGCTTGCCTGGTAGGTAGTCTAGGGTTAGTTTTCTTCTGGACAGTGGCGTCTTGATGGAGGCGGCGCCACTGCGTAGAATAAGGTATTCCCCGCTCTGGCCCCATCGCAGCGCTTCTTCTCCGGGAGGCGTTGAAGAGCGAGTGGAAAGCGTCCTGTATTTGTTTGTGCCGTCGACTGCTGCTCCATGTGGTGGTGACGGTTTCCGGAATTTGCTTGTTTCGGCACTGGTTTGGGGGATGCAGGCAGGCAGATCTGTTGCTCTTCGTCGATTTCGCCGGCTGAAGACATCGAATTTGAGGCCCAAGGTGCATGGCGTTGATCCCCGGCCGACGCTCCACAACGATATGTGCTCTGCCGTTAGCGGCGGTGCTTTCTTCGGCTCGCAAAGCAGAGATGCGATGGTGCTCCGACGGCTGTTCAGCGCGTGGTGTTTGTCTCCTACTCCTCCGGCGACGGTGTTGCTGGTGGACGGTGGCAGGCAAAGATTTGGTTCAGCAATCGACCCCTTCAGGATCTATTTGTAAATTTCTTTTATGTGGGGTGTTTTTTGCTTTTGTGCCGTGACGGTTGTCCTCTCTGGAATTGTCCGGTGTGGACTAAGTGTGTTGTAATTTTCAACATTATATTATAAACACGTGGTTTCCTTAAAAAAAAGCGTAAGTAGTACTATGTACCATGCCAAGCTCCACATAGTAGTGCATCCAGGAAAATTCCTCCGATGGAATTTTTTGATACCGCTGATGGGTTTCTATGTAGTAGTGTCTTCTATATATTTTTATTTGATTTAATTGAATTTCTGGTCATGCCGTTACCTTTTTCTGACTGTTGATTGTGCATTCATAATCGTCGAAGTATGCAAAATTAGCATTTTCGTTATTATGACAGGGAAGTTCTGGATGACTGGTCGAGAGGATGTGGAGAAACATCAAAGTTTAATGTAGAGGCTTCTCAACGCTATCCAAATGGATTTCGTTTTAGCGGTTGGCAGGTTATCTTATTCCTTGTGTTGACTAGCTCCCACCATTAAAAAAAATGTGCTGGGCCTAGGAGGAAGTAGGGACCAGATTTTTAATAGTAGGAGGTGAGGCTCGAATCCCTGGCTGGCTAGCTCACCAACACATGTGCTAGCCAGAAAGACCCAGGGCCTTTCTCGACTAGCTCCCACCATTGTAGCACGATTGTAATCATCCAAGGTCATTTCATCATTTGACCATTCAAAAGACTAACAAGAAATGTTTAGTTCCCAAATGAAGCATCGAATTTACGGTCTAACTCATTTAGGAACCAATGTTGAACACTCATTCATTTGCTTTCAAGCTCAACCATTTCGTGTTCTATAAACAACTCGGATGTGGGTGGTACCACCATAGGTGTACAAATGTACATGCATTATTCTTGGCAAAATCTTGTATATCTATGTTAAATCCACATATAGACATCATTAGGAGAAATATCAAATATGAGTCAAATTGTGACTTTTAGTGTACCATGTACACCTACTGCTTATTTATCACGAGCAAGTGGTGCTTAGCTAAAGTACCTAGATTGGTCTACACGGCCACTTAACCATATATATAGTAGCTATTCCATCTTATAAGAATATGTACTTCGAAAGTCCTTAAGAAATTTGGTTGAAACATCACCCACCAGGCTACCACACCTACCACCATCACTAGTGTCTAGAGCCACAATTCCTCGTATCGATCCCTCCATATATACCGGATGTCTATTAGTATACACTACACATGCATCTATGTTTTAAAACAAACGATGCATGGATGAAAAATCGGTAGAATATGTATAGAGGGAAAAATTACTATTATACAGCATGTGCCAAGATGAATGTGTGGATCAGTTGTAGGATAGAATATCAACGAATTTATGGGAATTGTAGGCATTGGGAAAAAACTAGTTGGTGTGCAAGTGTCGGAATGAAGTTCCTTAGCCCAGTCACGTTATTGGTTGAACAGTCACCTCGAACATTGTATTCTAGGCCTCTTTAGTGAACGAAGATAGTGGTAGTCGCTCCGAGGAAGCGCGCCTGATGATGACGCGGCTCACCTTCTCCTTGCCAGTCGTGCTGCTACCTGCCAAGTTGCACCTCTCCTTGCCTCCTACGCCCAGTTGCGCCGCGTCGGATTCGTTTGCATGGCAAAGACGTGTTGGGGCAGATGGTTTCAATGTAAGAAGGACTGGACCTCGCCTTGCACTGGTCTACAGAGGCCATCGTCCTCGAATCAGACCGCAGTGTGGCTGTTTAATCTCCCATCGAAAATCGCTGAGGCGATAAACTTTGATTGTGTCCATCTAGCCGGCCCCTTAATAGATTCTCGTTCTCCCTGCAAAAAAAAGTAACTCTACTAGGAGAGAGACCAAGAGAGATTCATCAAATGTAGAGCGGCCGAGCGACTTGGTTTAGAGATAATCGCGGAAAGAAGATTAACGGTACTTCTTCCAATTCGCTTGGCTCATTTCAAGTCCCTATCATTTTCGTTGCTAATATAGTGTGTAGTACTATATATGTACCATGCCAAGCTCCACAGAGTAGTGCATCCAGGGCAATTCGTCCGATCGAATTTTTGACATCTCTGATGGGTGTAGTAGTGTCTTCTATAAAACTTTTTTTTTGCTTTAATCGAATTTCTGCTCATATCGTCACCTTTTTTCCGACAGTTAATCGTGCATTGATGATTCGTCGAGGTATGCAAAATTAGTATTTCCGTTTTTTATGACGTGGAAGTTCTAGCTGACTGGTCGGGAGGATGTGGAGAAACATGAAGTTTGATGTAGAGCCTTCTCAACACTTTCCAAATGGATTTCTTTTAAGAGATTAGCAGGTTATCTTATTGCTTGTGTTGACTAGCTCTCACCGTGGTAGTACGATTGTAATCATCTGTGGTCATTTCATCATTTGGCCATTCAAAATACTAACAAGAATCCTGAAGTTTCTAAAGTTTCTTTTTCAACATTTTTATGTGCGGAGATCCCAAATTAAGCATCAAATTTACAGTCTAACTCATTTAGGAACCAATGTTGAACCCTCATTCATTTGCTTTCAAGCTCTACCATTGTGTGTTCTATAAACAGCTCGGATGGGGATGGAATCACCATAGGGGGGAGCAGAGTCATGGGCGGAGCCAAATCAATTGGGTGTACCCATTAATATTGGCAAAATCTTGTCTATCTATATTAAATTCCCATATAGAGCAATAGAACTCAGATTAGGAGAAATATGAGTAAAATTGTGAATTTTAGTGCCCTATGTACACCTAGTTCTTCTTTTATCACGAGCAAGTGGTTGTTGGTCCAAGTAGCTAGGTTGGTGTACAAGGCCACTTAACCGTATACATAGTATCTATTCCATCTTATAAGAGTCTGTACTTTTAGAAACCTTAAGAGATTTTGATTCAAACATCACCGACCAGGCTACCACACCTACCATCATCACTAGCGTTTAGAGCTACATGTCCTCGTATCGATCCCTCATATATATCGGACACGATCGTATGGTATATTAGTATACACTATATACACATATGTGTTCTTAACACAACCGATGTGTGTTGATGAAAATCGGTAGATTATGTACAGAGAGAACAAGTACTGTTAGACCGCGTGTACCGAGATGAATATGTGGATAAGATCTAGAATAGAATGTCAACGAATATTATGGGAATTGTAGGCATTGGGAAAAAACTAGTTGGTGCGCAAGTGTCCGAATGGAGTTGCTTCAAGGATATACGTTATTGGTTAAACTGTCTACGAGAACATTGTAGTTTTAGCCTCTTTAGTGAACGAAGATCTTGGGAGTCGTTCGGAGGAAGCGCCCCTGATGATGCGGCTCACCTTCGCCTTCCCAGTCGTGCTGCTCCCCGCCGACGAGTTGCACTCTCGTTGCCCCGACGGCCAGTTGCGTCGCGTCGGACTCTTTCGTACAGTGAAGACCCGTCGTAGAGAGAAATGAGCCCGATGTAAGAACGACTAGACCTTGCCTTGCACTTGTCTACGCAAGCCATCATCCTGGAATCAGATTGCAGTGTGGCTGTGTAATTTCCCATCGAAAATCCCTGAGGCAATAAACCTTCATTGTGTCCATCTAGCCCCTTACAAAATTAAGAGAAGCCCAGATCCTTTTCCAAGATTTTTTCTAACTCTACTAGGAGAGAGATTTGTCAAATGCAGAGCAGCCCAGCGACTCGGTTCTGAGACGTCGGTACTTGGTCCAATTCGCTTGGCTCATTTCACTTACCTATCATTTTCTTTGCTAATTAATGTAGTACTCCTATATAGCATGCCAAGCTCCACAGAGTAGTGCATCAAGGGCAATTCGTTTGATGGAATACAGTTCTGTGTAGTAGTGTATTCTATAAAACATTTTTCTTGCTTTTTCGGACAGTTAACCCTGCATCATGATTCGTCAAAGTATGCAAAATTAGTTTTCCTCAAAAAAGGTAAGCAAAATTAGCATTTTTTTGTTATTATGACGTGGAAGTTCTAGCTTTTCTTTTTCTGAAATGAAGATTGAAACCCTCGGTCTTTTCATCGAAGAGATGCATACAGTGCTTTTTTTATATTAATTTATTCAATAAAGGACTAAGTAAATCATACATCAAAACAATCCGAAGCCACCTTTTCCTGGCTGACGCTTGAGGGTCTCTTGCCCATGATTCACAACCATGACGCACCAGTTAGAATGGACCACCGGGCCACCCTATAGTGAGCCGGGAGCACACACCCGGTCCAGCAAATTGGGAACACGCACCGCTTGCACATGCCAAGAAAGTCTCCCTCGCCATCGAATCGACGAACCATCTTCAGGGCAGAGATCGCATAACCCTTGCCAGGCCTGCCGTCGACGTTACCATGACGCCAGATAGCGCTACCGCCTGCGCACGGTCGTCAACATGCGTCTATCGTCGAAACCACGCTGCACTGCTGAAACTCGTCGTCGTTGATGCGGTACATGCCACGCGCACCACTTTTTGGTCCCTATATCCTGCATAAGCTCCAAAACAATACTCTCAAGAGGGAGAATGACACCGATACCACCGCCATCGTTCGATCCGGAAGATCCAGATCAAGGGTTCCACCGGAACGGTGAGCGAGGGACGATGGATGCAACACAGATGCCTTCAACAAGATAATGGCGCAAAAACGTCGCCATCGTCCGCCCTGACCGGAGTCGAAATTCGTCTTTCACCGACAGCCGCATCTCCGCAACTCGCTGCCGACTAGATCGCCAACGAAACACATAATCAGCTTTCCACGAGCTCCCAACCGTGGCGTCGTCCAACCACACAATTCACGTCGCTGACAGATCTAGGCGGGAACCCAGACTCATGGCTTGCCTGCCGCCTACCACGACCCCATCCCTCCCCTCCCCCCCGCGCACGAGAAGGTGATCAGGAGGGGAGGTTGTCGGCCTGGCCACTTCGCTCTCCATTGACGCTGGCCCGGCAGCCCTAGGCAGGGGCGCTGCTGCCACCGCGGCC
Source organism: Poa pratensis (assembly GCA_947311845.1). Taxonomy (NCBI): domain Eukaryota; kingdom Viridiplantae; phylum Streptophyta; class Magnoliopsida; order Poales; family Poaceae; genus Poa; species Poa pratensis. Next base: position 27,373,606 of record CAMZMU010000049.1, on the reverse strand, counting down.
CACTCCCATCTCTCTTCTGCATGCTGCTAGTTGGCACTCCTTTGACTAAGATGAGTGAATGAAATTCGGAGAGCTAGTAAGTAATCTTCGCGGATGGTAAACCGCATAACAAAAATTTGCACCAAATTTACATTTGAGATTTATGGCAGAGCATCTGCACCGGCGCGCCCAATAGAGCGTCCGACAATGGTGCCAGACAAGTGCTACTTAAATTTAAATCAGCATTCTCTCAAATAAAGACTAGAATGAAATCATATTACTCGTGAATATAATAAAAAAAATTCATACAATTATTCAAATTAAATTAATTGGACAGTCAATTAGGGTGGTCGGCTTCTTTTCTTTTGAGTGCAAACAGATGCGCAACTAAATCATTTTGCAATTGCTCGTGGGCTTTTTCATCTCGGATTTCAGCGTTTATTGTGAGGAAAGTGGCAAAATCTCCAGGAAAATCATGAGGCAAATCATGAGGCAAATCATGATCAACCTGGGCAAGAGGACCATGATGATAGTATGGATGGTCATCATGTGGAGGATCAGCACGTTCACTCTCGATGATCATGTTGTGCAAAATCACACAAGTCATCATCACCTCCCACATCTGCTATTTGGACCAAGATAGAACAGGATACCTGACAATAGCAAAGCGAGATTGGAGCACACCAAAAGCCCGCTCGAAATCCTTCCTATCACCCTCATGTTCTGATGCAAAATGAGATTGGCTCTGACATAGAGGGTTGGAGATGGTCTTGAAAAATGTAGACCATCTTGGATAGATGTCATCTGCTAGATAGTACCCCTTGTCATATGCATGGCCATTGGTCTCGTAGTTGCATGGTGGAGCTTCGCCTTTAGAAAGTCGGTTAAAAACCGTTGAGCATTGCAGCACGTTGATATCATTGTGAGTTCCAGACATACCAAAGAAAGCATGCCTGATCCATAAATCATGATCAGCAACAGATTCTAGTACGACAGTGCACTCTTCAACATGATCCTTGTAAAGTCCTTGCCAGGCGAATGGACAATTCTTCCATGCCCAATGCATGTAGTCAATGCCTCCAAGCATCTCAGGAAATCCTCTAGCTTCGTTTTGTGCCATGAGCCAAGCAGTGTCAGCTTCATTTGGTTGTCTCAAATAATTTGGCTCAAACACTGCAACCACCGCCTTGCAAAACCGATACATGGTCTTGATACACGTATAGTCAGCCATGCCGAGGTAGTCGTCCACTGTATCTGCGGGAGCTCCGTATGTAAGAACTTTCAAGGCACCCGTGCATTTCTGAATAGAAGAGAAACCAACCAGACCGGTGCAGTCTCTCTTCAGCTTGAAGTAGTCATGGCCAGTGAGAAATGCGCCGGCCATCTCGAGCTCATCGTCGCTATCCATCTATATTCAATTAGCTAGGTTAAGCAAAAAACGAAGCAACGAATTTAGCAAAAAACTAGAAATATTGTGCTCAGTTGTTTATAGTTGAGGCATAATTTGCATCTTGAATACTCCCTCATAAGAGCCATATGTTCAAATTTGTATGAACCTCTTCGTGTTTTGTGCTGGTTGCTTGTGATGTTAGTCACATTTTGTATAGGAATGGCCATATTATGTATTTATGTTGAGCTGCCGTCTAGCTCATGAAAGAACAAAGAGAACTGTTTGGATGTGTCAATGACCTTGTGCTTTATTTACATTAACTGCTTATGCTTGTACTTGTTGGATCAATATCTCATGAACGTATATGGATAACAAGTTGAAGTTGTTGCTATATGTTCTATTTTGGATTTATGTTTCTTTGCGAAACTATGAATGGTGATGATTGCAATACCAAAAACCAAGGTATACCAAATGGAAACCCTATGAGAACCTGGGAGTCTGCATGTTTTTAGGGGGATTTCGTAAGAACTTTACTGATAATGGATTGATTTGTGGATAAGTGTGTGGTGGTAGAAAACTGGAGATGCCTAAGAGTTGTAAGAAAGGTATCATATTATAATGCAGGTGGAGCGTGTTGTAGTAAATATCTAGATATGCATGAACCCATGTTAGAATTCCGATGGAAGCTTTTCATCAGAACGAATCAAGATTTGGGTAATTCATTCTCATAGTTGAATGACAATTGACAAGTCAGTTTTTTTTTTTAGAGGAATTGACAAGTCAGTTTGGGGCTAAGATTCTTACTAGTAAGAGGTGAAGCTGTCATTTTGGGAAGCAAATGGTTAGGATGACTTGCTGAGTTGCTCCCTGTGTAGCCTCTGTTTTAGGTGATTTTTCTGTTTAGCTTTGCAAGTCTTCACGGTATAGTAGTTTTAATCAATAGCTGATTCAATAGTCTTTTGCTTCTCCGTCTGCTCATGAACTTGTTTATTTTCATGCGTCATGCCAGAGCCTGCAATTCTTTGGGGTTATTTTATCACACACATGCAAATATACATTGCTTGTCTTTTTTTTTTTTTTGAAACGAGGGGCAAAAGCTTTGCCCCTTATATTAATTAAGGGAGAAGATTGCAAGAATGCAAGTTTTGGTGTCCGAACATATTACAACACAATTACTCTCGCGGTATTAAGTTGCCCAAACATTTGGCACCCGCCAAAACCCACAACCGGGCCTCATTTTTTACTTTGCCTAACACCACCAAAGATGGTGCACTCTTATTCTTAAACACCCTAGCGTTGCGCTCATTCCAAACCTCCCAAGTGACAAGCAAGGTGAGAGAAGCTACGGCCTTGCGGTTTGGCGCAACATTTGTCATCAAAAGCCACCATTCATTGAAGTTAAGGTTGAGCCAATCCCCGGTGTTGACGTTGAGGAGGCCGAGCCAATCTTTGGCAAGATCCCAAATTCTTCTTGTGAAGCGACAATGCACAAGAAGGTGGACAAGAGTCTCCGTGGTTTGCTTGCAAAAAGGGCATAGCCCACAATTTGGCCAACCTCTCTTGGCAAGCCGGTCGGCGGTCCATACTCTATTTTGGTTTGCAAGCCAAGCGAAGAACTTCGTCTTAGGCGGAGCCCAAGGCCTCCAAACCGAATTCTTCATGGAGGAAAAAATTGTGCCCATAAATTGCATCTTGTAGGCGGACTTGGCCGAATACTCTCCATTTTCCGTGAGCTTCCAACGGATCTCATCACACACACCGGTGTTTAGTTGAACATTTGTAGTGAGGCTCCAAAGCTCCACAAATTGCGCGAAATGGGCAACGGTGAAAAGCTCATCAAGACGAATCTTGCCCACCCAACTAGCACCAAGCAAGGCCTTCCCAACGGTGCAATTCTTCAAGCTAGAGCATTCAAAAATGAGGGGGGCGATGTCTTTTGGTTTCCTCCCCTCCAACCATGGAGCATGCCAAAAAGGAGTCTTGAGCCCATCACCAATAGAAATATTTGTTGCGGCGTAGAAAATATCCATGTCATCACTAGTGCAAGGGTTTCCAAACCCCGCCCAAATTTTTCCGGGTTCCTTCCATTCCAACCAAGGCCAACGCAAGCGAAGAGCGGTGGCAAACTTTCCCATGTGAAGAATTCCAAGCCCTCCAAGCTCCTTAGGGCGGCAAACTAGCTCCCAATTGACCTTACATTTAGCACCGGTAGTTTTATCTTTTGCCGACCATAGAAAAGCACGTTGAATCTTGTTGAGAAAAGCCATAGTGCCCGGCGGAATGATGAGGGGTGTCAAGTAATAGATTGCTTGAGACGCAATAACCGACGTGACAATGGCCGCACGGCCGGCCGTAGCAATGTATCTTCCGTTCCAAGTTGGCAACTTGCCGGCACACTTATCCTCAAGATGTTGGAAATCCACCCGTTTTAGACGCCAAACGGAGAGCGGAGCCCAAGGTATCGAATAGGGAAGGTGGCACGTGTAGCCGGAATGCCTCAAGAATGTCATCAAGATTGATAGCCCCACATCTTATTGGAACCACGGAGCTTTTATCAAAATTGGTACAAAGACCGGTAACCTCCCCAAAAGCATGAAGAATGGCCGCAAAATTTTGAATGTCCTCTTTGTTGGCGTCACAAAGACCGCCGCATCATCCGCATAGAGAGATGTCCTCAATATTGTGCCTCTCCCACGAAGCTTATGGAGAAGGCCTTCTCTCGTTGCATTCTCCAAAATTTGGGTGAGAGGATCGATTGCCAAGACAAAGAGAAGCGGAGACAACGGGTCTCCTTGCTAAGGCCGCGCCATGCAAGATGGGAGGGCCGGCCACACCATTGAGAAGAACCCGGGAGGTTGCGGTGGAGAGTAGAGCGGCAATCCAATTGCGAATCTAGTAGGGAAGCCCTCCGTTGAAGGAGATCCAAGATGTATTCCCAACGGACCGAATCAAACGCCTTGCGAATGTCAAGCTTGAAGAGTAGAGCCGGTGTCTTGCCCTTGTGGAATCGCTTAGCGAGGTTCTTCACATAGAGGAAGTTGTCGTGATGCTTCTTTTTTTGATGAATGCACTTTGGGCTTTGGAACAAGATCATTCATAAGCGGCGCAAGACGGAGAGCAAGAATCTTGGAAATGATCTTCGCGATTGCATGGATAAGGCTAATAGGCCTAAAATCGGAGACCTCCTCCGCCCCATCCTTCTTTGGTAACAAAGCAATGTTGGCGGAATTAAGCCAATGAAAGTTTTCGGAATGAAGGTTGCCAAAACGGTTGATCACATGCATAACATCCACTTTGATAATGTCCCAACACTTCTTAAAGAAAGCTCCCGTGTAGCCATCGGGGCCGGGAGCCTTGTCACTTGGCATTTGGTTAATTGCGTTCTTCACCTCCTCTTCGGTAAAAGGGTCTCCAAGGCTTGCCAAGTTTTGCTCCTCAAAATGAAGCCCCTCCCAATTGAAATCTTGAGTCCTAGCTTGACCATGCCCCATGACGGATTTGAAGTGGTTGTGTACCAACCCTTGCTTAGCAACATGATCGGTAACCCACCCATTGTTGACTTTTAGGCGGTGGATATGATTCTTTCTCCTTCTAGAATTAACCCTCATGTGAAAGAATTTTGTGTTGGCGTCTCCCTCTTTGATATTGGCGATTCTTGCACTTTGCTTCTTCCTAGCTCTCTCCACAACGGCAAGCGCAACACTTTTCTCTTGAGCCTAGCATGAAGATCCCTCTCTTGTGCCGAGAGCACCCTATTTTCTTGCGCCATGTCGAAGTGAAGGATGACAAGAAGGGCCGCATGCACCATAACCTTGGAGTTAGAGAAGAGGCCACGGCTCCATCTAGACAACCTCAAACCCGTAGTGAGCAACTTGTGGTAAAGGGTGTGGCAAGGCTCCGTGTGATTATGATCCTCACTCCAAGCATTTTTAACCACATCAAGGAACCCGGGGATGCGCGTCCAAAAGTTCTCAAACTTAAAAGTGCGAGGTCTACGAGGGCCTCGTCATCCGCAAGAAGGAGAGGGCAATGATCCAGAGGGAGGAGGACAAGGCATGAAGGACATGTGTGTCAAATCTAACATCCCAATCGGCGTTGCAATAGAAGGCGTCAAGCTTCGAAAGTGTGGGAGTGGCCCTTTCATTGCTCCATGTGAAGCGCCGGTTTTGAGGTGGACCTCCTTGAGCTCGCAAGTTTGAAGGGCGTTGCGGAAGCGGATGATTCGGCTCCTATTGATGTTCCGGTTGTTCTTGTCTTGGGCACGCCTAATTTGGTTGAAATCTCCAAGAACCAACCACCGAACACCGCTAGCGGGCTTGAGGGAAGTGAGCTCGGCAAAGAAATCATCCTTACGGTTGGACGCCGTAGGCCCATAGACAACGGTGATCAAGAAATCACCCTCCTCCTCGATGTTACCATGCTAACCATTGCCGAGAGCGTAAACTCGGTGGAGACAATATTGGAGAGTTGCACAATGGAATCATCCCACAAAATTAGGATCCCACCCCGTGTACCCGTCGCGGGTTTCTCGGCAAAGCTCTTCAGCCGGTTTCCACCAATGTAGCAAGCGTCGTAGGGAGACACGGACCGAGCTTTGTCTCTTGCAAGCACACAATATGACAAGTGGAGGAGGCGACCGTTTCATGGACTGCATCTTGCCTATCCGTATCGTTGAGCCCCGCACGTTCCAATCCAAAATGTCTGGGAGTTTTTCTAACATTGAACACTGCAGCAACCCAGGGAACGGACAAAAAACTCATCACACACATAACAGCAGTTTAGGACAACAACAACAACAGGGAACAGACAAACACAGCTTCGCCAGGTACAGGCACCTGCGAACTGTAAGCAACACAGCAGCAGCACAAACAACACAGAAGCAGCTAACACACTGATACACTGGTTCAGAACAGACCACACAGAGCAGCAGCCCATCGACGCAAACAGCTGGTAACACTAACATAATCAGACTTGAGTAGCCCGACAGCAGCAAATGCAGCAGGGAACTAAGCATTGACAGCAGCATCCTCGGCCTCCAGATCCTCCAAGTCGAGGCCAGCAGCACCACCATGGCCCAGCAGCGCCTCCTCCATAGCAAGGTCTTCAGGAGCGTCCACCTTGAACAGCACACGCAGCGCCGACATGGCCCTGCCCGACACCTCCCCGTCGAACATGGTGGCGAACTGGTGCAAGGCGCGCTCCGTCACCAGCTCACCGTCTTGCACGATGCCGAGGCCACGACAAACCGCGAGCTCAGCCGCCTGCGCCACTGGCTTGGCCTTGTTCTTAGCCTTCACACGCGCGCTGGAGCGACGCAGCGAGAAGGAGCCGTTGCCGGAGCTGTGATGACGACGCCCGCCAACGTCTTCCTCCTATTTGCCTGCCGACGCGGCGGCGTGACCTCGAGGAGAAAGCAGGTGCTCCGCTTGCCGTGAAGAGGCGGCCATCATCCCTGAGGAAGCGTTGCCAAGAGCAGTGGAGGGGCTGGGCTGGTCGATGTCGGAGACGCGCTGCAGAACTGGCGAGTTGTCGAAGCCCGGGGGACGCGGCGGCGTAAGAGCATCCGGAGCAAGCACCTCCAGCAGCCGCCTTGTCTCCGCGCTGTGCGCCGAGCGCTGCGAGAACTCAATCCGCGTGGGCGCGGCCAGGTCTCCACCCGAGAGGATGAAGAAGGGGTCTCCGTCGTGAATGGCGGCGATGGGCACACCCCTGAAGGCGAGACTGGATCAGGTGATGCTGCAGGCGTGAGAGCCATCCTTGAGCGGCGCCTGGCGCCGGCCGGAGAAGCGGAACGAGCCCAAGCCCGCCCCCGAGGACGCGGCGAGGCCGCCGATGCTGCGAGGGATGACGCCGCGGCGGACGACTCCGGAACATCCAGCGCCGCTGCCTGCCATCCCTACTTCCTCCCCTGTTGTTGCTCGAGCGGTCGCGGTCGCGCTCCCTGTCCCTCGTGCGGTCGCCGTCGTCGCGTCCACGGCCGTAGCGGGAGAGGCTACGGCGGATGGCCGCCCCCAAGCTCCGATGGCCGCTGCGACCCTGCGGCCGCGCCTGTCGCGGTCGCGGTCTTCATCTTCCTCCCTGTCCCGCCACCCGGAGTCCGGCACGCTGATGCGCTCCGTCCTGTCCCTGACAGAGCGTTCGCCGTCGATGTGCCCAAAGCGCCAGGTGAATCTTGTGGGCGGTGGCAGTGGCGCGTCTACTGGCCCGGACTGATCCTCTACGATGTCGAGGTGAATGATGCACCTCCTCTGGAGCCCACGGCGGCCGCGTTCACGCACGCCCGGCACCGCAGAGGACCAGGCAAGGTGACCCAGCCCACCCGCTGGATGAAGGAAGGGTTTTCCACCCATGCCCAAACGCACAACGCCTTAGTGTACTCCTTCGATATGCACTTGGGCTCGATGTAGTCCAGCGAGCAAGCTCTCCCGATCGCCTGCTGCGCCGAGGAGACGTTCCAAGCATAGAGGGGAACGTTCTCGATGCACAGCCGGACGTGCTGCTTGAGGTTGATCAGCTCAGCATTGTCTTCAAGGCGCCATGGCCTGACCTGCACACGCAGCGTGCCAAAGGGGAAATCATGGCGAGCCACCGCCTCGTTGCGGTGGTGAGGGTGCGTGAACCTGACGAAGAACGGCTCGGGGAAGTGCTCGGTGATGATGACGTGCTCCGGGAGAGCGCCGAACTCGGACGCCAGCGCCCTGTGCAAAGCCGCCTTCTCGTCGCGCACCGGCGGGCGGTCGAACCATGCGTAGGCACCACAGGTCAACAGCGCCGTGGCCTCCACGCCCATCTCCGCTGATGAATGGATGACCACGAAGTCCTCGCCCGGCCTCCCCGCGCCAACTTCGGTCGCCATGGCAGGAGCAGGAGGCGTCCGGGGACGAGCAGCAGCAGGAGGCGGTCGAGGGCGAGCCGCGGGAGGCGGACGCGGTCGAGCTTGAGCTTCAGCAGCAGGCGGGGGCGGTCGATGGCGAGCTTGAGCTTCAGCGGCCGGGCGCCACACACGTGGACCAGGCGTCGCGGTGTCGGGGCTCGGAGGCGGCTCGATTGGATGCGAGCAGAAGCGGGAGCGGTGGCCGGAGCGGAAACAGCGCCTGCACTTGATGGGGTCTCTGCACTCGGAGGCTCGGTGCCCTGGGCGCCCTTTGTAGAGGCAATGGAAGCACCGGCCATAAATCCAGGCCGGTGGCGGAGGGCGACAGGCCGCATTGAGGGCGGGACGCGGAGGAGGGAAAGCCGTGCGGCGCGGGCGACGGGACTGCACGACCTCCCATCGACCCTGCCCATCCTCCTCGAGCCCTTCCTTCTGCAGCATTGAAAACGAAGATGAAGCCGCTGCAGAACCGCAGCCGCTGCAGCAGATGCAGTAAAGGCGACGCCCTTTCCCGCCCGGCCTTGACCCAATTCAAACCGAGCAGCTTCAGCGGCATGCCCAGGTGGCACCAGCTGTAACCCATGATGCAGCAGCTCCGGCGGCGTCTCCGGGACCTCCTCCGAGCCGCCAATCGATCCCGGACGCAGGGGTGACGGCAGATCCAGATCTGCAGGGGCAGCGAGGGGGCCGAGGTTGATTACCTGAGGGACGAAACCATCGGGGACACGGGGCGGCGGGGGTGGCAGCAGAGTCGCGGAGACCGCAGCGGCGTAGGTGGGCGGCGTGGCCGGAGCGGCCGGCGCCGGCGCGTGGCGGAGGGGCTCGCCCGCGGCGTCGCGGGAGCTCCAGTCTTGAAACGGCATCTTTTTCGCCAACGTTATATACATTGCTTGTCATTTCCATCTTCCATTCCTCCATGTGCTTTGGCCTCAATGGCCACCCACTACCGTTGTGAGTTCAGCGTATATTTGGGAGAATGAGTACGTGAGTAGGCTTCGGAAGTGTGATTAGTTTTATGCATTTATTTTCTACTGTTTGAGTGATCTTTGGATACATATTTGACTTTAGAGTTACATCTCTACATGTGTAGCAGGTTTTAAAAGTGATGATTTGCATCTAGTCTATGTTGTTGAATGTGGTGTTTCCTCTGACACCGCAAATTATCCTGATCAAGCAAAAAGGACAGGAAGTTCTATCTCAACATCTTGTAGCTCTTGGTTGTCGGACGTGTTATGTAAAAATTCATATATTTTGTGTTAGTTCATGCTTATAGTTCTGTTGTTGTACGCCACTGTCTTTTGTCTCCCATGTGGCATCTGAAAACACTCTTTTTTTCTCAGGTGAGGATGAAGCTGGTCAGAAGTTGGCTTCCTGTCCTAAACGTATGCAGGGACATCGCTCAACCGCTGGAGGAGACATTTCTTCAGATCATCTCAACTTTACCTGTCCAGGACAAGCCTCGTATCGACTCCTCGATATAAACGGGACATGTCCATATTGTCTATCAGTATACAGTATGTGTGTGTTTATAAAACAAACGATGTGTGTTGATCAAAAATCGGTACTATACGTAGAGAGAGAACAAGTACTGGTAGACAGTATACCGAGATGAATGTATGGATCAGATGCAGGGCAGGATAGAATGTCAAGGAATTTTTTGGGAATGGTAGGCATTGGGAAAAAACTAGTTGATGTCGAAGTGTCCGAATGGACTTGCTTCGCGCAAGAACGCCATTGGTTAAACCGTCTACTAGAACATTGTAGTCTGGGCCTCTTTAGTGAACGAAGATCTTGGTGGTCGTTCAGAGGAAGGGCCTCGACCTATGACTGTGACTCACCATCTCATTTCCAGTTGTGCTGCTCCTTTGCCGGCGAGCCGCGCCTCTCTTTGCCCCCGGCGACTAGTGCTGTCGCATCGGACTTGTTTGTGATGCCTTCAAGTAACTCTACTAGGAGAGATGTTCGTCAAGTGCAACGATGCGGTGACTCGGTTCAGAGATGATCACGGGAAAAAGATTAACTGTACTTGGTTCAACTCGCATGCCGCTTGGCTCATTGCACCTCCCTGCCATCTTCGTTGCTAAGTGTATCTACCAGGCCAAGCTTCACAGGGTAGTGCATGTAGGGCAAAGAAAAAAAACCGATACAAGGAGCCTTGCTCCCATTTTCATTTCACGATGAAACTGATAATACAATAAGGGAAAATTTGCTCTTGGACACCGTTATTTTGTGGTCTTTGCCAAAACACACCGTCGGATTATGTCTTTGCTGGATTACCATTATAATTTGGTGTACCACCAGCAAATTTTCCCATACAACAAATATTCGGAACGAGAGTCAGTTCTCCTAAAGGAAGTTTCCTCCCACAACAGGCACAACCCTCCTGTCGCAGCCCGGCAAGATACCCTCAAGATACCGCAACTACCGAAACAACCATAAATCTTCCCTTGACAAAAAGAACTACATTTGACAAACATCACAGTCACTGATTATTACTCTCATTTTCTCAGGTGAGGATGAAGCTGGTCAGAAGTTGGCTCCCTGTCCTAAATGTATGCAGGGACATAGCTCAACCCATCCATAGTGGATACAAGTAGGAGGGACGGAGGGAGTTGGGACTAATTTTTTTTTTTGATATTGTGCCCAAAAAACTAGGACGGAGCGAGTAGTTCAAAACTGCGACACTAGTTATGGATCGGAGGGAGTAGTATTTCCCCACCTAGAACCTCGTCTTTTGTATACATTGAGTTCTAGAACCCCCATGTTGCTCAGGCTACGCCGTTTCTTCAGCCAATTTTCTTACGCTGAGAGATTCCCTAAAAAAGGGATTCACATTTCTCTCGTCTTCTAGCCTAGTAGTCCTTTTACTGAGATGAGTGAATGAAAATCGAGAGCCTAGTAAGCAATCTTCACGGGTGGTAAAACGTATAACAAAAAAATTCCACCAAATTTGCGATTTGAGATTTATGACAGTAATGTCACGAATTTGTACTAGAATTCAGAGCCTCCCATATGATGAATTATTGTGTATCAGTGTAGACATATATGGCAGTTATATCATAATACTAAAGGCTAGAGCCTCGCATGTGATGAATGATCGCGCGGTAGTGTAGTACTTGCACGCATGATTTCAACAATCGCTCATCTCAAATAAAAGAGCGGAGAAATATGAAAGCTCAAATGCCATTGCAATAGACACTTACCCTATTTACCAATATATATACCATGCTTGTCGTATTACTCCATCCATCTGTTGCATAGTTTTGCCGCAATATGTTTGCCACTGTCTATAATTTTTTAATGTGTTGGAATGAGGGGCGTCAGGAAATTCAACATCCCCTACATAGATCACCACCTTAGTTGGATGATCAAATACTGGATGATAAAGGCACATTCGAGAAGCAAGACACAACCGAGTGGGGTGTCTACTACTAGAAAGCCAAAATTGCAAAGAAGTTTCTCAACGCATGCAGTAGAATCAAAAAGATGCAACACAACATCAATATGCATGGATTGTTGAAGACTTGTCACTACATGTAAATTTGATTGAGGCCTTTTTATCAGTTATTTGTAATGACCGTAATAACTTGTCTAGTAATTTATGGATCTCCTTTTCCCTAAAATAATAGCCAAAATCTATTCTTCGTGAGTTGATGCATACATGGTACGTCTATTTTCCTCAAGGTTACTCTACGAACTAGCTCAATAGGAAGAATGTTGGATCAAACTATGCCCCTTTGTGCATTTATTGGCACCCTTGTTTGGTGTTGTTCCCCACAAAAAATAATGAAGCAGTAATATATTTGTGTTTTTTTATAAAACAACTCCATTTTGATCGAACTATGTGTGAGACATGTAGAAGCTAAAATGGAAAGAATATCCTGAACCCGAATGCCTTGGATATCTGGAGTGCAGATGTGCCTCTTAAGATCAGAATTTTCCTTTGGCAGCTGGCCCGGGGTCACCTTCCCTCCAATGACCAGGTTGCTCTGCGTCATCGACATGGGTCACCGTCTCCAACCCCCACCGCGAAGGTTAGGGGACACCATGGCTGCAACAAAGCCTCCAGATCTGCAACTGGGCTAGGAAAGACACCCATGCTGGATCTCCCACGGACTCCAAATGAAGATGCTCCCCAATATGTGATATGCTTTCAGTTCACAAGCATATGGATTTTGCACCTGTAAACATCAACATACCAAAAGTGCATTCTTTCTCCTATCAACAGGTTTGGTGCCATTCATCATGTAAGCGGTCTATCGAACCTTTAGCTTAGCTGTCCCCCCCCCCCCCCCCCCCCCCCCGATAGGCAATTTCGTCGCGTCGGACTCGTTTGTACGGAAAGGACACGTTGGAGGGCGAGAAATACTCCATGTAAGGACTAGACCTCGCCTAGCACCGTCTATGGGGCCATCATCCTCGAATAAAACTGCAGCGTGGCTGTGTAATTTCCTATCGGCAATCGCTGAGACGATAAACCTTAATTATGTACATCTTACCGGCCCCTTAATATATTCTCGTTCTGCGTGCAAAAAAAGTTACTCTCTACTAGAAGAGAGATTCGTGAATATAAACTCCAATTTGGCATGAATCTTATTATACTTTTATGTTCCCAACCTCACATAATTCCTAAAATTTCAAATGCATAATTTCTAAAATTTATATGCAAACATATCATAGGGTCCAAATGTCCGAATAAATCATGATAAACATTATCTATGGCATAAACAAGTTCGCAACTACTAAACATAGGTATATAATAGTTGTGTGCATCAACGGATGTAGAGGACAAGGTTTTTCCTTCTTTTCGGGAAAAACAGGTGTATCAGAACAATTCTCCCGGGTTTGGATTAAGGATTCCCTATTGATTCTTTATCACGAGCAAGTGGTGCTTTGTTCAAGTAGATAGGTTGGTGTACACGGCCACTGATATATATACATAGATAGTATTACTCTGGAAAAAATTAAGATTTGATACAAACATCATCCACTAGGCTACCACACCTAACACCATCACTAGCGTTTAGAGCGGGATGTCCTCATACCGATCTATCGATATATACCGGGCATGCCCATATTGTATATCAGTATACACTATATATACATCCACACTGGAGGGTCTGTTTTTTCAACCCAAACGAGATGTGTTGATCAGATGTACGATAGAATGTCAACTAATTTAATGGGAATTGTAGGCATTGGGAAAAAACTAGTTGGTGTGCAAGTGTATGAATGCAGTCACCACTCAAAATCATGTTATTGGTCAAACGGTATACGAGAACATTGTAGTCTAGGTCTGTTTAGTGAACGAAGATCTTGGCTGTCGGTCGGAGGAAGCGCGCCTGCTGATGGGGCTCACCTTCTCCTTTCTAGTCGTGTTACTCCATTTTTGTCAGTTGCACCTCTCATTGTCACCGACGACCAGTTCCGTTTCATCAAACTCGTTCGGGCTATGAGGACTACACCTTGCCTTACACTGGTCTGCGGAGGGTTATCCGGTTATGCTCGTAGGGGAAATATTCCCATATGTCACGACATGCCATGAGAATAACTGTGACCCGTGAGAAGATTGGGGATAGGGTTCTGTGTGAAGTAGTGACTTCTACAAAAAAAAAATTGGCTTTAATCGAATTTCCTCTGGTCATCTTGTTTCCTTTTTTCCGATATTAGTTGTGCATTCATGATTTGCCCGAGTATGCAAAATTAGCATCGTGCATTCATGATTCGCCGGAGTATGCAAACTTACGGAGTAGCATTTTTGTTTTTATGACGCGGAAGTTCTACTGGCCGGGAAGATGTGGAATAACACAGAAGTTGGATGTAAAGCCTGGAAACTCCACGTGCTCGTTCTCAATGCTGCAGGGACGGAGGATTAAATGATGCAGCAGAAAAAAAATGAGACCTACAGTGAGCAACTCTGGCAGATTACCTAAAAAGGGAGCGTCTATAATTGTTAAGATGACCATCTAAAAACATTTTAGAGGTTTTAAAGCCTTGTGTTTATTTAGATTTCCTAAAACTGCAAACCAAAATTTGAAGAAATTATGTTCTATTTCTCTAACGTGTGTGTAGGGGTGGGCAGAAAAAATTATAACCGAAATTGAAAACTGAGACCAAAAACGAAAAGACCGTTTTAAAAAAGAGGTAGGAAATGTTAAAAGACCAAATTGTTACTGTCAATTCGGGCTTCACTTTCCGGTACCTGAATAAACCGAACAAACCGAAACTACCGTGTGTGCAAGCCTGGTCTGGCATCCCCCTCGTCCACACCCAGACCCATTGGCCCAATAAAACTGGTGTGACTTCCCCTATAGGCTGAGACCTCGTGTCCCCAAGACCCCGGCTTACACCAAACCCAATCCATCGGTTCCTTATACTTGACCCATGGCCCTCCTCGGGAGCTCCTATGTCGCGCCCGTGTGCAGCCAGGACGGGAGGCGACACTCGAAGCGGTAGTACATGGGCCGGGCCAATAAGTCGTCCCGACCAGTTTTTCTGTTAATTTAAAAAAATGAAAATAAAAATTAGAAAACGCTTTTGTAAAATCTAAACAATTTCTTACTCTAAACATTTTTTAAATTTAAACAATTTTCAAATCTAGACTTTTAAATTTAAACAATTTTCAAATCTAACTTTTTAATTTGAACAATTTTAAAATTTAATCAGTTTTCAAATTGAACAATTTTTAGATTTGAACATTTTTCAAAATTACAAAAGGTAAAAAAATAAAAACGAAAATGAAAAAGAAAACCAAAAAGAAAAACGTAGTACAGTGCGGATAACGTACCCAACATCGTTACTTTCAGCATCATGCTATTCGCCTGTTCTTTTTTTTTTTGACGGGCTATTTGCCTGTTCTTACAATACCGAAATCTGGTGTGAAACAGAAATTAGGTCTTCAACACGTTCTTCGATCCTTCTTCTCGATCAATCTTCACACACGGAATGTGAATACGTGGGAACGGAAGTTGCAATTGGCTTTGAAACTTGCGTAGACAAAACACGCACACGCAACTTTAATTGGACAGGGCACCCTCTACTTTCGACTGTCAACCGGAATCCATGGGAAAACACAAGTGTCAAAAAGGATAGCCAATTATCTGTCGTTTTCATTGTCGTCGACATCGGTGGTTGCAGCCAGCCGCCACGACGGTACAGATTTGGTTACTGGTCGAAATTTATGGCCAGTAACTGGAATTTCTAATCTCGCTCAATGAGTTTATTGGACGAAAAATTCAGGATGTGATATGAATTTGTGCTGAATTTTTTGTTGCCAAATTATCTCTTTTAAAATGTATTTTCAAGTTTGAATTTCTATTTTTTACGAGAATCTCATCCAGTAACCAGCCTGTAAGTTCCGATAACCGTGGTTACCAGAAACCCCATACATTGTCTATCCGCAATACCAGAAAATATGACTTGGGCGGGCTTATACAAAACCCGTACATTGTCTATCTGCAATCTTTGACGAACGGACAACGGGAAATAAAACCTTCTACCTCCTCCGTTATAAAAATGACTTCCATTTGTATGCATTTGAACGTATCTATACATGTAACATGTCTAGATACGTCCGCATGTAAACAAATGGAAGTCATCCTTTTTAGAACGGAGGGAGTAGCAGACAAATGCTGAAAGGTACACGAGCAGGGAAGGTGCATCTCCCGGCCGGAAACACGAGTGCAAAGGCAAAGCCAAGGTTAGATCGTCTCCTCCTCCCAGGCCATCAGACATCGCGAGAACGTGACGAGGTGACAATGCAAGAAAGGAAAGCAAAATTCGAAACGAAGGCTTGAGTCGGGGACACGTCATGAGATTTACGAGCTTTGGCGTACTACTACCGGAAGTCAACGGAACGGAAAAAAACGAAAAGAACAGAGACGACGACAAGTCTACTACAGGGCAGACGGAGAGGAGACCCACCCTAGTTAGTAGAAACCCTGCACTGGCCACCGGCGCTCGCGGTCCGGCAGCCACGACGACCGCTTCTTATTCTTCTCCTCCTTCTTCCCCTCCTCGTCGTCCGCGTCCTTCTCGCCGTCGGAGCTCTTGGAGTCGCCGTCCGACGAGCCGCTCCCGCCGGGCACGCCCGACCTGTGCCGGGACCGCACGTACTCGATCAGCCTCCACGCCGCCGGCTTCTTCTGCTGCCGCAGCGGCAGCGGCGGCGGTGGCGGCGGAGGAGGAGACGTGACCCGGTACTCCGGCAGCAGCGGGTTCTTGGGGTCGGGGTCCTCCGGAGGCGCGCCGACTGGGACAGCCGCTCGTACTCCGGCAGCGGCAGGATCTCCTGATCCTCCGACACGCCGTCCCCGTCGACGCTGTTGCCGTTGCCGACGCTGTCCATGAGCAGCAGCTGGTGGTGGCTTTTCGACCTCGGCTTCTGCCACCGCGCGCCGAACCTTCCGCCGCTGCCGTAGTGGCTGCGCTCCTCCTCTTCAGAGTGATCCAGGATGTCCATATTTAACCACCCCTGATCTTGCCGCTTGGCGCCACAAACCATGCAGGAGCACGCCCTCTCTTTCGATCTCGATCTCGCGTCGGGATTATAAAGTTTGTGCACCGCGAGGTGACCTATGGGCTACGGGAAACGGGAGTGTCTGCCAAGTGCCCGGGGATGAAGGAGAGCAGCTAGCGGGCGCCAGGCGATACAAGGAGTTTTCAATACGCAGGTAGGAAAGTTTGACAAGAGTTGCTCGCATTCTGGCAACGGCGACTTTGGACGTCGTGGTCATCGAGCGCACTCGCTTGCCTGGGTTACGTGCCACTCGCCCACTCGAGGTCGAGGATGGGGTCCCCGCCGCGGCCAATTGTTTCGCGATGACGCGGATTTTTATCGCCCAGCCGTCCGATCGCCATCTAAGGCAGATTGGACCATCCGACTATTGCACCAAAAACCGAGCCCACGTAGACCGTGAAAGAAATTCCTAGCACATCGGGAAAAAAACCGTAATGCAACCAAAAAAGGTGGTCGTTCAACAATTGTTCGCTGCTCGCAACGAAATACTCCCTCCGTTCCAAATTAATTGACTTTCATTTGTCCACGTATGGATGTATCTAGACATGTTACAAGTATAGATACATCTATATTTGGACAAATGGAAGTCATTTAATTTGGAACGGAGGGAGTAGGTTGTAGCAAAATTCACGAAAAAGTCAAATAAAAATTGCATCATGGGAGATCAATGTTTGTAGCAAATCACCTTCACAACATTTGAGAATTTTTTATAACAAACCCCACAGAATCGTCGCAACATTTTGTGTCTACATTTGCAACAAAGAAACATGTGTTTGCGCGCAGAATTTTCAACGCTGGTATACAAAATGTCAATGTTTTTCAAATAAACAAACTTCTAGAATAACCCCATAATCATTACAACATCTCACATATGCTTTCGAAACAAAACGCATACGAGTATATACCAAAAGTCTGAAAAGTATGCAACATCAAAAATTCGCGATAATATAACCCCTCGTGCCACCATCCACGACGTCTCCGGATTCCTTGATTTAGCGATGCCTAACACGAATTTGTCTCGTTGGATCCCTGTCGGTGCCAGATATGGCAACCTAGGCCCCCTCCCATCGCTCCCAAAGCTCGAGACATTTGGAGTCCTTCGATTTCGAGCTCCACCATGACCATGGCCATGCCTATGCTCAAGTGTGGCTTCCATGGAGGAGAAGGACAAGTAGTCGAGGACGCTGAAACAACGCATGCTAGCATGGGGGATAATAGCGGCAAGGGCAGCCGGAGTGGCCGATGGGCAGCAGGAAGTAGTTAGAGAGAGAGAGAGAGAGAGAGCAAGTGAAAGGACACAAATGTCTCCTAGAGGGGTTGAATATGCGATATAAAACAATTATGGTTTAGACCTAAATAAATGCGGAATAAAATTAGAGTTTAATTTATCAAGCACAAACTTAAATCAACTATGCTCAATTATGTGCACCAACAACTTATGTTAAACGAGATATGCAGCTATTAGATAATATACCTTCAAGCACGATGGTATCACAAAACAAATACACAAGTAAAGAGTTTCGATATAGAAATACACAAGTAAAACAAATACACGATCAGAGTCTCCTCACAACTTTCTAGCAGCAGAAAAGCAAAATTTTAAACGTCATAACTTTTGCAACCGAAGCCTGAATAGGATGAAACATTTTTTTCTAAATGATCCAGCAATAGAGAAAATACCACGCATGGAGGAGTGTGGGACCTTCCTCAAAGAGAAAGCTTCCTCATAGCAGACGCCTATGCTGCCTACAGTTCTGGCCGTGGATGCCAATCGTCGACTCTACATAGCAGTTGTCGCGCCAACCTGTTCCTTTCCTCCATGTGTTAGTATCGATCAGGGTGCTTCTGAGAAAGAGTTCTCACTAGTACAGAGCGATACATCGGACACCCCTCTATGAAAAAAGATACGAGTTAGGCGACGGAAGAAATGAGTTTTGCATGCTGCCGCGGGAGTGCGCCCGCGCTAGCCGGTCGATGGGCCCGCCACAATAGCAACAGTCGGAAAAGTAACTCCGTTGCTCATATATTGCAGTTACTACTATTACCTCCGCTGCTGATATGTCCGCAACACCAACGGAGTTCTGCCAATCTCTCTTTCCCATGTGAAAGCCCAGTAAGCTGTGCACATATAAGAACACCCACTCCAGGGTATCTCACTCTCTTCGAGGTCCTAACCCTAGCCGCATATTATCTCCATGCACTTCACTCTCTCGATGGCGAATCCCTCCTGCACCGACGGAAGCCGGGACAAAGCATCTTCTTTCGCCAACCGCTTAGAGCCGCCAACCGTCACGGCCGCAGTCGCTCCCACCATCATCACCCACCCACCCGGCTATCAATCTTGCGTGTACTTGTGGACCTGTCAGATCCCCTATGGATTGACGGCGACCAAGGCCCCCGACGCCCGGATCTCTTCCTCCTTGGATGAAGAGGATTCAGATCTGGAGGTCGGGCTTCTAATCTCTCGCGACTCCTTTCAGCGTGAGCGACCCGACGGTTTCATTTGGGAGGCAGCGATTCAGAGAGAAGTCCGCATCTCCGCCGCCGAGCATGCGATGGAAGGTGCCAAAGAGGCTTGTTCCAGGCGGCTGGGGCGGAGGAGAAGAAGGAGGAGGAGCTAGAGTTTGAGTTCGAGCGAAGTCCTCTGACATTAGCTCCGGCGCCTGGTACGCATCCAGCGGCGGTAAGGGACCCGCCGCGCCTAAGATAAACCCTAAAGGTCTAAACAAGCATTCTGTTATTTAGTTCCGTCTGCTCTGTTTATGTTTCGACAAAGTTTTCTTGGGGTAAGGGTATTGTAAATAGAGATAGATGTTTCGTCCGGCTCTGAGAAACAATTCGGCAACCCCGCTCTTGCTTCGTAGCAAAGCTCTTTAATTGTTTAGTTTAGTTTACTTAGCTCATCGATGATTAAACGGTATATTATTTGTGTTGGGGTTCGTAGCAGAAAACAATAATTTTTCTAACTATCGGAACACCGAAATACTAGCCAAGGATCTATCTATCTAGTAATGCGGTAACGGAGGAGATATCGGTAACATACCCTTGTAGACCGATAGCGGGAATTACGCTCCCGCAACAAGTGTTGTCGATGTAGACGACGTAGCCGACCTCGAGGTCACGAAGAACTTGGCGCGACGAAGACGAAGCCGAAGGTGGCGCGACGGTGACGCCCTGGCACCACGACTGTGGCGCCTCCGAGTACTCGCACACGTGCGGAGCTTGACGATGACTCCCGGCGCTCCGATCCAGCCGAGATAGCAGAAGTAGAACTTTTGGGTGGAATCCCGCAGCACGACGGCGTACTGCGGTATAGATTTCTCACGCGCGCTGTCCTTACAAGGGGACCACGCACAGCGGGAGGTGGAGAGAGGGTGGAAGTGGGCGGAGGGGCATCCTCGGCCAATAGGAATAAATCCTGAATTTATTGTGTATTTTTCCAAATAATATGCCCCACTATTTATTAAGGGACAGGAGGTGCCCCTCTCCCTTGCTTTCCCATGTGGGACTAAAGGAGGAGGAGGGGGTGGTGCGGCTGGCTATGGGCCCCTTGTGGCCCAGCCACACCACCCATCTGGGGGGTTTGGCCCCACTTGGGCCTTCCCTTCGGGGTTTTGGCCCATTTAGGAGTTTTTACTATTTTTCCTCTTTTATTTAATATTAAATTAATATTTAAATATATAAAATTCATAACTAAATATATTTACATATTATTTAATCTCCCGTGACTCCACAACAACTTCCGGACCACCCCGAACTTCCTTCGGACTTCCCCGGAACCTTTCCGGATCATTTTCTCTCTCTATTTCTATTATTCCGATAATTCCAAAACGATCTCTAAGCGTCGTCAAGACCTTAAGTGTGTTACCCTACGGTTCAAGAAATACTCCAGACATGGTCGAGACCCCTCGCTCGCCAATGACCGTCAGGGAGACCTGGATGGCTATGACCGCCCCTGTGCATTCCAGAATAATCGTCGTTGAACCGTTAACATGATAAGTTCATTCCTTTTGTTCCTTCGATACTACCCTAGTCCGAGATACGATCGTCAACATCTTATGTTGTGTTTTATCTCGTTACCGACAAGGGTTACTTAACTCGTTCTGTGATATTATATCTCCAATGACCTAGTCATACGCTGCGCAGATTTATAGATATCTTTCCATCACACGGATGAACAAATCCTGCTCTTGATCACTCGCCTCAACTACTTCCTTAGGATACCCGAAAGTGCCACCTTTATTGTCATACTATATAGGACATGACGTTTGATGCAATCAAAGTATATTCTAGAAGTAGTGACTTGATATAATCTCACGGTCTGAGGAATAAGCTATCATATTACTTCCTATTGCAATGTTGAACTTAGTGATACGATCTTCTTGCAATACTTTGGTGGGTAATGTCCATCACCTTATTCTACTAATAAAATGACTTCATCATCAACTGTTATGAATCAGCATGACCTGAAAATCTCGATCATCCGTTGACTGATGAACTAGTTTATACAGATGCTAACTAGGGACTCTGGTTCGTTTACATACCACACGTGTATTAACAATTCCGATTAATACAGTTATAGCACGGTATAAAACTTATTTATAAACTTAATGAGATAATGCGATAAATACTTAATATTTATTTGCCTCTAGGGCATATCTCCAACAATTTGCTCCTTT
This sequence comes from Poa pratensis, assembly GCA_947311845.1. NCBI lineage: Eukaryota > Viridiplantae > Streptophyta > Magnoliopsida > Poales > Poaceae > Poa > Poa pratensis. The sequence continues at coordinate 27,352,166 of CAMZMU010000049.1, read as the reverse complement.
TGTTGGCTCATCTTATTAGCTCTGATTGTTGTGTATTATTTGCTCTGTTTATGTTGAAAAATGCTGCTTAGAAAAGATGTCTAATAGTTTAGTTTACTTAGCTCACTGATGTTTAAATTGTGTATGATTTGCTCTGTTTGATAGCTCTGGCCCAGCTTATTAGCTCTGTTTATGTTGTAAAATGCTGCTTAGCAAAGTCGTTTGATAGTTTAATTCAGTTTAGTTTGATCTATTTATTAGCTCTATTTACTTGCTCTGTTTGCACTCTTTAACAATGAATATTCATTGTGTGAAGGGCTTGGTGGATGACTGGTGATAAATGTTGCTGCCGTGAAAACCTAAGAGTAGGGCTCCATCCACGCGCACTGAAGCCAGATAAACTTTTGTACAGCAGGGCGAACATGAATATGGTGACGAACGGACGGACGTCTACAAGGAGCAGGTCTCCATTGACGGCGCAGCCCTGTCACCGTGGTTTTCTTGTTTCCTATAGCTCTTATTTGAAGCGGTAATTAGTAAAACTCTGTGTCTACTGTGAAACATATCGGTAACGATCTAATATATTAACCGTTGCCCATGTTAGGGGCAACGGTGTAACAACTCCACTGCCATTGAGCTCTTCACATCAGCAGCGGAGCTTGGGACACAGACCCTTCTCCATTTCCGATGAGGGTTTTGACCCGTTTCTGATGTGTCTTTTTTACTAGCATCTACTTCTGCGACGCAACAAAAGGTATCATGAGTGGCCTTAATATGGCTGCCCAGGGTTTGATGGTCCAAAACCTGGATGTCGACACGAGCCTTCCATGGGGCATTGACGTTGTAGAAGAATGGAGTGGTCACCTCGCATGGCTGAGCATCTTGAGAACCTCGGCATCGTCGTTCACCACATCATCGCGGAGTATCTCTAGGACCTCGACATCTTTGCCGACCGCGTCAACGCCGACGCTCTCCAGAACCCAGGCATTGGGGCGGACGACAACGACGAGTGCTTGATCGACTACTGTCCGAGGGTCCAGAACCTTGATGTCGGCTAGGTCCTCCCCATAGGCTAGGCAAACGGTCCGCTCCGCCGGGCCTTGAAAGAAGCAGGGCTCAGATATCTGTGTACAAATAACAATAACCGTCATCGTGTTCTCTGTTGCATTCAAGATACCATTAGAAAATCTTAAGATGTAAGATGATGTCCATGTAGGTTAATAGTGTTTGAATAAAATAATCTAATCAACTTCGACGAGTATATTTTAGGCTGTTAGTCTTGCTTAGATACAAGTCCTCCAAGTTTTACTAAATTTTGTGTTAACTACAGTTCCATGATTAATTTCATGAATGGTTTGTTTTTCCAAAAAATGCCATGAGGACTTGTTTGAACACGAGCCTATCAAATAATCAAATTGTTGTATGTAAAATTTGTAGGATGCATTATAAGTTTTTACAATACAATAATTACTTAGTGATGCTATTTAAATACCAATAATAAAGCATACACACGTTGTCAACTTATATTGAACCTATTATATTCAATATATATTTGAGTAGAAAAACAATAAAAATCTAACCAACAATGGTACTTATAATATGCAAGTTTCAATTTGTACTCAAGAAGCTTCCAGTAAAAATGCTTACCTCCTCATATTGTAAAATAGTTATGAAAGATATTTTTCGGACCACATGATTTAGAGATCTCCACCATAAATATGTATAATTGTATATAGTTTAATCAGTCGGAAAATAATTTATGAAGGAATAATGCTACAAAGTTAGTTTACATAAAGTGCAATGCAGGTGTATTTCTCATTGACATGCATTGCAATTGTACAACAAACGACGTTTTGACTAATATTTAGAAACTTTGTCATGTGGTTAACTATGTAAAATAAATAAAATAAAATCTTGCTCGCTAAGATCATACCATGAAAACTAAGTAGAAGGTATAAAAGTTTAGTATGAAGTTGTTTTTGTTTCAATTCACCCCATGTCCACATTATTATTGGATCTATGGCAATACATGACATAGACAACAAACATTTGATGATTACATGTCAATTTAAGTGGTACAAAAAAATCTTAAACAAGATAGAAACAAGTTAAATGGGGTCTTATGCCATCTATGAAGCAATTTGGTTTTACCACATATGCATAAGATGTTATCTTAATGTTTTTCTGCACAACCAGGAGGTTAAAGTTGTTTATTTATGGATGCACATGCTAGAAACATAAAATTTACAATTTTTAGCTTCAATTTTGTATATTTATCGCATGATTTCGGCTGCCATAATTAAAGTTATGATTTTTGCAAGTTTAAGTGGTTAAGGAAAACAGTTAGTGTTTGGCAAAATTTAGTTGATCAAAACAATGAACAAGTTGCATATTTTGATATATTGTATTTTTACGATACTAAAACATGTTTTATTTGCCAAATTTTAATATGTAAAACTCAAATTATTATGATTTCAAAACAGGGACATAACTGGAGTATCTTCTGGTTCTGGAACATTTTATACCGGGCTGGTTTCTGCCCACGGTCACTGATAGGTGGAACCGAGGGTACTATGCTGTAAATGGAAAAAATGTGGGGATTTTGGCATTGATGGGATTTAAACTTGGCGTCTTCTGGATAAGAGAGGGTGCCACTTGCAAATGAGCTAGATTGGGGATTGTTTTTTGGTCCGGATCTTTCGTAAAAGATGCGACAATGCGGTGGTAGCTGAACTTTTAGACAGAAACGATGCCAACTTCAGGATTCAAAAACAGCATTTTGAGGGTGATCTGCAATGACCACATCGAGCTCAGGGCCGGCTTTGGCCTAGGACAGGAGAGCCGACGACCTGGGGTCCGCGGTCCGCCAAACTAGGGGTAGTTACGAGCAGAAGGAGTATTTACGCACAATGTATTTTATACATAGTAGAAAAGCCTGAAATAATTTCAGTATTCAGAAGCAACGCGTCGACGATGATCTGCAGCGACCACGTCGAACTCAGGGCCGGCTTTGGCCCATGGCAGGAGAGGGGACGACCTGGGGCTGGCCAAACTATAGTGTTAGTTCCGAACAGAAGGAGTATGTACAATTGTACATACACAGTATTTCATACATAGTAAAAATTGTGAAAATAATTGCATATTCTCCTTTCTAGTAGCTAGCATTTTATGAACACCGTTTCTAAAATACAATTTGACCCAATGGTTTTTGCGAAATAAAGTTTTATTGATTAAACAGCTTTATAATGTTGAAAGGTACACCGAGCCAACACAACGCAGGGTGAATGTTTTTCTAGCTAACTGAACAAGCTCGGAGAAAAAACATGATTCAAAAATTTGTTCAGCTTTAACCTTAAATTTGTTGTAAAATGTTGTCAAAGCTCCACATAATTATATGCCTTAGTACAATATCCAAATATTTGTAAAGGTATTGGTAACCAATTTATTTTTGAAGTTCATGTTTACTTAGGTCCAAGGCGACGTCTTTGAATACTTAAAGAATAACACACTCATCATCTAGTCATTCTATTTTAAATTCAGTTTGGATTTGGTAGATCCTATGAATTCAGTAAACAACAGAGAACTATCCTGGATCCCGAACTGGTTTCACATGGCTGTTACGGGTTCCCGAGACGCCTCGTTTAGCTAATCCAACTTTTGGACCAGCTGCACAGGCTTCAAAGCTATAATTAACAGTGACATTACTCTAGTTAACCGTAATGGGGATTTACGCGGCGAGTCGGCGTCGGTACATGGACGGCAGCTCACTGTCTCTGGACGCGAGTGGCAACTGGCAAGTGGGAACATCGATCCATGTTACTACAGTACATTATGTCCACAAATCACAATGAGCATATAATCTCCGATCCGATCATATTTAGCTGAATCTGTTTATCTTCATGTCCGTACGCATCATGCTTCGGGCGGCAATAACCGGCCATCACATGTCAGTCGGCGCATCATTGTCACTCGTGAACTTGTAACGCCTTGAGCTCATCGACAAGCCGTGCCCAGTCACCGCACGATGTCCCTCCTTCAGCCACGGCAGCGCGAGCCGCGACGCCGAGCTCCCTCACCCTCGCCCTTCTTTCCGTCGCCTCGCCCTCGCCGTCGCCCATCAGCCTGCCCACCGCGCTCGCCACCGCCTCGGCCGGCACCACGGCCTCCACGTCCGCCTTGCTGCCCACCTCCCGCACACGCACGCCGACGCGGAGCACATCCACGAGGAACGCCTCGTTCAGGAACTGCTCGGCACGGAGCGGCCATGTCGCGAGCGGCACGCCGGCCCAGACGGCGTCCAGCACCGAGTTCCAGCCGCAGTGGCCCACGAAGCCACCCACCGCTCGGTGCGCCAGGATATCTGCCTGCGGCGCCCATCGCCCGGCCACCACCATGCCGTGGCTCGACGCGCGCTCCTCCATACCCTCCGTCGGCGTCGGGATCACCCAGAGGAACGGCGTGCCGGACGCGCGCAGCCCGGCGCCCAGCTCCTTGAGCTGGGTCGCGCTGAGACCGCACGTGCTGCCGAAGCAGGCGTACACCACCGACCCGTCTGCCTGGCCGTCGAGCCACTTCAGGATGGGGTCTCGCTCTGCGTCGCCGGTGACGGCGACATCGCGGCGTGCGGCGCTGGCGCGTCTGGGGCCAAGGAGGAACACTTTCTTGGGAGAGCCATCGACGCATCCGTAGTACTCGGCGAAGTCGGCCTCGAGCGCGCAGAAGCTGTTGAAGGCGACGGCGTAGCTCTCGGCCTCAGCGGCGCGGAACAAGGGAAGGTGCGCCAGAGCCTCCTCGTTGACATGGGCCCTGCGGAGCTCCACCGGGACCGGGAAGCCGCCGGGGACGACGAAGGGGTCCGGTAAGACCTCGGGGCCGTGGAGGTGGACTCCGACCATGCACGCCGCAGCGAAGGCGCCGATGGTGTGGAACGTCACGTGCGGGACGCCGCACTCGCGGGCGACGCGGGGCGCCCAGTGGAGCACGGCGTCCGATACGACGGCGACAGCGCCTGATGTGTCCGCTAGTATGGTCTCTGCGAGCACCGGCGCCAGGGCATCCTCCGCGGCTGCGAAGAACGCCGGCGCGGAGGATTCGTCCGGCAGGAGGGAGAAGTCCGCGTGTCCGCCCGGGAAGCGGAACGGCACCACGCGGACAAGGACGGAGGCCGGCGCGAGGGCCTCGAAGTGGGGCGTGGTGATGATGATCGCTCTGGTGGTGCCATCGTCGCCGCAGGATGCCGCCGCCGCGGCAGCTGCCAGCGGTGCGAAGTGACTGCGCGCGAGGAATGGCACGAAAACGAGGCGCAGGGGCGCCGCGTCTGGGCGCGAGCGAGGTGCTGTACTGGTTTTGGCCCGCATCGTGTTTGCTTGGTCGCCTCGGCTTCGGCCTGGTTGGGATGCACGGGAGTTGGGAAATGGCGGCTTTGCTGGGATTTTTGTTTGGATGGGCAAGGCCGACGGGAGATGCGTGTAGGATTAGGTCCAGGAACTCGTGCTCACGACATACGCGTGCATGGTTTGTTTCAGGAATTCGTGGTCACACGTTTGTGTGAGTTTCCCAAAAAAAAAACACGTTTGTGTGAGTACACAAATTATTTTATTTTATTATTCTAAAAAACAATATTTTAATTTATTACGAAGTTATCAATCTAAGTATTACAATTCACGGAAAAGAAGATGAATCATTGATCTGTATTGCTTCCACGAGTAAAGTTCATATATGGACTAGCTCATTCTCCAACACTGCATAGTCTAGTTAGATCAAATCATCTTTCGTTTTGTCATGAAATGAAATCGGGGACCGAGAGCTCCTTTAATAAAAAAAGATCAAATCATCTTAAAATTGCCTCCTTTTTTGTAGATGTCACAAATCGGTCAAAGTTGAAACCAATTACATGTAATCCTGCATGATCACGTCACAATCTACCGATCATCCTATGGTAGCCGTCTCTTGAAATTGAAACAAAGTATACCATAATTAAAGTGATACCAAGTGTCAACATTGTTGGCCTCCTAACTTCAGTATTAAGATTGATTGAATTGGTGATGCTGATGGTTCACACATCTCTATGTCTCCCCTAAATTTTCTTGGAAAAAACTAACCGATATATCTCTCTGACCCTATTGTTTGTGCTATTTACATCTAAAATGCCAATGCATCCTAACTCTAAAGTCTAGAACCGTTTTCTCTGTGAGGCACTAAAGATCCTCTCGTCTCTCTTGATTCCGTTTTCTCTGCGAGTCACGAAAGATCCTCTCATCTCTCTCATTTCTGGCAGAACTATGGTTTCTCCTGTTCAAACCTAGACGATGGACTCGCTAGCCCACGCCACCGATCACCTCACCGGCGACGCTATGAAAGTTCTTCTTCTTCTTCTTCTTCTTCTTCTTCTTCTTCTTCTTCTTCTAGAGTGGTTTTTTGGAACCCGGGCTACACAGAGCTCGTTTTTTCTGAAAAAATCGAAAATTATATTTTTGAGTTTCCAAAAATCGTGAAAAGAAATCACAGATGTAGATAGTGTCGAAATCTACAAATGTACAAAATTTTACCTTAAAATTCGTTGTATTTTGGGTGTACAAAAAAGAAAAATCGGGGAAATTTTCAAATATTTGAAACTGTGTATTGTTCACCACCCAGATCCACCAATTTGTCTTTTTTGTACAGCCTAAAATACAACGAATTTGGAGTTGAAAATTTTCAAAATTGTAGATCTTCACAATATCTACATCCAGGAAGTTTTTATATATTTTTGGAAACTTAAAAATGTCAACTTCGAATTTTTGGAAAAAGGGCACCATGTAGCCGGGGCTCCATTTTAGGTTTTTGTTCTTCTTCTTCTTCTTCTTCTTCTTCTTCTTCTTCTTCTTCTTCTTCTTCTTGTGTTATTATGATTTTTTCAAAAAAATAATATCTTTGGGTTCCGAGCAAACAGCTTGGTGTCGACTCTCTTCACTCTTATTGTAAAGAGATAAATACCCATTTCAATCTTCTATTGTAATCGGTGGCAGTCTTCTGTACCTGAAAACTTTCAGAGACCCACACACGCGAAAATTAGTGTAGCCTCAACTATCGAATGAGAAAGATCCACGATGCTAGCTACTACATTGTGTACGGTTGGGCCATGTCAGGCCGGGGATCGGGGGATGGTCTGACCAGCTCAGCATTCACCTAGAAGTTCTGTAGATCTTAAGTAGATTAGGGTTCATTGCACGTCACAACTGATTGAAAATAATGCATAACCGACAGGAAAGCTACGTTTGCGTTTTTATGGCGTGCCCACGTTCGACATTTTGGTTTACAAAGTGCGCTTATTGAACTGATGGTACTTCAGGATGGGCATGGAAGTCCAGCAGTACACACGATCGATACATTCATAGACTGATTGTGATCGCCTACACACTTGACTGGTCATAACAGGTGTCTAGATTTTGCGTGCGAGTTTCGGTACCTGTTATAGTTTGGAACATATGACTCTCACAGTGACAGAAAGAGATATAAATGGAGAATGGCTATAATTTGAGAATTCCATGTATTCACAAAAATGTTAACGCGTTCCTCTGGATGACTGTAAAATTACACTTCAATTACCCTTAATTCCTTTATGGCCACAGTGAAATGAGGTGGTAGGAGAATAGGATTATCGGATTCTCTTTCGATGATCCGATGGTATATGGAACACATGCATATATTCTGATAGAAATTGAACTTAATTGATGCCATCATTATGTTTAATATTATTGTATGATTGATCCCATCCATCATCCACGCAGTGTCCCCCTCATCACCACGTACCTGCATTAAATCACTGCTTGTTCGCTACTATACTTACATTGTTGCTGTCATATCTCATCCATTTCCACCAATATTTTTTCATACACACGTGTGCTTAAGAGTGACATTTCAATTGGTAAAGTCTTATCGATACTATTGTCCTCCCATCACGTGAAATATAAATAAGATTAAAAATAATTCTCAACAAGACTAAACCCACCACCGCAACTACCAACACAAGCACCACAAACCAGAGCATCACTAGCACGAGAACCACACTATGGCCGTGAAGGCATCACAGAAGCACCAGAGAATCACCGGAGCCAACAGGATAGCCACAACGCAAACCACTGAATCCTAGGGTTATGGTTAAGGTTTGGGAGGAGCACGAGGAAGATCAGGAGGCGAATCAAAATGGAGGGAGCGAAGGAGCATAGCGTGGCAGTTCAATTGCGACCATGGGAGCAAACATGCGCGGCTTGAGAGAAGGAGCGACGGAGGCGACGATGCGAGGTCGTGTGAGAGGAACCGCACAAGAGAGGAGAGGAACGAGAGAGGACGTCTAAGGTGTATCGGGCTAGGCGAGGCTCGGGTTCGACCTAACCAAATTAGTGTGGACCACGTTTCGGCCGGTTTAACCGAACCCCACTAAAACGAGCCAACCAATTTGGAAGTAAATCCATTTTTCTTTAGAAAATAATTGTAAGGACTATAATAATTATAGAAAAGCCTAGAAATGGCATAAAATTAGATATAAATCATTTTTGAAAAAATATTATGAAGATTACTAATCTATTTTTTATGAAATAATTGAAAAACTTAAAATACCTTAAATTTAAATCACAAAGGAAAACAGTCAAATAATGATTAATTCATTTTAAAACAAGTATAAAGAGCCTAAATTCTAGGGAAAAAATGTGAACTCGTGATTAAATATCATAATCCAAATTTGAATCAATTAATAATAATTCTGATATTCTTAAATCAATTAAAAATAAGATGTTTAATAAATACTTTAAGGAAATTCTTAATTAATTAAACACTTAGAATTAAGGGGGCGGGGTAAACCATACAACCAACCATTGCATACCTATGCATAATAGCATAATGAAATCTATATACACACGTGCTTAGCGGACCATGAAGTTTAGTTCGAAAAAACGTGGGTCGAACACTAGCCGAAGCATTTAAGTGCATTATTTCGCAGTTACTATGCAAGTTCCATTCTTGCTCATGTCCATTTTGAAGTATTTTATATCAAAGTACTGAAACACTAATTATATGGAACTATTAGGTGCCTTGAAATGTTATTTTCCTATAATAATGAAATGACTATGTAGGGCTTCTTTGGATTGCAGAATTTTAAAAATGCAAGAATAGCAAAAACACATGATTGAAATGTCATGTGAAGTAGATTCCCACGTGATTCTAAAATTCCGTAACAGGTATCTTTGGATGGTGCACAATAATTAAACATAGACATTTTGTATTGATGAGAGAGTGTAGAGAGAGATAGAGTGGAAGTGCATTAGACTTCACAAAGGGATAATAAAGTTAGGTTTGAACTAATGCTGAGAATCCAATGGAATATATATGGGGCATAGGAATGTACCCCATAAGAATTTAGTAGCCCCAATCCTATGATTCAAAGGGCTCTATAGGAAAAATTCCTTCTGATTTAAATCCTCCAAATTTCTATAGAAATACTACAATCCAAAGAGGCATGTAGTGGGAAAATGGAACCACGATTTATTAATTTGGTGGAGGTTCCACTATACCAAGTATATTCAGATATGATTAATAACAAATGTTGGGAGGGATTCTTGCACACTAGAGAGAGCGTTAACAGTAGGGCCTTTCATGGGTTGGGTGAGTTAGCCGGATCTTCTTCCTTGCTCATATCCTCGAATGAAAGTTGTGAAAGGGCCTATTGGGTCACATGGAAGCATATATACTTGCAAATCCTAGGTTGAGTTGTCGGTGCCTAGCTATCCATCTTGGGAGGGGTAGTGTTGTGTGGTGATAAGAAGGTCTCGACCATCGGCATGAGCATCAGGGAAGATATTTGGGGTCGTGGAGAAGCGCAATGAATGACTTTGCGATGTTAGACCAGCCTACTTTCTCATGGATAATTATGGGTTACGGACCCTCCATAAAGGCTAAGGGACATTTGTGGTTAGAATAGCACACCTCTACAGTGTAATTTAATTGTGGCCAGTAACTCCTTATTTTGGAAAAGAACTACGAACACAATGGGTAAGAAACCATCAGAGGTTCTCAACCCTTGAAGCCCGACATACATTGTTCAGAATTAAACTTGACTTTTGAAGAAACGATTACAAAAATTTGCATTACTTTTTGACCTAAGATATTAGTTGTACATAGAGAATTCCAAACACTTTATCTCATATTTGAACTTGTTTGTACCCATCCCTATCTATTTGTCAAACCTTTGCTTAGGCTCTGAAAATACATAGGAGGATAACCATGAGCATCAACTAGAGAAGGAGGAAATCGTAAGGAGCCAAATACTTGTGGAGGAACCAAAGGCATCGACTATTACATCGTACGTATACGAGATATATGGGGATGGAGCAGATGTTGAGCTGTAGGGTTGCATAATTCTACCATAATAGGGCGAGCAACCGTAAGCTGTATATATAACTAGGTTGTTGAGACATTATAGTTTAGTATTATAGTCCCCTAGTAGCTTTGTGTAAGATAGTACCCGAGTTATCTTAGTGCAAGGAGAAAGACATTGGATCTTATTTGCATCTTTGACTTGTAATAATATATATGTAAGTGTGGACCCTAGACTGTTATTATTCTACTACTTTGAGAGATGTAATACTCATATATGGTATTTCATGAGTATTATCCCAAAGACTGCCACACTAAATCATGAAGGGGCGTGCACCTAAGATAGCTAGTCTTCATATGATAACCCATCCATTTGACAAGGTTTGTGAGAAAATTTAGTTAAGGTGCTCATTTTGTGCCACATAAAACCAACATGTCGACTTAGGGCATGTACAATGATTGATAAAACATACCTTTCTAATGCCACAAATGTCATTTGATAAAATTATTTTATAGAATGGGTCATGTCTTAGTGTTATCTCTAGCAATTCATGTTTGCACACTCCTAAAATGATGGAGTGATTAAAACCAAGCTAGAAAGTATGTAACTAAGAGATGATATGTTGTACAGTTGAGAGAATATTCCTGTCTTCCTCACTAAGATATGGTCTCTTAGCTAAGAGAAGGAAAAGTCTTATCTTCTCTCTATTCCAACTCATCAATCAACCAATGGGGCACTGCTATGATAAGACCATTGTACATGGCCTTAACTAGGATGAATGATCGAGCACACATTCTAAAGTTAAACGTCATGAAATAGATATGACACGTACAAATGACCCACCAACATGTTTTGCCATACAAAATTTAATTTCATGTTCTAACTAAGATCATGTATAATCAAGGAAATATGGTCTCAATGTGGCATTCTACACGGAATAATGACCTATTTGAGTATAAATAGATATAGTACACACATTGCTGTGGGAAATTCCCTGCACCATTTTAACTTTGGAAAGACATAACGTTAATTTATTAACTCTTACTAATAAGTGACCCACAAATTTTGAAATCTTAATAAAGAGTATGCACTTAACGCAAAAATCCGCTTTTGTGCTTCCAATAGAGAAAAACAAAACATAAACACGAATGTAGGAGAATCAAAAAATGGCCTGATTTTGATCCGAACTATGGATTAGAATTGTTGGACGCGAGCCGACGACCTAATAAGAACAATTGCTCTTGTGGATGGATTCTTATCCCAGTGGTTAGAGCACGGTGGTGCTTCTTGACAGCCCGAGTTCGAATCCTTGATTCGACTTGGTGTCCCACGCCTTCTCCTTAATTAAAAACAGTGAGGAGGTCCCTCCCTCGCTGGTTCAAAAAAAAAAAAAAGAAGAACAGTTGGTCATGAACCATATTAAGGTAATCAAAGGAGGAGAAGATTGATCCTGCTACGTAGGAGGGTTGAGGAGAGGTGGCCAACTACTGCTCATGTTGTCTACTTTATACAACCTCCGTCTTAAAAGGTAAAACATATATATTTATTGAAAAGTCAGAGGTTACTTAGTTTGATTAAATATACAGAAGAAAATATTAACATCTATAACATTAAATAAATATCCTATAAAGTTTATTTTATGACAAACCTACTTATATTGATTTGGTATCGTAAATATGTACACAATTTTCAGTAAAATTGGTCAAAATAAGAAGATGCTAACTTTTTGATTAAACAGAAAGTGTAGTAAATAATAAACTATTAGTGCTCCATAGATGCAGCTAGTTAGGTAAAGATGACGATGGTTGAATATCGATCACTAGTTCAGAATCGTGGTTGGTCTTTTCTCTAGACAGCTTTTCAGAATTCGTCATCTCACAATTCTCGTTGCGCCGTCCACCATTGTTTACCACCGTCCCCAACCCTGACCAAATCCGACCCGTCGGCTCACGGCAGCAGCAGCCCTGATTTGAAATCGCACACGTCGTGTCACGGCGATGCCGGCATCAGCACGGTCAGTCTACCAAGCAGCCTGCCTCCCCCGTCGTCCATCTGTATAAATCTAGAAACCCAACCAGAAATTTGACTCTTCAATGGCGATGGCGTGCTCCACGAAATCCCTCCTCATCGCAAGTGCGTGATCCATCACACGGCGTCGTTGCCTCCTCTCTCTGCTCCCTGTCCCCTGTTTTATTGTTGCGGCTCCCAGAGGGCTGGACTCTGGAGCAGGAGAGAAGTCCGTCCAACTCTCCTCCACATTTCTCCTCTCCTCCTAACGCCTAGCGCCGGCCAGTTCTTGCCTGCCGCCATTGCGTGGCTGAGTCTCAGCTTCGTGGTCTTGGTACGTCTTCTCCCTGAGGCTTCTCCCATGGTCGCGTGGAGGATTTCCTCTTACCTTTGCTGATTCCTTTCTCGTTTCTTGTTCTTGTTGTATCTGCTGGCTGGATTAGTAGCGGCTGCGGGTGATTCTTGCTCTGATGGTGTTAAACTAGTTCTGTTATATTCGTTGGCTACTAGTAAATCTTGGTCTTCTTGTGTCTGAAACCATCCGCCTAAAAACTCATCATGTTCTGTTCATGTCGAAATCCTGCTTTTTTTCTGTACTGTAACTCTGCATATGAACCGTAGAGATTCGCCTGTATGGAGGTGATTCTCTTGTATGCCCACAAGTGCTGTTGTAGTAGTAGTAGAATATACTCAGCTCCTGTTTACTTTCCCTGTTTCTGCTGGCGGTAGGCGGTAGGCGGCAGTCCAACTTCTTCTTCCTTAGACGTACCAAAAATGAACCGTAGACTTTCAGAGATCCCGAGATCATACTGCGACACAATTTCTGCCAATATGAGCCATCTAGAAGATGATAAAAGTATTAACACGTTGAAGCCTTCATCTTCTACAACCTTCTCCCTTAAAAGTGATATACTTGGAGTATTCTTCAAAAAAAAAAAAAAGAGTAACAGTTAACAAGTCCAAGTGGAACAGTCAGGCTAGTGTTAATGCCAGCCCCAATAATTAATTTGTAATCAAGGCCGCCCCTCTCTCTGTTGCAGTCAGCTATCAATAGAAAACGTACAACAGATCATGGTGCACAACAACCGCAGGTTTACTTATCCCTTGCGTAGCATTGCTCCACAGAAGATTGCCACCATTTGTATCGGAGATAGCAGATCGAAATAGAGGGTGTGTGATTGTTCATGTAATGAATCACGTGTGGTTGCGTTTTCTGGTCTGTTGGACGTTACAGTCATGGAGTTTGGCCTACTGAATTAATACATAATACCAGCAAACAAGGGGAAGAGGTAACCCCATCGTTTTCGCCAACAGAAACAACTGAAAAAGCTTGAAACAATCGTTGCTCTCTTTCTAGAATACAAAAAAAGTCGTTGCTCTTATTTATGTACTTGTGGTCCATATTTGTTTCAGATTTAACAGGATGGTAAGGCTTCATAACATGAGTAGAGATTTGTGGGTCCCGAGCTCCAGTGCTCACTCCGGTTTAAAAAATTCAAAAATCATATTTGTGAGTTTTAAAAAATTCTGAAAAAATCTGTGTGTAGTCAATAGTATATCCTACGAACGTGCAAAATATCAACTTCAAAAACTTTGTATTCTGAGATACAAAAAAAAAACAAATGTGTGGATCTAAGTATGCATACTTTCAAATCCCCAAGTTTATCATATTTTGTTATTTTTGTATAGCTCGGAATACAATATATTTGAAATTGATATTTTACACGCTGGTGGGATATACTATTGGCTACACCTGTATTGTTTTTCAGAATTTTTTAAAACTCACAAATATGATTTTCGATTTTTTTAAAGCGGAGGGAGCACTGGAGGTCGGAGCCAAAAGCACTTTCAGTTCAAAACATGTCAATCTTTGCATATACTCCGTAATAGTATATCCTTAATTTTAAGTAGGACTATTGGTGCACAAAAGAACTGACTGGTGTTATTCGTGCTACAATAGTAGTGTGTATTACAGGTTTATTTATTTTTACTCATATTGCATTATGGTATGCTTATTGTGCAACTGTTGTAAAAGGAAAGTACAGAGATTACATGAGCACATATGACTGAATCGCACCAACTGGTGGGATCCGTATAACTTCTGCAATCTTGCCCTCCGGTCTAGGTTTAAGTTTCTCCCAGATGTCAGTGTAAACTTATTGAGAACATAGAACTTTTGTCAAAAAAGGTATACATTTATATTCAATGGGTTATAAATTTAACGTGTAAATTAATTGACCGTTATTTCAGATTTGTTGTTCTTCAATATATACATGCATGTGCTATTTAAAATTTCTGTACATGAACATTTGAATAGGGTTTCAGGCAAAGGTACCTAACTTTGCTCCACATCTTTGATCAGTTTAAGGGGTGAGACTCGGTGGCTTGAAGAAATCATGTTTCGAAGAAAGCAGGCCTCTCATTTCAATTCCGAAGATGCCGATCAGCGACAAGCAAAGGTATTTTTGAAAATTTGTCATGTTTTGATTAACTTGTGGAATTACTACCATGAAAAGTACTGGTTGATGCAATATTGCTACCCATAAACGACGAGATATATATTTTTTTTGTGAGATAGCTTCCACTTTTTACAGGCTTCCATCTTATATCCTTTTCTAAGCAATTTAAATGGAAAAGTTTAAACCTTAATATAGCAAAGTAATAGCCCTAAAGATTGTGTCTTAGTACTGAAGAACAACATGAAATACATGTCAGATTATCGCCTATATATTTTCTATTTATTGCGCGACGAACAGTTTCACATACTCGCTCACAAGGTCAGATCTTGCATTTTGATGGGAATGATCCTGTAAAAATATGTCTCATATTTTGCATAATATTTCGCTGATAATTCAGAATTTGCATAGTCTACTAATTGGAAATTTGTTTCGCACAGAAGCCCATAATGTAAGATTTTAGAAGTGTGAAATGTCTGACTACACAAGCTTTTCTACCTTTGCTTTGATACACCTCTGTGCTGTGACTGAAACTCCATAGTCCCCTTTCGCACAAGAGCCTGCAGGAGCTCTCTTATGAATCCGTTTTGTTGTTTCCAGTTGACTAGAAATCCAAAGCAGTATAAACCAGAACCTGTAGCGGAAAACGCTATTGGCTCCCGAGCTCCAGTGGTCCCTCCACTAAAAAAATTGAAAAATCATATTTATAAGTTTTAAAAATTCTGAAAAAATAATGCAAGTTGCCAATAATGTATATCACAAACATGCAAAATATTGATTTGAAATACTTTATATTCTGAGCTACACAAAAATGACAAATCGTGTATATTGTGTAAATTTAAAAGTGCGTACATTTAGATCACACATTTGTCATTTTTGTGCACATCAGAATCTAAAGTATTTTAAATCAAGATTTTGCACGTTCGTGGGATACATCATTGACAACATGCATGATTGTTTTCAAACTTTTCTAAAACTTATAAATATGATGTTGTATTTTATTTATCTTGAGGGAGCACTGGATCTTGGGAGTAAGAAATCTCTACTCAGCCTGTAGCTCTTATCTAAGAAAAAACTACCCCTTGTCCTTTACCTATATAAAGTGTACAAGGTTAAAAGACATCTATTTTTTTTTAGTTTCTCTACTTAAACATTTCTACTACTTTCTCATGTAACAATCTCCTATGGAGCAGATCAACGAACTGAGAGATGGACTTGGACCTCTGTCTGCCCGTGGAGAGAAGTACTGCACTGAAGCATGCTTGATAAGATATCTGGAAGCCCGCAACTGGAATGTTGGCAAGTCTAGAAAGATGTTGGAAGAAAGTCTCAAGTGGAGGGCAGCTAGCAAGCCTGAGGATATTCGTTGGGTAAATAAGCTCTTTCCTTGCCTATAATATCTCAAATGAATAAGTGATTTTGTTAAAAAAACTTGGGAAGTAACTAAGCGTACTGCTATTAATTTCTTTTCTCTTTATTTTAGCCTGATGTTTCTGTAGAAGCAGAAACAGGTAAAATGTACAGGGCAAGTTTCAGCGACAGAGAAGGGAGAACTGTCGTTGTCATGAGACCTGCGAAGCAGGTACGAACTCAAATATATTTTGGGCCCTGTAGCTGCCTTAGCATTGCATTCACCTGTATAATACTCCAAAACAATTTCAGAATACAACATCTCATGAAGGGCAGTTGCGGCATCTCATATATACCTTGGAGAATGCAGTATTCAGCCTGCCTGAAGGTCTAGAAAAGATGGTGTGGTTGATAGACTTCACAGGATGGACAATGGCCAATGCAACCCCCATAAAGACTGCCAGAGAAAGTGCGAATATTCTGCAGAATCATTACCCCGAGAGGCTCTCAGTTGCATTCTTGTTCAATCCACCCAAAGTATTTGAGGCCTTTTTTAAGGTGAACATCATCCCTTCATAACTCGATTCTAGCCAGAAAGATTTTTGAAAAGAGATTTAGTGTCTGTCCGAAAAAAGTTCCATATTATTTACTTCTTTTTTAGAGCACGCAATTGATTTATAGAAGGCAGAACAAGTTTACAAGAATGTGTTAACCTGTCTAACAAGACAGGACAGACAACACCACCCAACTCAAAAGCCTACTCTCTCGCTACATGATCAACAACAACAAATACCCATATTATTTACTTAACAACTGAAATGCTTTCCAAATGGTTTCAGATTATCAGAGTATTCCTTGACCCGAAATCAATCCAGAAAATCAATTTTGTGTACAAGGAGAACGAGGAGAGCATGAAGACACTGTACAAGCACATTGATCCAGATGTCCTTCCGGTCGATTTTGGAGGGAAGAACAATGTGGCGTACAACCATGAGGATTACTCCAAGTTGATGACGAAAGATGATATTCAAACAGCAAGCTTCTGGGAAGAAGATGGTAACCATGTCATGAACGGGTACTCGGCTCCTGAGGTTACACCTCAATCGTCACTAGTTGCTGATAAAGCAAGTTGAGGACCACCGGTCTGCCATGTCACATTGTCACTGGTCGTTCCTAAACCAAGCTGAGGATCACCCTCCATTATGACAGCTCTCGCTTAATAAATATTTTTTTAGATAAAGGGAATATATTTCGCTTAATAATTGAGTACTTAATAGTATCCCTTGGAATTTGTTAGCCGTCTTACATCTGAATTTTACACGCTTAAGTTGCTAATTTTTCATGTTGTTCTTAGAAATATTAATTTAATCTCTTTCGACGGTTTGCCCGAATTACATCGGACACAGATGTCTTATAAAAACCTTAACTTTATTTAAATCAATCTCCCTAGTACCATGCCTATTTAATCACTTTGTATTTCAGCGCCCGGCTATTTGGTCCCGATAGATCCGTTTATTTCAATCTCACAAGAGTTGTACGGGTCTTTTTGGCGGATTTTGTAGCAAAAGTGGTGGATCTGGAAGGAGATGACATGCAGAGTGGTTAGTGGTCGGCGGGTTAGGGCAAACCCAACGGGCCACCCCAAATCTGCGTGGACCGTCCGATCTTGTCCGAGTGGACAGGGGGCACGACCCAACACGCCACCCCAAACGGCCGCGCGTCCGCGGACCCTGTTTGGGGCGAAATGGACACTGTCCGCGTCCGACATGTGTCCTCTCTTGTCCTCCGGGACCCGGTGGACAGCTAGAGAAAGCAGCGCAGCCACCCCCAATCCCCAATCAAGCCACCCCCATGGTGTCGCCGGCCGCTCTTGCCTCGCCACCGTCGTCTCTTGCCTCGCTGTTGTCCCCTCTTGCCTCGCCGTCGTCCCCTATTGGCGTTCCCAAAGAAGCTGTTCACCCAAGGTGTTCGCCGGCCGCAGCTAGCCAGCTTCCACCGTCGGCTGTCCAGTAGCCCTCGCCGACGCAGCGGGAAGGTGGTACAGCCACAAATAGGCCGTTGTTTCCTCGGTCTCGCCGGTGTACTGCCTCGCCAGCAAGCTGTTCGACGGGTTGCCGAGCCGAGGTATGTTGCGCATCTTCTTCATTCTGCATATGACACTACATTGTTCTACTCTTGTTTTTTAACCACATATTTTCGTGTAGATGGATAGCTTGTGTAGATGGCAACGCACTATGGTCTCAAGAATGATTTGATGGAACATATGTGGGTTCACCTAGGAAATCAGTAGTATCTCCTTTCTAATTTATTTGATTGTGAACTATGTTATTTATTTTGTTGTGTCAACTGTATTTGTAAACTATGAACCATATTTATTCGTATTATTTGTAAACTATACTAAAATTAGCAAGAAGAGGAAAGGAAAATGGCAAATCCGAGACCTGAATAACATATGGTGGGCCGTTGGGTTTGCCACCGACCCCAAACGGACAAGAGGCGGACAAAGGTCTCATTTGTGTCCGTGGACCGCCCAAACGAACAAAACGGACACATTTGGTGTCCGATTTGGGGTGGCCCGTTGGAGTTGCCCTTAGGGTCGTGTTCACGAGAGCCTTTCACGACATCAGAAGCTGCCGAGATAGAGTCCGGGACGAATCTGCTGGGAAGAGCAATTCTCAACTTTTGGCGACTACAGTTGGCACATGACTCGGTGATGCATTGCTCACTGATGTTTCATCTCCTACATAGACTTTAATTTCTTCCACATCTCATACATATATGTGACATTATCAGCATGGTGTGGATTTATAGCGTGGTTGATGTACAAACAAGTACCGGATTTCGCTTCAACATTTGATTCCTCTTCAGTTATACCGGTGGTTATCTTGTATTTTAAATTTGAAGCATACAAATTCTTGCACTAAAAGATACTCATGGAGTGGATTGTGTGAAGTGAAGGACACGACGTTTTGGGTCACGGGTGCGGATGCACCCGTTATGTAAAATATTTTAAAAACTTTTCAAAATGTCAAAAATTCTAATAAAATTTTGGATATACATCATGAAATTTTATGTTAGCACAAAAAGTTTCGTGAAGAAAAGATATTTTTTGTGACCTATGCAAAAAAGATAAAAAAATCGTATAACGTCATTTTGAAAAACCCGGATTTGTCTTTTTTGCATAGACCACAAAAATGTCTTTTCTTCGCAAAACTTTGTGTGCTAACATAAATGTCATCTAGTATATCCGAAAATTCTATTTGGAATTTTTTAACATTTTGAAAAAAATGTTTTTTAAGCAGTGGGTGAATCTAGACCTATGGGACGATATGGATTTCCAGTGAAGAGATGGTTTCTTGACAATAAATGATTCGTCCTCTCTCCTCGCTCATTATGTGTCGGGTAAAGAAAACCCTAATAAGTAGTGCTAAAAGACAACACATAGCATTGAGAGGCGCATAAGGCGAGAATGCCGTTTTGGCTCCCGGGAGCATATGCTCCCGGTATTTTAAAAAAAATTCAAAATTTGAAAACTTATCAAAAAAATCTGAAAAAAATCATGCACGTACCTGAGCATGGTACGCACCGCCGTGAATAATTTCGCACCGAAATGTCACCGTATGCGCCCTGGGCAAAAATGACAAATATCTGACAGGAAATGAGATCCGATTTTTTTTCAGATTTTTTTGATAAGTTTTCAAATTTTGAATTTTTTTTGAAAATACCGGGAGCATATGCTCCCGGGTGCCAATGCGAATTTCCGGGCGCATAAGGCCTTGTTTGTTTGGGTCGAACGTGGCTGAAAGGGCTGTAGGCTGGCTGTTGTGCTGTGGTAGTAAACCTGCTGTGCCGCTGAAACTGTGATGAAGATTGGTCGGCTTGCAGTATAGTTGGACTGGCTGTGAGATGAGAAAATGTCGGAAACATTTGAGATATCAAGACTGCTCTTGTTTGCTATTTCTAAGTTAATCGTCTATTCTAATGTTAATTTTAGCAAAAATAGGCATGTATTAATTTATTAAATTACTATAATGGTAAACACATGTGAATTATGACTCAAATGAATGTTTTATCACCCACCTGAAATGTACGAGAACCAGAAAGTAGTTAATCATAGGCACTTCACCAAAAACAAACATATCGTACAAAAGCGGTTGTTCTTAAGAATAACAAACTATCTATCTTTGACGTCTGACCATTAAAGAGTTCGCGGTTTTTTCACGTGTGATTTTCATCATGTTCTTGTGAACTGCAAGCGCAACGTCATAGCCAATAATGGTGCCGTGCGTCCACCTCCAGGGATGTAGTTTTCATTTGCATTATAATTTTCGAACTCTGCCCGTGTAGCTTGATGTGTTGATCAAAGTTGTTAAAAAAAGTGTCATACAAGGGATAGCTGTGAATCCATCCGGCCCCGCCGCCTTTTTCTGGCCGGAGTGAGCGGAAAACCTCCCAAATCTCCAGTTCTGCAAAGTGCAGTTTCAGCCCCGACATATCCACGGATAGCAAATCGAGTACCGCCAAGTCGAGGAGAACATGACTTGTGTGATCTCGGTGTACGTATATAATATAAATGACACATGACATAACGGAAAAAAACAAGGAAAAAAACTTACAAATTTATTGCAGAATTTTTGCTCACACAACTGTGTGCTATCACATAAGGATGTCCTCTTGTACGGTGTCATCTCGAGCAATGGCTAATACCAACTTAGCTTATAAATAATGGCTTAACTTGAGTTAAGGCTTTCGTTTACTCCGTTCGCTTGTCTTTCGGCAGGATCCGCACAATTGGCTCAAGCAAGAGCAACAACAAGAGCTGGCGGTGATTTTATTCGTGATTTTATTACTCCCGCTTCCTCATCTGCGCTCGTCTTAAGGCAACTTAGCTTTTTGGGAGGTGAAAGAGGGGTTGAAGCGCCCGGCACTACTAAAAGCTCCTCGAAGTGCCCAATGGCCACCTTACACATCCCATCCGGCTCCGAAGAGGAGTGGTTCATGTCCACGAATACAAAAGGAAATTCTTTGGCAGACCCGAAAAGAAACAAAAAAAAAAGACCGAAACTGGCTTGTGGCTATTCCTTGAACTTGATATTTTTGTTGTATTCAGTCGTGGAGAACGTTCAGTTATTCCACAAACGGTCACAATTTTGACAGCTGCAGCACGTAACGGACAATTTCTGATTGTGAATCACGAGAAGAAGATTGTACCAAAATTAGCATGACGGCATCACTGGGCATGCATGATGATTGCACGACCACCACTTCATCAGGCCAGTACGATATCTGAGTATTTGGACACAACCAAAACAAAGCAATAATGTTATGTAGCTCTTCATCAATTTCCTATTAGAAAATCACATTTGCACGATGAACGTCGAAGTATGGAAAATAAAAAAAGTGAGCAAGATTTATCTCACTTGTTTAATGCCGAAGCCACGCTATGGCATCCTCGAAGCAGTTTTGGAACCGCTGCATGCCACCAGCCGCCAGAGAGATGCCCACCTCGATGCCGCCACCGCTGCTCCGGCCCTCTGCCACCGCCATCGCCCCGGTTCTCGCTACGGACACGATTTCCACCTTAGCCGGTCGCCCGAACCCAAAGTCCACATCATACACACGGAACCTGGGGGACCCGGCCACAGTCAACATCCCGGCCATGGCAGCCTGCTTGACCCGCACCGGCCACAACTCCGGTGGCTTGATGTCGCCCACCGCTTCCTCGATCGCCGCAGCCACCGCCGTGCACGCGGCGAAGAGGCCACCGATGCCGGCAGCCGCGAGCTGGTCCTTGGGTGCCGCGTGTACTGCGGCGCCCACGCAGTTGCCCAGGTACTCGTCTGGGATGGGAGGCTTCATCCGCGAGCGGTGGTCGATGGGGAAGCACAAGTATGTCGGGTCGCCACTGTTGCTTCCTCCATCTTTGGCTCGCTGGTAGCATGACCAGATGAAGCCTAAGGTGGCGACCAGCGAGGAGCATCGCGGCTGCGCCGCGCCACGCCGCTCCGCCTCGCCGGCGATCACGTCCTTGACGCGTTGTATATCTTGCTTGTACAGTATGAACGTGGCGAAGAGTTGATCGTCCGATATTTGACGCGGTCCATCTTGTCGGCGGGGAGCCTGGCTTTAACGAAGACGTCGTAGAGATCCCTTGGGTCCTTTATGAGAGTTCTATCGATGACAGGGGGTGGAGGCGCGTCAGCGCCGGTGCAGGCCGCCGCCCAAGTGTGCAGGAAGCGCGTCGAGCCCGCCCCGTCGCAGGCGGCGTGGTGCAAGGCCACGCCGATGGCGAGGCCACGGCGCAGCACGGTGGCTTGCAGCGCGAGCACCGCGCCTCCCCCGGCAGAGACGGCGCGAGCGGGGTGATCTTGGCGATGTCCCTCGGCTCGTCGGTGGCTAGCTCGTCCACGTCAGCATCATCGCAGTACTCCGCGACGGTGAAGGTGACGCCGTCGCCCGGCTGGTAGAAGAGCTCGTAGCGGTCAGCCGTCCCAGGCTTGAGGCGGAGGCGGCCCGCGAGCGGGTAGTAGGAGTGGAGAGCTTGGGACAGAGAGGTCTTAAGGTTGGAGAGGATGGTGGCTATGTCGGCGTCGGCCGCGAGGCGGTAGAAGAAGACACGCTGGACGGGTGGGGAGTTGACCCAAAAGACGTCGTAGAAGGTGAGCGGGAGGAAATATTCGGGCGGGGCGGCGCCGATACTCGGCGAGGCTGCTACGAGGGTGGTATCCAGAACGCTGACAATCGGCGCCATTGCTATTGCTTGATGTAGCAGAGCTACCTCGTCGCGTTCATTGCATCGGCATGGCCATATATAGCTAGCTTAATATGATCGATCGAGTGCTAGAAGGCTTGTACGGGTTGCTTACATAATCTGTGACGATAACGTACCAATTTTGGTAGTGGTGCTTTATCGACTTTCCGGTGGTTATGATGCGTGCGTAGAAGGTTTCCCTTGCTGCGACGAGTAAGGGGTGATTTTTTTTTTTGGAAATAGGGATGCGGATCCCCGGATCTCTGCATCAAAATGATTCACATAACCGTCGTAATTATTGCATAGTATCAAAAGACACTAGTAGAAAATGGGCCTATGGTCCCGGTTCGGTTGGGCCTTCAGTCCCGGTTGCCCAACCGGGACTGGCCAATCGGGAGCAATGCTGGTCCCGGTTGGGCCACGAACCGGGACCAATGGTTGTCCACGTGGCCTGGTCTGCCTGCTCGTGGGGGGAGACTCATTGGTCCCGGTTCTTAATACGAACCGGGACCAATGAGTGCTTTTTTTTTTGGTATTTAGGGTTTAGGATTCGATCTCGCCGGTGCCCCCTCTCGCCGGTGCCCCCTCTCCCTCTCGCCGGTGCCCCCTATCGCCGGTGCCCCCTCTCCCTCTCGCCGGTGCCCCCTCTCGCCGGTGCCCCCTCTCCTTCTCGCCGGTGCCCTCTCGCTATCGCCGGTGCCCCCTCTCCCTCTCGCCGGTGCCTCCGTCGTCTCCCCCTTCTTCGCATCGCCGACGAGCTCTCCATCGTTTCCGTACGCATATTATACGCTCTACTATATACACAGTACACGTTGATGCATATATAATTAATATTCGATCTCTTGCGAGAATACAACTATTTAATTACATGGAGATAGATCAAGCCATCAAGGCATATTTAGTTCATCGTCCGAAGCATAATGTTCTCCCTTTTCATCGATGGCCTCCCTAAGCAGAAATCCCGCCAATTCCTCTTGAATTGCTCCTACGCGCAGTTTTGGGTCGAGCGTCTCCCGCAGGTCGCTCAAATGAGTTGTTCTCCGCTCAGTGGTCAACTCGCGAATGAACTCGCAAACGTAGAATCCACATAAATTACTCCCCGGTGGCTGCTGCGGACATGTCACCGATTTATAAGTTAGCTCATCTTTGAATGGACCTTCTACCTTCTGTTTGAAATGTGTCCAACACCTGCTTTGGCAAAGAAAATGAACAAAGGAGTTATTAATTACTTGACATAAGGGAACGAACGAAAGAGGGCGATATAATGCGATAATGATTGAAATTACTTGTTGAGCATTTCTTTCATGTCGGACCACATGTCTTGGTCCCAACTTAATGAGTCGTGGACTTCAACTGTGGACTTGTCAGGTTGAATGCTTAGCAGAATCCAGTGGAACCTGCGGACGTTTACATAAAGCAGACATGCATAGCTCATTAATTACACTTAACATCGAGAAAGCCAAATAAAAATATGTACAAGACAAAAACACTCACTTGAAGTTGTAAGGAAATAGTATTTCCGTACAGAATGTTGCATGGTTAAAAAGGTGGTCAGGTCATGCTCCACGTCTTTGGGGTGATTGACTAAGGTATATGAATTCACGATATACGGGTCAACGAACCCGACCTCAAAAACTTTAGTTCTTTTGCATTCCATCATCTTCATTCTGCATAATAGCGTACAAAAGGATATATATATAGTCAGGATAATATAATACAGGCAATGAACGAGCTGAGCTAGAGACTTAATTACGAAATAAATCACTTACAGACAATAGCAAGAGAGGATAGATTTGTCGAGGGCGCGCTTTTGGAATAACTGGAACAGTTCAGTCAGTTGAACCTGTATAACGTAACGTTTGAAGAAATGCTCCACTCTAACGTCCACCGGAAACCAATCTTTCGCGTCCTTCTTTGATGTGTGCACCAGGTACCAGTTATGCAAATTTCGCATATGTGTTGATAGACGCGCGAGCTCCTCATTACTGACCATAGGCTCCCCTTGGACATATTTCCGTGCCATCTCTAACATTGGCGCAGATTCATAGCCTAAAAGTTGACCAAGGCTCATACCCAAGGCGGTAGCCTGTTCCTTGGCCTGCGATACAGTGACACCAAGTTCTTTAGCAGCAGCCATGGCTCTGGGGTCCAATAATTCCAGGTCCTTATCCATAGCGTCTCTGAAGTCCTTGTCGGCATCGGAACACACTATGAGCGGGGGGACCGATTGATTTTTCTGCTGTCCGAGCTGGGCAATTTGTTTCCCGCTTTTTGCACTTCTTCCCTTGTTCTGCTCAGACTGGGCACGGGCTAGCTTAGTAAGTTCACGACCATAGTCAGATGGCAGATTCATCGATATCTGGGATGGCTGCTCAAGGAAGGACTTTCTCCACTTTTTGGTTTTTGCATCATATACCGGCTTCTGCTCGGGCTTTTTTGGTGCAAAAAAAGCCTTATTGTAGGCAGCCACCTCCGCGGCGTTTTCCGCTACAGTCCTGTCATAAGGTCTAATGGGAAGATTCTTATGAGGTACTGTTGGGAGGGGCGACCTTTTACGTTTCGGTGATCGCTTACCCCTCATAGTACGAGTGGTGGGCGGAAAACGGCTGACGCGGCGGCGGAGACGGCTGACGCGGCGGCGGAGACGGCTGCGCTGGAGACTGGTGAGGCGGTGAGAGGACTGTTGCGCTGGAGACTGGTGAGGCGGTGAAGAGGACTGTTGCGCTGGAGACTGGTGAGGAGTCGATGGCCTTGGCTGCCAGTTCGGAAGCACGATGAATTCCTTTGGCCATAGAATGGTCGCTTTCTTGGCTTCTCCAAGTTCAAGCACCTCCCCATCTTCACCTGCAGGGTGTTGCAGCTTCAGCTCCTCATAATCTTTCATCACTTCATCCACCGCGACAACAGCGTAGCCATTTGGAACCGGAGAGAAATGGTAAGTTGGATTAGGTCCAATTGGTACGACATAGCCGACCGCCACCTTAAAGGTTAAGTTAAAAACTTTCACATGCATCTCACAAGGTGTGCTCTCCATGATATCATCCACTGGGTAGCGACGAAGTGGAGCCACTGCATCATCATTACCATCCTGGAGCTCCGTGGAAGCCACGCTGCTTTTCCGATTCGATGGGACACCGGTACCATCGCATGCAGCTTCTACCATGTGCCGTTGAGATTGTCCGCTGGTACCTTGCTGGCTAAGCACGGCAATTTGTTCCTTCATGTGTTTTTCTTTAATCCAGGAGTCATCCTTCCCCGGGTTCTTGGAGCGTACATAATTCTTGTGTTCCTCGATATACGGAGCCACGAAGGTGGAAACTTTGTAGAACTGTGTAGTGTGCTTGAGTTAAAGAATGCCCGTCCCTACATATCAGTGCTTTCTTTCCTAGCGTGCCTTTTCCACTCAGTCTCCCCTCATGCCGCGATTCAGGAACACCAATCGGCTTAAGGTCAGGAATAAAGTCAACACAGAACTCAATGACCTCTTCTGTTCCATAGCCCCTTGAGATGCTTCCTTCTGGCCTAGCACGGTTATGAACATATTTCTTCAAGACTCCCATGAACCTCTCGAAGGGGAACATATTGTGTAGAAATACAGGACCGAGAATGGCAATCTCGTCGCGTAGGTGAACCAGGAGATGCGTCATAATATTGAAGAATGATGGGGGGAACACCAACTCGAAGCTGACAAGACATTGGACCACAGCCTTCTGTAAACTTGGTAGAGTTACTGGATCGATGACCTTCTGAGATATTGCATTGAGGAATGCACATAGCTTCACAATGGGTACTCGAACATTTTCCGGTAGAAGCCCCTCAATGCAACCGGAAGCAACTGTGTCATAATCACGTGGCAATCATGAGACTTCAGGTTCTGGAATTTTTTCTTTGCCATATTTATTATTCCCTTTATATTTGACGAGAAGCCAGCCGGGACCTTGATACTGCTCAGGCATTCAAAAAAGATTTCCTTCTCTGCTTTGGTAAGAGCGTATCTGCTTAAGTATTGACGCCCTTTATCTGTCTGCTTGTTGTATGGGTCTTTCATACGTTGCTGGTCTGCCCGTGCTTCCGGTGTATCTTTTGTCTTCCCATACACGCCCAGGAAGCCTAGCAGGTTCACGCAAAGATTCTTCGTCACGTGCATCACGTCGATTGAAGACCGGACCTCTAGGACTTTCCAATAGGGTAGCTCCCAGAATATAGAGCACTTCTTCCATATGGGTACGTGGTTGTCAGCGTCATTCGGAACAGATAGACTGTCAGGACCCTTTCCAAAGATTACTTCTAAATCCTTGACCATGTCATATATAACATCACCATCAGGGAGGTTAGGCTTCTTCCGGCAATCTGCCTCACCGTTGAAATGCTTGCCGGGCTTTCTTACGGCATGACCGTTCGGAAGAAATCGACGATGCCCAGGTACACATTCTTGTTTCCCAAATGTATACTTTCAGTCTTATCTAAACAGTGCGTGCATGCATTGTATCCCTTGTTTGACCGTCCTGAAATGTTACTAAGAGCAGGCCAATCATTGATGGTTACGAACAGCAACGCTCGTAGGTCAAATTCCTGTTGTTTGTGCTCATCCCACACACGTACACCTGGTTCGGACCACAACTGCAAAAGTTCATCAACTAATGGCCGTAGGTACACATCAATGTCGTTGCCGGGTTGCTTCGGGCCTTGGATGAGCATTGACATCATAATGAACTTCCGCTTCATGCACAACCAAGGAGGAAGGTTGTAGATACATAGAGTCACGGGCCAAGTGCTATGACTGGAGCTCTGCTCCCCAAAAGGATTAAAGCCATCTGTACTTAGACCAAATCTTAAGTTCCTTGCGTCATCTGAAAATGTCGGGAACTCTCTGTCGATTTTTCTCCACTGGGACCATCGGCGGGGTGTCTCAACTTCCCGTCTTTCTTACGCTCTTCTTTGTGCCATCGCAACAACCTGGCATGCTCTTTGTTTCTGAACAGACGTTTCAACCGTGGTATTATAGGAGCATACCACATCACCTTAGCAGGAACCCTCTTCCGGGGGGGCTCGTCATCGCCCTCAACATCACCAGGGTCATCTTGTCTTATCTTGTACCGTAGTGCATTGCATACCGGGCATTTATCCATGTTCTCGTACTCACCGCGGTACAGAATGCAGTCATTAATGCATGCATGTATCTTCTGCACATCTAATCCTAGAGGGCAGATAGTCTTCTTTGCTTCGTATGTAGTCTCGGGCAATTCGTTATCCTTTGGAAGCTTCGGCTTCATTATTTTCAGTAACTTCTCAAATCCCTTGTCAGAACAACCAGTCTCTGCCTTCCATTTCAGCAGTTCCAGTGTGGTACCGAGCTTTGTGCTGCCATCTTCGCAGTTTGGGTACAGCAACTTTTTGTGATCCTCAAGCATGGCCTCCAACTTTAGCTTCTCCTTTTCTGTATCGCATTCTCGCTTTGCATCAGAAATGACCCCACCAAGACCATCAGCGGGCTCATCTGATGCCCGATGTTCACCTCTTTCTTCTTCAACGTCTTCCATAACAGTATCACCGCATTCCTCAGGGAACATAGGATAGTTGTCATCATCCTCCTCTTCTTCATTGTCTTCCATCGTAACCCCTCTTTCTCCGTGCTTGGTCCAACAATTATAGCTGGGCATGAAACCTTTCCGAATCACGTGGTCTTGAATGGTTCTCGGGTCAGGGTACTCCCTGACGTTCCGACACTTCTCACATGGACAAGGCATAAAATTATTCACTTTGTTTGCCTCAGCCACATCGAGAAATTTATGCAGGCCTGCAATAAACTCGGAACTGCGTCGTTCGCCGTACATCCATCGCATCCGTGCATCCATCTGCATCATATATATAATTAAGTTTATCAAATACCATTACAATAACATCTTGAATAGTGAAATGACCACGGTGCGGGTCGGGCATAGTTGCTAACCACGGTGCGGGTCGGGAATAGAGAAATTTATGCAGGCCTGCAATATTTCTGTATCAATTACAGATGAAAAGGATATAGTTGCTAACCTCGGTGCGGGTCAGGCATTTCATCGAACACATCTTGTGCGTGGCAAAGAGAAAAATAACTAGCACCTCCACTTCCCACCAATCCAGGAAAAAAAACAGAGGAGAGAGGGGGGGTGGGGGCAACAATATATAGGCAGGGGAGGGGTATTGGTCCCGGTTCTTGGCACGAACCGGGACCAAAGCTCCGCGGCATGCCACGTGGTCCGGCTCTGGAGCTTTGGTCCGGTTCTTGGCATGAACCGGGACCAATGCCCCAACCGAACCGGGACCAATGCCCCACGGGGCCCTGGCAGCTCGAACCGGGACCAGTGCCAGGCACTGGTCCCGGTTTTTGCCTGAACCGGGGCTAATGGAAAACAGTACTCCGGACGAAAAGTCCTTTTTCTACTAGTGAGATTTAATAGGGTGATGTAATCAAACCAATACTAGCTAGCTAGCCAGTGAGCAGACACCCATTCGAACATTTACAGACTTATTTGTAGCCACATAGTGCAGATGCAGACGCGACCTCGATCGACTGGTGGCCGGATGCACGCTCACGAGGCCCATGGCCACGATGATGAGGTTTTGATTCCGTCATGCTTCTCACCGTCTGAATGCTTTTGGAAAGAGCGTACTGCCGGGTGTTTCAACGTCTAGCCGCAACAAGCCGTGAGATTTGCAGACGGATAGCCGAAGAAGTGGAGCTCTAGAAGCTCTCGGTGCTATCAGGCTGGGTTTAATCTGGAGATAGGCTAGTTTGTCACAGCCCAAAATCTGGTAAGCCTTTGCTTAACAGACCTCTAAATAACCAAAATTTGGAACCAACAAAAACTTTTCCTAAAATTGGTGTCTTGTTTGTTTTTGTGTTTTATTTCTTGCTTGATCTTGTGATCTTGTTAAATAGTGGTATACGTGTGACTTGTTTGCTTGTTTGAAATATGAATCAAAACAAAATTCAACTCAACACTTAAGCAAAATTTTCCAAAATCTAAAACCCTAGACTAAAACCCCTAAAACCCCTCTCTTTGAATACTGTTTCTGGAGTCTTAATTATTGGACAAATGATATTCTTTAGTTCTGAATTTTTCCATGGTACTGAAGTATGTTGTTAGTACTTCACAGTAAAGCCAAGTTTTTTCATGTTGGGATTGGCTATGATATTTATATCATGCTCCCAAGTTGCTATGAAATATCAGGGCAGAAAAACGGTATTAACATACCTTTTCTCTCCAATTAATTCTCCTAGATATAATTCTTTTCTGGATGGATTTCTTGATTGTCATCCATGCCTATGGTGAATTCTGATTTATAAAAATCATTTCACCTAAATTGGAATCGCCTAAGGCCTTGT
The DNA here is from genome assembly GCA_947311845.1 of Poa pratensis. NCBI lineage: Eukaryota > Viridiplantae > Streptophyta > Magnoliopsida > Poales > Poaceae > Poa > Poa pratensis. The sequence goes on along the minus strand of CAMZMU010000049.1, from coordinate 27,321,903 downwards.
TTCCATCTAGTTTATATGGCTACCTGTTAACAGAATCCTGAGACTTAGAATTTTCACCAAGTCTAGATTTCTGAATTTTCTGAAACTGCATTTCGGCCGAATTCAAATTTAGTTCGAGTTCGTGGTTTAAACTTCTCCAACACCCCATCTACCCCTACCCATTCCCCAACTATCTACCCTAGTGCACTGGATGCACTTGTGTCGTGCCAGGAGGCCGTGCACAAGCATGCCACCCCGGTGTCCACCATGGACACCACACACTCGGGCCGCACGCACACACGCCCACAGACACACTCGCCGTGTTAACGCGCACCACACACCCCTCTGCACCCCTCCCGAAAACCTGGGCACGCGAAGGAGGAAGAAATCGCGTGAAATCCACCGTGGCCAACCGGCGGCCGAGCCACGCGATGATGGCCTTCTGCCGCTCTCTCTCTCCCTCGTTTGCACCCCTCCCGCCTTCACTCTCGTCTCAGACCGGCAGAGCATGAGGACGGCCTCGATACCGCTCACGCTGGCCAACGGGCGCACAGCTTTGCCACCCGCGGTCTGTGCCTCGCAACCACCCGTTGCCACTCGTGTTTAAGACCAACCCGAGGCACACCGCGGTGCCATTCCACTCCCTCTCCTTCACCTCTCCACCCTCTCACACTTGCTCCGCTTCTTCTGCTCTCTGTGAGCCAGGAACGGCGTGATCTCGCCGTCGGCCACCGCAGCGTTGCGGAAAAGGTTGCCTTCATTGATAACTCCCAAGAGCAGGGGATCACTGTAGCACCTCTCAATGTGGAAGTAAGGTATCGATCCGCAGGAGCAAGAAGGAAAAGTTATCTATTCCCTACAACTAAAGTGTCACAAGTTTTAGTTGATTATGCACTAAACAAGTTTAAAGAACAAGATGGTTGATTTAATGGATGGAAGTTTAATGTAACAAAACAAGAATGTAAAAGTGTCCCAATCCTCTTCAATGCAAGAGGACAAGACAAAGGTTTTCTCTTATAGGAACAATGGACATGGGTTCATGGGTTCACTTAATCCTCTCTCTCTCATCTACGGTGATTATCATGTTATAGATAAAGTACACACAATTGTCATGTTTTAATGGTAGCTTTTATGACGGCTATATGTCCTAAAACACATAGTTGAAAGAAGTACTCATTTGTGTTGCTAGGTCACCCTCGTAAGGCTAGCGTGGTTGCTCTCACTCCCACATCATACTCTTCCTTTTTACCCCCAGATAAAGGATGTTGGGCTGTATTTCACATGTCACTCAATACATATGCCGTGTCACATCGGCCATCCCGTACCTACATACATCATACTTCATAATGGACAATATTCTAAACACTAGTGCAATGATTCATAATTCGTGTGCATGACCACATCTCTCTCATCTATCCACACTTGGTGGTGTCAATCACCTCATGACAAGGATAAACAAGGCATTATGCATAAATCAAACCATCACATGCATCATAGAATATCTCCAAAGTATGACAAATCATAAAAGCTCCAACACAACGGTAAATGTATAACAAATCATCTCATACCACAATATCCACCATAAGAATTACATAGATAGATCCATACTTATGCAAGGCACATCATATGGACTCCAACAATGATCATACATAGAGAGATTAGATCAAGTTACCACCACAAACCCAAGGTCCAGGGGGTGGACTACTCCCCCTTCATCATGGAGACGGTGGAGAAGTCGTTGGAGAAGATGGAGACCACCCCGGCAGCGCCCCGCCGGAGTTTTCCCCCTCCAATCTGCAGCTCCAGGTCTCTGTTTCGGTGTTTCTGTGTTTCGGCGGCGCTCCTTCCAGAGAACGTCGGGGGACTATTTTTATAGGCGGTTTTAGGTCAAACGGAGTCGGTGGAGAAAAGATCGACGGCAACGGAGCGTCGAGGCCCAATTGGAGGGGTCCCACGCGGCCAGGTACAGGGGCCGCGTGGGCCCACCTCTTTTGGCCCTCGGGCTCCGTTTGTTCGCTTCCTTCGCCCCAAGTCTTGTTCCTTCCAAATATTGACGCTCGTAAATTTGCAGGTGATTTGGACGTCGTTTGGGTCCCTGAAACATTAAAAAAGAAATAGGGTTTTCTGCCTGCGCAGGGTTAATTCCATAAAAATAGGAAATAAATAAAATATTCCCAAAAATCATTATAAACAGTGATATAACCCTTATATGATGCAAATATGATTGGAATACAAGTAATATAGTGCAAAGTTCATGTATGCATTTTACATGCATCAACATCCCCAAGCTTAACCTATACTCGTCCTCGAGTATGAAGGTGATAAAACTAACATGGACTTTGCAATTTAATACTAACAATGGATATCAAAGATGATTACTATTGCTACATAGAGTCAAATGGTTCATTCTTAAAAGGAGTAGCAATATGCAAGATAGTTTATGAAGTGATATCAAGTATTCAATGCAAGGATGTTCAATGATAATTCACAAAGTGTAACATAAGAGAAAAGTACTATGGACCACATGTATGCATAATGATAAGTAAGAACATCCTAAATGGTCATAGAGTATTGATGAAAATCTGAATATAAAAGGTGGACACTTTGGAAAGATATATATATGAGTAGAGGTAAAGCATGAATAAATTTCATCTAACTTCTGAACTTCTCTACTTAAGTCAATGATTGTAATATGGTAATCCTTGGTGTCAAGCTCTCATTCCCCTATCATAGCATCTTGAATGATTAAGTTTAAAGTGAAAGCAATATGAGTAGTGTGCTTGACAAAGTACAGGTTGAAAGTCTCATGCCCCTTGAATACAAGTACCTACTCCATGTGTTACTCAACTTGGAAAACAAAGCAAGTTCAAGTTAAATATCATTGTAAGTAATAATAGTATCATTAAGAGCGTCAACTGGGGTACCTCTTGTCCCAGGATATGGAACAAGCCCATATCAAAATGACAAGACAAACAAACACAATGAACAATCTCAACACCCTTTTTATTTACCATTAGATAGCTTTTTATTGTAAGGTGTATCACAGAAGGTTCACCATAGCATGTAAGTAAATTTCCACCATGAATGATGCATGGCTTAGATTAGCGGCCCAGGCGTCTCTCTAACCATTTATACAAACTCATTTAAACTCACTTCATTTCCTCATTTATTTCACCCATGGTAAGCATCCATAAACAAAAGTACATGATATCAACTAAATGAATGAAGTGCAATGTTGAAAGCTTGCCATGTGACAGCACATATGAGCTAACTCTCAACCAAAGACATTTGTCAAGTCCACAACATCATAATTTTAATCACAATGGGTCATATTTTATTTATGCAATGAAAGTAAAGTGTGCATCAAGTTCGAGAGAGCTATATAACCAACTTTTCCCACAACAATTAACAACATAAGCATTTTCATTCAGAGGTATAGATAACACAAATATCATGATAAACATACTCGGAATAGCATAAAGCTAATAGGTAGATATGGTGGACTCACTGGAAAAACTTTGGTTGAAGGTGTTGGAAACAAGTTTTTGCTTGTTGGAATTTTTGGGCTAGCAAGAGGGAGAAAGTTGACCATCTAAATGCATGCATGAGTGTCCATAGAACTAACTAATCCATGTTAAAACAAGGTAAATAACATTTAGCATCAAAACATGAATAAAAGATAGCTCTTGATAAAATATTGCAAATTATTACTCATTAACAAGCTCATGAATCATGCAATTATATGTATCTTTTAAAATTAACTCAACATCCCTTTTCCCAATCTTATAATAGCATCCAACATAATTCAACCCAAATTTCCAGTAGCTCTCTCATATATAAATGATAGTGTGGTGGTCTCACAAAATAAAAATCAAACCTAAACAAACAAAAAGACGCTCCAAGTTTATGCGATAAAGTGTTTCGATCGAAAAACAGAAGTTAGACGTGTGCAAACCGAGAGTGTGTAGGTCCAGTGGGGTTGTCTTCACATCCCCAAGCTTATGGTCTTCACCATCCTTGGATAGCTCTTGGTGCATCTCCTCTAATCCCTGTGAAAAAACTTCAAAACACCGTTTCTCCCATTTCTTTTTCTGTGGGGCACATTAGTAGTGATAAACAAATAGATTTCTTGCTGCATATAATCCTTGACAAAAATTCATATGAATGTCCAGAAAGTGTATAATGTTGTATGCCTACTCATAAACTCAATTGGATAAAAAGATTCAAGTTAAAAGTTCTAAGCATGCATCAAACAAAATGGGACAGAATCTGTCCAGAAAAACAGCAGCAGCTAAACGTATTTTTCTACCCTACTTAACTTTGTCGGAAAATTCCGAAAAATTCATGCATACAGAGGATGAAAAGTTGCCACTACAGTTTAAATATGAGCTCATTCGGAGTTACAGAATAAGAATTAAAAATCATACCGTGCACAGATTCGTGCAGGAATAAATCTCCGAACGCTATAAGCAACTTTTTCACACCAAAATGAGTAAAACTTGGCACTTTATTAAAAATTCCAGAAACTAAACTAAACACTAAGTCTCTTGTTACAGCAAGAGGACACAAAGAAAATCACAAATAAAAACAACCGGGTTGCCTCCCGTAAAGCGCTTTCTTTATAGCCATATAGCTAGGCTTCTTACTTGATGTTTATTGTGGACGAAGCTCATGAGGGAGCTTGAACTTTGATGTGTCCCTCTTCCTTGGAAGTGTTCATGCATAATACCAGGATCCCATGGTGTTCTCAAACCAATCAAAATAATAGTCAAGTTGAACCCTAGTTGAGAGAAAAACAAAACACAAAAGTAATAACAACGAAGTCTAACTTTCTTTCTATGCATTGGCATTTTGTATATGAATGAATCACCATAAATAGAAGTTTCCCAATGCATATTAACAATATTTACTTGCAGCATATAATTATTAGTAACATAAAGAGGGTTCTTATCACCTCCTCTTTCATAATAGTTGCAAGTAGTAGAAATAAATTCAACCATATAACCACAAGAATCATTCAACTTAGATAATTTAGGCACATAAAGAGGATTATTAAATTTATTATGGAATTCATTAGCATGCTTCCCTCTTTCAAAATAGTTAATAAGATCAATATCAAGTTTATATCATGATTGCAACAAAGATTTGGAACTAAAGATAATTGCAAATCACATAAGTATTTCTCAACATAAGCAAATTTCTCCTCTATGGTGTTAGGAGAGTTCAAGAACAAAGTAGGACTCTCATGAGTAAGAGTACATCACAAACAGCAAGTATATCATTTTTATCCTCACATAATTTAGTAACAACTAAACATGGAGGTTTATCAATAAGCATAGGACCATCATCTAAAGCATTATCATATAGCATATTTAAGCAATACTCCTCATTATCATCAATAAGTTCACTAGTAGCATTAATAGAAAGTAAAGGAGCATTTTTAGTTTCATCATAATAGCATGGGTTATCATATAGGACCATAGCATTTTCAGTTTCACACTCATCATAACATGGATTCTCATAAATAACAAAAGATTTTTGAGTTTGAGTGTTACTATCATTTGTTGATGGTGAAGTGGGAGATCCAACTCTTCCCCAAGCTTAGGTTGGAACACATCCATTTCAATCTCCTCTTCACATACTTCCTCTTCCAAGCTTATGTTTTCATCATCCTCTTGGGGTTGCACGGGCATCCCCAAGCTTAAGCTTTTGTCATCTTCTTCCTGCAAAATATTAGAGCTTTCTTTGGCAGCTCTCTTCCTTGTGTCAACAACATAGATATTTTCATTAAATTCAAGTATGCAGAGATCAAGGATATTGGCAATAAAAACTTTAAATTGAGAAGCTATAGGGCAGGTTTCATGTTCATCAATGAAGGTGTATAATTCATAGGCTGCCATAAAAATAACAAATTGCTCTACTTCTTCCATCCCTAAGTGAGCATAATTCCATGTATGATAAGTTGCAATAACATGTTCTCTATTGGAAGGGCATTGGAATTCAAAGTGTCTAAAGTATTCAGAGCAACAAGTTTCTTCCTTATGATAATTAAGCAGCACACTAGCAATTTTATTTAGAAGCTCTATGTATTCTCCTAATCTTTTCCCTTCATTTGATTTTCTAAATTCAGCAGCCATCATGGCGTTTTCATAACAGTTTTCCATTTTCTAATTTTTTTGGGTTTTTGATATATAAAACTGAAAGTAAAACTAATGAGAAACTCACAACCAAACAAGTTTAAAGGAACCTCCCCAAGCTTAGATGATTGCAAGATATAAAACAAAAATAAATCTAAAGTCTAGTGCACACAAGAATAGAACTTAAGCGCTACGCTCCCCGGCAACGGCGCCAGAAAAGTACTTGATAACCCCCAAGAGCAGGGGATCACTGTAGCACCTCTCAATGTGGAAGTAAGGTATCGATCCGCAGGAGCAAGAAGGAAAAGTTATCTATTCCCTACAACTAAAGTGTCACAAGTTTTAGTTGATTATGCACTAAACAAGTTTAAAGAACAAGATGGTTGATTTAATGGATGGAAGTTTAATGTAACAAAACAAGAATGTAAAAGTGTCCCAATCCTCTTCAATGCAAGAGGACAAGACAAAGGTTTTCTCTTATAGGAACAATGGACATGGGTTCATGGGTTCACTTAATCCTCTCTCTCTCATCTACGGTGATTATCATGTTATAGATAAAGTACACACAATTGTCATGTTTTAATGGTAGCTTTTATGACGGCTATATGTCCTAAAACACATAGTTGAAAGAAGTACTCATTTGTGTTGCTAGGTCACCCTCGTAAGGCTAGCGTGGTTGCTCTCACTCCCACATCATACTCTTCCTTTTTACCCCCAGATAAAGGATGTTGGGCTGTATTTCACATGTCACTCAATACATATGCCGTGTCACATCGGCCATCCCGTACCTACATACATCATACTTCATAATGGACAATATTCTAAACACTAGTGCAATGATTCATAATTCGTGTGCATGACCACATCTCTCTCATCTATCCACACTTGGTGGTGTCAATCACCTCATGACAAGGATAAACAAGGCATTATGCATAAATCAAACCATCACATGCATCATAGAATATCTCCAAAGTATGACAAATCATAAAAGCTCCAACACAACGGTAAATGTATAACAAATCATCTCATACCACAATATCCACCATAAGAATTACATAGATAGATCCATACTTATGCAAGGCACATCATATGGACTCCAACAATGATCATACATAGAGAGATTAGATCAAGTTACCACCACAAACCCAAGGTCCAGGGGGTGGACTACTCCCCCTTCATCATGGAGACGGTGGAGAAGTCGTTGGAGAAGATGGAGACCACCCCGGCAGCGCCCCGCCGGAGTTTTCCCCCTCCAATCTGCAGCTCCAGGTCTCTGTTTCGGTGTTTCTGTGTTTCTGCGGCGCTCCTTCCAGAGAACGTCGGGGGCTATTTTTATAGGTGGTTTTAGGTCAAACCCGAGTCGGTGGAGAAAAGATCGACGACAACGGAGCGTCGAGGCCCAATTGGAGGGGTCCCACGCGGCCAGGTACAGGGGCCGCGTGGGCCCACCTCTTTTGGCCCTCGGGGCTCCGTTTGTTCGCTTCCTTCGCCCCCAAGTCTTGTTCCTTCCAAATATTGACGCTCGTAAATTTGCAGGTGATTTGGACGTCGTTTGGGTCCCTGAAACATTAAAGGAAAGAAATAGGGTTTTCTGCCTGCGCAGGGTTAATTCCATAAAAATAGGAAATAAATAAAATATTCCCAAAAATCATTATATAACAGTGATATAACCCTTATATGATGCAAATATGATTGGAATACAAGTAATATAGTGCAAAGTTCATGTATGCATTTTACATGCATCAGTCAATCCTCTGCATCGTTCACCGCCATTGTTGGCTCCGCTGAGAGCCCTGCTCGAGGAACACCTCTCTGACACCTCCATTCGCTCTCTCTTGCTCTCAGGTCGGCGACGCCGTCTCGGACCCAAGCAGAGCGACCTCAGCCACCTCGACGAACCCGACCACGCCGTCAAGATCTGCTTCACCTCTCGGCCTCGACATCCTTCCGCAGCTCTCTCCCACTCACGCCATCCGTTTTCATCGCCCCTAGGTGAGGAATCCGTCCTCGCCGCCATTGCTAGGGTTCCGTCTTGCTCGCGAGCTTCGCGAAGAAGACGACGTCCATCGCCAGATCTACGGCCCTCTTTGAAAGATCCGACGTCTAATCGTGGCCGTCGATCTCCAGATCGACGGTGGCTTACCTATTCGCCTTCGCGCGCAGCCGCTTGGGCTGAAGCTCGCTACTGGGCCATGCACAGTAGCAGATCTGGCCGTTTAGAGTTTTTCTTTTCTGTGTTTATTCATTTCTGTAAATAGCTGTTTCTGGTCTGTTAGTTAAAATCGAAATAAATTGTTAAGCTTAAAATTTGTGCAAACCAAAAATTACCGTGGTAACATAACAAGTTTAGAACCATGGTTAACTTGCAAAAGTGAAAAATAAATTCTTGTGTGTCCTTGAAAAATGTTGTTCTGTCACTGGTCAGAATCAGTGTTTTGTGCATAACTGATGTCTACACACGTTCTTGTAGACAGTGTTGGGCCTCCAAGTGCAGAGGTTTGTAGAATAGCAGCAAGTTTCCTTAAGTGGATCACCCAAGGTTTATCGAACTCAGTGAGGTAGAGGTCAAAGATATCCCTCTCAAGCAACTCTGCAATTAAGATACAAGAAGTCTCTTGTGTCCCCAACACACCTAATACATTTGTCAGATGTATAGGTGCACTAGTTCGGTGAAGAGATAGTGAAATGCAAGTAATATGGATGATTATAAGTGGTAATTGCAATCTGAAATAAAAATGGCAGCAAGCAAACATGAGACAAAATGAGAGCAAACGGTGTTTCAATGCTTGGAAATAAGGCCTAGGGATCATACTTTCACTAGTGGACACTCCCAACAATAATAATATAATTGAATACATAAATATTTCCTCTTCACTATGCTACTCTGAACTATTCTCCCGTTGGATAGAAATATCAATCTACTGCGTAGGGCTACAAGAGCACACCTTAAAGTCTGAGTGAACAAACACCACAATATCATAGAACACCAAGACCATCGTGTAGGGCTGCAAAAGCACACCTTAAAGTCTGTCTTCCACATCTAGGGAATCCCAATGTCACTATGAGCGCCCAAAATAGTACTAAACAAACACCACAATTTTATAGTGACAACAAACAAAAGAACAACTCATGATAAGTATTCCTGTAATCTTTAGCCTAAGAGTCACACACGGTGCGCACACTGTCAACTTCGCACCATGGGACAAAGGTGACTCCGGAGATTACATTAATAAAACCACTTGAGTAGCATAATTCATAAGATAACGAAGAGTAACATCCATTGATCCAACTAGATTACAAAGCTCATGATCGCATAAAGATCACACCATGGGAGAGAGAGATGAACCACATAGCTACCGTAGAGCCCTCAGCCTCGGTGAAAACTACTCACACATGGTCATGGTGAGCACACTTGATGGAGAGGTTGATGAAGAGGTGCAGCCCGGAGTGGAGGCGGCGGCCCGCGGCAGCCACAGCGCGGCGGCGGCGAGCGGTGGCGGCGCGGCCCTCGGGGGCGGCGGCCCTTGGCCCCCTTCTTCTTCCTTGGTGATGGTGCAGCAATGGAGGAGCTCCTCCCCCTCCTTGGCGGCTGCCAAGAGGAGGAAAATTCGTGGCTTTTGGTGGCTTGCTTGGAAAATAGGGTTTCCCTTCATTATATAGAGGTGGAGATGCAATCTAGGCCATGGGATGGATGCCCCTTTGATCCAAGGGCTCTTGGGCACCTCTAGAAGCTTCCTAGGAACCCCTCTCAGCCCTAATGAGGCTCCAATTCGTGACTTGGCCGAATCCATCAAATTTGGTAAGAGTTGGAGTCAATAAAGTCACAATCTTTCAGATTCTCGTCATCCCATCTAGGCTGCAGTAAATCGGGAATATCTCGGCCGTCCGGACTCGGAATTGGCGAATTTTAAGTCTAGATCGATTCTCGGAAAATTCTCTGCAACTTTGTCTTCTGTCAGGTTTCCGTTTGACGTCGTCTTCAGGCCCAAACGTGACCATCTTCGAAAAACGTTTCCAGACAGATTTCAGGAAAGTCCCAATTCGACTCCAATATGGTTTCCTTTTGTATTTTTGATAATTCCTACACAACAAATAGGAAAACAAGAAGATTTTGCACTTTGGCAACTATTAGTAGGTTAATCCAATAAATGTCATAATATGATATAAAGTGTATATAAAACATGTGCCAATTGACATAAAACATGCATGGAACATCAAAAATTATAGATACGTTTGGGACGTATCAAGCATCCCCAAGCTTAGTTCCTACTCGTCCTCGAGTAGGTAAACGATAAAACAAAATAATTTTTGAAGTGACATGCTACCATCATAAACTTGATCAAATATTGTAAGGCACATGTTATGAATGAAGTGATGAAGTTATTGCTACATAGAGTCAAATGATTCATTCTTCAAAGGAGTAGCAATATACAAGATAGTTTATAAAGTGATATCAAGTATTCAATGCAAGGATGTTCAATGATAATTCACAAAGTGTAACATAAAAGAAAGTACTATGGACCAAATGTATGCATAATGAAAAGTAAAAACATCCTATAATGGTCATAGAGTACTCTTATGAAATCTGAATATAAAAGGTGGACACTTTGGAAAGATAGATAAATAGTAGAGGTAAAACATGAATAAGTTTCATCTAACTTCTGAACTTCTACTTAAGTTAATGATTGTAATGTGGTAATCCTTGGTGTCAAGCTCTCATTCCCCTATCATAGCATCTTGAATGATTAAGTTTAAAGTGAAAGCAAATATGAGTAGTGTGCTTGACAAAGTACAGGTTGAAAGTCTCATGCCCCTTGAATACAAGTACCTACTCCATGTGTTACTCATCTTGGGAAACAAAGCAAGTTCAAGTTAAATATCATTGTAAGTAATAATAGTATCATTAAGAGCGTCAACTGGGGTACCTCTTGTCCCAGGATATGGAACAAGCCCATATCAAAATGACAAGACAAACAAACACAATGAACAATCTCAACACCCTTTTTATTTACCATTAGATAGCTTTTTATTGTAAGGTGTATCACAGAAGGTTCACCATAGCATGTAAGTAAATTTCCACCATGAATGATGCATGGCTTAGATTAGCGGCCCAGGCGTCTCTCTAACCATTTATACAAACTCATTTAAACTCACTTCATTTCCACATTTATTTCACCCATGGTAAGCATCCATAAACAAAAGTACATGATATCAACTAAATGAAATGAAGTGCATGTTGAAAGCTTGCCATGTGACAGCACATATGAGCTAACTCTCAACCAAAGACATTTGTCAAGCCACAACATCATAATTTTAATCACAATGGGTCATGTTTTATTTATGCAATGAAAGTAAAGTGTGCATCAAGTTCGAGAGAGCTCTATAACCAACTTTTCCCATAACAATCAACAACACAAGCATTTTCATTCAGAGGTATAGATAACACAAATATCATGATAAACATACTCGGAATAGCATAAAGCTAATAGGTAGATATGGTGGACTCACTGGAAAAACTTTGGTTGAAGGTGTTGGAAACAAGTTTTTACTTGTTGGAATTTTTGGGCTAGCAAGAGGGAGAAAGTTGACCATCTAAATGCATGCATGAGTGTCCATAGAACTAACAATCCATGTTAAACAAAGTAACTAACATTCAGCATCAAAACATGAATAAAAGATAGCTCTTGATAAAATACTTGCAAATTAATATTCATTAAAACATATGAATCATGCAACTATATGTATCTTTTAAAATCAACTCCAACATCCCTTTTCCCAATCTAATAATAGCATCCAACATAATTCAACCCAAATTTCCAGTAGCTCTCTCATATATAAATGATAGTGTGGTGGTCTCACAAAATAAAAATCAAACCAAAACAAACAAAAAGACGCTCCAAGTTTATGCGATAAAGTGTTTCGATCGAAAAACAGAAGTTAGACGTGTGCAAACCGAGAGTGTGTAGGTCCAGTGGGGTTGTCTTCACATCCCCAAGCTTATGGTCTTCACCATCCTTGGATAGCTCTTGGTGCATCTCCTCTAATCCCTGTGAAAAAACTTCAAAACACCGTTTCTCCCATTTCTTTTCTGTGGGGTGCATTAGTAGTGATAAACAAATAGATTTCTTGCTGCATATAATCCTTAGACAAAAATTCATATGAATGTCCAGAAAGTGTATAATGTTGTATGCCTACTCATAAACTCAATTGGATCAAAAAGGTTCAAGTTAAAAGTTCTAAGCATGCATCAAACAAAATGGGACAGAATCTGTCCAGAAAAACAGCAGCAGCAAAACGTATTTTTCTACCCTACTTAACTTTGTCGAAAAATTCCGAAAAATTCATGCATACAGAGGATGAAAAGTTGCCACTACAGTTCAAATATGAGCTCATTCGGAGTTACAGAATAAGAATTAAAAATCATACCGTGCACAGATTCGTGCAGGAATAAAATCTCCGAACGCTATAAGCAACTTCTTCAAACCAAAATGAGTAAAACTTGGCACTTTATTAAAAATTCTAGAAACTAAACTATAAACAAAGTCTCTTGTTACAGCAAGAGGACACAAAGAAAATCAAAAATAAAAACAACCGGGTTGCCTCCCGTAAAGCGCTTTCTTTATAGCCATATAGCTAGGCTTACTTACATGTTATCAAGATGGTTGGAGTGAGGTGGCTTGGCATCCCCAAGCTTGAATTCTTGTACTTATTTGATATATGTTGGGTGAGTCTAGGGTAACATCCCCAAGCTTGAGTGGTTGTCCCTCTTGATCTTTGTTCATCACCCTCAACTCTTCCACTTGAAAAATTCTCTTTACACAAAACTCAACATAAAACTTGATTAGAGGGGTTAGTGTCTCCATAAATTAAATCCTCATAGGTACAACAAAGACATATCATGAGTTGATTCTAAACATTAGCTACTGTTACTATGGTTGTGCATTGCCCTTTGATCAATAGAACTACACAAAACACAAGTAATGAGAGTAATGCAAAATAAAGACAGAATCTGTCAAAAACTGGACAGCCCGTAAAGAGTGAATTTTCAGAGGCACTTACGTTGCTCAAATCAGAAAATTTTGAACTAATGAAATGTGTATTAATAACTGAAGATTGCTGTCGTAAAATTTCAGGTCAAAATTCCTTTTCTGTGATTTTTAACATTTTTCGCAGTGAAGCTTAGGAATCTGTTTTCTGGACAGCCATGATAGTTTTAATGATGCTCACATAGGATCAAGAATTGAAATGCAAAAGAGAGCATCAAGAGAAAAATGTGAAACACTTTTAAGTCTAACCCACTTCCTATGCATTGGGATCTTGTAAGAAAATAAATCAATAAAGCACAAAGTGACTAGCATAGGAAGGCAAAGCAAGTGCAACTTCAAAATTTTCAACAAAAAGAGAGGAGACTTAATATTATTGTGGTATATGAAGTCATGTCTCCCTCTCTCATAAAAACTTTCAGTAGCATCATTGATAAAATCCACAATATAACCATCACATGAAACATTCTTACCATGATCCATATGCATAAAAGTATCAATACTCTCCACATAAGTAAAAACAGTTTCATTAGTAATAGTGGGAGTAAAACTATCACATCCATCATTGTAATCATCATAAATAGGAGGCATATCATAATCAACATAAACTATATCCTCAATAGTAGGTGGACTGAAAACATCACAATGATTATCATCATAAATTGGAGGCAAAGTATCATCAAAGAAATTTTTCTCCTCAAAACTTGGGGGACTAAAAATACCATATTCATCAAAACCAGCTTCCCCAAGCTTAGACTTTTCCATAGCATTAGCAATAATGGTGTACAAAGAATTTATAGTAATAACATTGCTACCATCATGCAAGTAATTTTCCATAGCTTTTTTAATTTTCGCTTCAAACACATCATGTCCTAACTCAAGATAAATTTCATAGAGCTCTCTAATTTTTTTTTCCATTAAGACTAACTAGTGAAATAAAAACAAGAAACAAAAAGATATAACTGCAGAATCTAAAGAAAATACCTTCAAGCACTCACACGTCAGCAACAGTGCTAGAAAATAGCTAAGTAGCTGGAGGATGTGAGTACCTTTTACCTTACCTCCCCGGCAACGGCGCCAGAAAATAGCTTGATGTCTACGCACGCTTCTATTCTTGTAGACAGTGTTGGGCCTCCAAGTGCAGAGGTTTGTAGAACAGCAGCAAGTTTCCCTTAAGTGGATCACCCAAGGTTTATCGAACTCAGGGAGGTAGAGGTCAAAGATATCCCTCTCAAGCAACTCTGCAATTAAGATACAAGAAGTCTCTTGTGTCCCCAACACACCTAATACACTTGTCAGATGTATAGGTGCACTAGTTCGGCGAAGAGATAGTGAAATGCAAGTAATATGGATGATTATAAGTGGTAATTGCAATCTGAAATAAAATGGCAGCAAGCAAACATGAGACAAAATGAGAGCAAACGGTGTTTCAATGCTTGGAAATAAGGCCTAGGGATCATACTTTCACTAGTGGACACTCCCAACAATAATAATATAATTGAATACATAAATATTTCCTCTTCACTATGCTACTCTGAACTATTCTCTCGTTGGATAGAAATACCAATCTACTGCGTAGGGCTACAAGAGCACACCTTAAAGTCTGAGTGAACAAACACCACAATATCATAGAACACCAAGACCATCGTGTAGGGCTGCAAAAGCACACCTTAAAGTCTGTCTTCCACATCTAGGGAATCCCAATGTCACTATGAGCGCCCCAAAATAGTACTAAACAAACACCACAATTTTATAGTGACAACCAACAAAAGAACAACTCATGATAAGTATTCCTGTAATCTTTAGCCTAAGAGTCACACACGGTGCGCACACTGTCAACTTCGCACCATGGGACAAAGGTGACTCCAGAGATTACATTAATAAAACCACTTGAGTAGCATAATTCATAAGATAACGAAGAGTAACATCCATGGATCCAACTAGATTACAAAGCTCATGATCACATAAAGATCACACCATGGGAGAGAGAGATGAACCACATAGCTACCGTAGAGCCCTCAGCCTCGGTGAAAACTACTCACACATGGTCATGGTGAGCACACTTGATGGAGAGGTTGATGAAGAGGTGCAGCCCGGAGTGGAGGCGGCGGCCCGCGGCAGCCACGGCGCGGCGGCGGCCCTCGGGGGCGGCGGCCCTTGGCCCCCCTTCTTCTTCCTTGGTGATGGTGCAGCAATGGAGGAGCTCCTCCCCCTCCTTGGCGGCTGCCAAGAGGAGGAAAATTCGTGGCTTTTGGTGGCTTGCTTGGAAAATAGGGTTTCCCTTCATTATATAGAGGTGGAGATGCAATCTAGGCCATGGGATGGATGCCCCTTTGATCCAAGGGCTCTTGGGCACCTCTAGAAGCTTCCTAGGAACCCCTCTCAGCCCTAATGAGGCTCCAATTCGTGACTTGGCCGAATCCATCAAATTTGGTAAGAGTTGGAGTCAATAAAGTCACAATCTTTCAGATTCTCGTCATCCCATCTAGGGCTGCAGTAAATCGGGAATATCTCGGCCGTCCGGACTCGGAATTGGGCGAATTTTAAGTCTAGATCGATTCTCGGAAAATTCTCTGCAACTTTGCTTCTGTCAGGTTTCCGTTTGACGTCGTCTTCAGGCCCAAACGTGACCATCTTCGAAAAACGTTTCCAGACAGATTTCAGGAAAGTCCCAATTCGACTCCAATATGGTTTCCTATTGTATTTTTGATAATTCCTACACAACAAATAGGAAAACAAGAAGATTTTGCACTTTGGCAACTATTAGTAGGTTAATCCAATAAATGTCATAATATGATATAAAGTGTATATAAAACATGTGCCAATTGACATAAAACATGCATGGAACATCAAAAATTATAGATACGTTTGGGACGTATCAAGCATCCCCAAGCTTAGTTCCTACTCGTCCTCGAGTAGGTAAACGATAAAACAAAATAATTTTTGAAGTGACATGATACCATCATAAACTTGATCATAAATATTGTAAGGCACATGTTATGAATGAAGTGATGAAGTTATTGCTACATAGAGTCAAATGATTCATTCTTCAAAGGAGTAGCAATGTACAAGATAGTTTATAAAGTGATATCAAGTATTCAATGCAAGGATGTTCAATGATAATTCACAAAGTGTAACATAAAAGAAAGTACCATGGACCAAATGTATGCATAATGAAAAGTAAAAACATCCTATAATGGTCATAGAGTACTCTTATGAAATCTGAATATAAAAGGTGGACACTTTGGAAAGATAGATAAATAAGTAGAGGTAAAACATGAATAAGTTTCATCTAACTTCTGAACTTTCTACTTAAGTTAATGATTGTAATGTGGTAATCCTTGTGTCAAGCTCTCATTCCCCTATCATAGCATCTTGAATGATTAAGTTTAAAGTGAAAGCAAATATGAGTAGTGTGCTTGACAAAGTACAGGTTGAAAGTCTCATGCCCCTTGAATACAAGTACCTACTCCATGTGTTACTCATCTTGGGAAACAAAGCAAGTTCAAGTTAAATATCATTGTAAGTAATAATAGTATCATTAAGAGCGTCAACTGGGTACCTCTTGTCCCAGGATATGGAACAAGCCCATATCAAAATGACAAGACAAACAAACACAATGAACAATCTCAACACCCTTTTTATTTACCATTAGATAGCTTTTTATTGTAAGGTGTATCACAGAAGGTTCACCATAGCATGTAAGTAAATTTCCACCATGAATGATGCATGGCTTAGATTAGCGGCCCAGGCGTCTCTCTAACCATTTATACAAACTCATTTAAACTCACTTCATTTCCACATTTATTTCACCCATGGTAAGCATCCATAAACAAAAGTACATGATATCAACTAAATGAAATGAAGTGCATGTTGAAAGCTTGCCATGTGACAGCACATATGAGCTAACTCTCAACCAAAGACATTTGTCAAGCCACAACATCATAATTTTAATCACAATGGGTCATGTTTTATTTATGCAATGAAAGTAAAGTGTGCATCAAGTTCGAGAGAGCTCTATAACCAACTTTTCCCATAACAATCAACAACACAAGCATTTTCATTCAGAGGTATAGATAACACAAATATCATGATAAACATACTCGGAATAGCATAAAGCTAATAGGTAGATATGGTGGACTCACTGGAAAAACTTTGGTTGAAGGTGTTGGAAACAAGTTTTTACTTGTTGAAATTTTTGGGCTAGCAAGAGGGAGAAAGTTGACCATCTAAATGCATGCATGAGTGTCCATAGAACTAACCAATCCATGTTAAACAAAGTAACTAACATTCAGCATCAAAACATGAATAAAAGATAGCTCTTGATAAAATACTTGCAAATTAATATTCATTAAAAACATATGAATCATGCAACTATATGTATCTTTTAAAATCAACTCCAACATCCCTTTTCCCAATCTAATAATAGCATCCAACATAATTCAACCCAAATTTCCAGTAGCTCTCTCATATATAAATGATAGTGTGGTGGTCTCACAAAATAAAAATCAAACCAAAACAAACAAAAAGACGCTCCAAGTTTATGCGATAAAGTGTTTCGATCGAAAAACAGAAGTTAGACGTGTGCAAACCGAGAGTGTGTAGGTCCAGTGGGGTTGTCTTCACATCCCCAAGCTTATGGTCTTCACCATCCTTGGATAGCTCTTGGTGCATCTCCTCTAATCCCTGTGAAAAAACTTCAAAACACCGTTTCTCCCATTTCTTTTCTGTGGGGTGCATTAGTAGTGATAAACAAATAGATTTCTTGCTGCATATAATCCTTAGACAAAAATTCATATGAATGTCCAGAAAGTGTATAATGTTGTATGCCTACTCATAAACTCAATTGGATCAAAAAGGTTCAAGTTAAAAGTTCTAAGCATGCATCAAACAAAATGGGACAGAATCTGTCCAGAAAAACAGCAGCAGCAAAACGTATTTTTCTACCCTACTTAACTTTGTCGAAAAATTCCGAAAAATTCATGCATACAGAGGATGAAAAGTTGCCACTACAGTTCAAATATGAGCTCATTCGGAGTTACATAATAAGAATTAAAAATCATACCGTGCACAGATTCGTGCAGGAATAAAATCTCCGAACGCTATAAGCAACTTCTTCAAACCAAAATGAGTAAAACTTGGCACTTTATTAAAAATTCTAGAAACTAAACTATAAACAAAGTCTCTTGTTACAGCAAGAGGACACAAAGAAAATCAAAAATAAAAACAACCGGGTTGCCTCCCGTAAAGCGCTTTCTTTATAGCCATATAGCTAGGCTTACTTACATGTTATCAAGATGGTTGGAGTGAGGTGGCTTGGCATCCCCAAGCTTGAATTCTTGTACTTATTTGATATATGTTGGGTGAGTCTAGGGGTAACATCCCCAAGCTTGAGTGGTTGTCCCTCTTGATCTTTGTTCATCACCCTCAACTCTTCCACTTGAAAAATTCTCTTTACACAAAACTCAACATAAAACTTGATTAGAGGGGTTAGTGTCTCCATAAATTAAATCCTCATAGGTACAGCAAAGACATATCATGAGTTGATTCTAAACATTAGCTACTGTTACTATGGTTGTGCATTGCCCTTTGATCAATAGAACTACACAAAACACAAGTAATGAGAGTAATGCAAAATAAAGACAGAATCTGTCAAAAACTGGACAGCCCGTAAAGAGTGAATTTTCAGAGGCACTTACGTTGCTCAAATCAGAAAATTTTGAACTAATGAAATGTGTATTAATAACTGAAGATTGCTGTCGTAAAATTTCAGGTCAAAATTCCTTTTCTGTGATTTTTAACATTTTTCGCAGTGAAGCTTAGGAATCTGTTTTCTGGACAGCCATGATAGTTTTAATGATGCTCACATAGGATCAAGAATTGAAATGCAAAAGAGAGCATCAAGAGAAAAATGTGAAACACTTTTAAGTCTAACCCACTTCCTATGCATTGGGATCTTGTAAGAAAATAAATCAATAAAGCACAAAGTGACTAGCATAGGAAGGCAAAGCAAGTGCAACTTCAAAATTTTCAACAAAAAGAGAGGAGACTTAATATTATTGTGGTATATGAAGTCATGTCTCCCTCTCTCATAAAAACTTTCAGTAGCATCATTGATAAAATCCACAATATAACCATCACATGAAACATTCTTACCATGATCCATATGCATAAAAGTATCAATACTCTCCACATAAGTAAAAACAGTTTCATTAGTAATAGTGGGAGTAAAACTATCACATCCATCATTGTAATCATCATAAATAGGAGGCATATCATAATCAACATAAACTATATCCTCAATAGTAGGTGGACTGAAAACATCACAATGATTATCATCATAAATTGGAGGCAAAGTATCATCAAAGAAATTTTTCTCCTCAAAACTTGGGGGACTAAAAATACCATATTCATCAAAACCAGCTTCCCCAAGCTTAGACTTTTCCATAGCATTAGCAATAATGGTGTACAAAGAATTTATAGTAATAACATTGCTACCATCATGCAAGTAATTTTCCATAGCTTTTTTAATTTTCGCTTCAAACACATCATGTCCTAACTCAAGATAAATTTCATAGAGCTCTCTAATTTTTTTTTCCATTAAGCCTAACTAGTGAAATAAAAACAAGAAACAAAAAGATATAACTGCAGAATCTAAAGAAAATACCTTCAAGCACTCACACGTCAGCAACAGTGCTAGAAAATAGCTAAGTAGCTGGAGGATGTGAGTACCTTTTACCTTACCTCCCCGGCAACGGCGCCAGAAAATAGCTTGATGTCTACGCACGCTTCTATTCTTGTAGACAGTGTTGGGCCTCCAAGTGCAGAGGTTTGTAGAACAGCAGCAAGTTTCCCTTAAGTGGATCACCCAAGGTTTATCGAACTCAGGGAGGTAGAGGTCAAAGATATCCCTCTCAAGCAACTCTGCAATTAAGATACAAGAAGTCTCTTGTGTCCCCAACACACCTAATACACTTGTCAGATGTATAGGTGCACTAGTTCGGCGAAGAGATAGTGAAATGCAAGTAATATGGATGATTATAAGTGGTAATTGCAATCTGAAATAAAATGGCAGCAAGCAAACATGAGACAAAATGAGAGCAAACGGTGTTTCAATGCTTGGAAATAAGGCCTAGGGATCATACTTTCACTAGTGGACACTCCCAACAATAATAATATAATTGAATACATAAATATTTCCTCTTCACTATGCTACTCTGAACTATTCTCCGTTGGATAGAAATACCAATCTACTGCGTAGGGCTACAAGAGCACACCTTAAAGTCTGAGTGAACAAACACCACAATATCATAGAACACCAAGACCATCGTGTAGGGCTGCAAAAGCACACCTTAAAGTCTGTCTTCCACATCTAGGGAACCCCAATGTCACTATGAGCGCCCCAAAATAGTACTAAACAAACACCACAATTTTATAGTGACAACCAACAAAAGAACAACTCATGATAAGTATTCCTGTAATCTTTAGCCTAAGAGTCACACACGGTGCGCACACTGTCAACTTCGCACCATGGGACAAAGGTGACTCCGGAGATTACATTAATAAAACCACTTGAGTAGCATAATTCATAAGATAACGAAGAGTAACATCCATGGATCCAACTAGATTACAAAGCTCATGATCACATAAAGATCACACCATGGGAGAGAGAGATGAACCACATAGCTACCGTAGAGCCCTCAGCCTCGGTGAAAACTACTCACACATGGTCATGGTGAGCACACTTGATGGAGAGGTTGATGAAGAGGTGCAGCCCGGAGTGGAGGCGGCGGCCCGCAGCAGCCACGGCGCGGCGGCGGCCCTCGGGCGGCGGCCCTTGGCCCCCCTTCTTCTTCCTTGGTGATGGTGCAGCAATGGAGGAGCTCCTCCCCCTCCTTGGCGGCTGCCAAGAGGAGGAAAATTCGTGGCTTTTGGTGGCTTGCTTGGAAAATAGGGTTTCCCTTCATTATATAGAGGTGGAGATGCAATCTAGGCCATGGGATGGATGCCCCTTTGATCCAAGGGCTCTTGGGCACCTCTAGAAGCTTCCTAGGAACCCCTCTCAGCCCTAATGAGGCTCCAATTCGTGACTTGGCCGAATCCATCAAATTTGGTAAGAGTTGGAGTCAATAAAGTCACAATCTTTCAGATTCTCGTCATCCCATCTAGGGCTGCAGTAAATCGGGAATATCTCGGCCGTCCGGACTCGGAATTGGGCGAATTTTAAGTCTAGATCGATTCTCGGAAAATTCTCTGCAACTTTGTCTTCTGTCAGGTTTCCGTTTGACGTCGTCTTCGGCCCAAACGTGACCATCTTCGAAAAACGTTTCCAGACAGATTTCAGGAAAGTCCCAATTCGACTCCAATATGGTTTCCTTTGTATTTTTGATAATTCTACACAACAAATAGGAAAACAAGAAGATTTTGCACTTTGGCAACTATTAGTAGGTTAATCCAATAAATGTCATAATATGATATAAAGTGTATATAAAACATGTGCCAATTGACATAAAACATGCATGGAACATCAAAAATTATAGATACGTTTGGGACGTATCAAGCATCCCCAAGCTTAGTTCCTACTCGTCCTCGAGTAGGTAAACGATAAAACAAAATAATTTTTGAAGTGACATGATACCATCATAAACTTGATCAAATATTGTAAGGCACATGTTATGAATGAAGTGATGAAGTTATTGCTACATAGAGTCAAATGATTCATTCTTCAAAGGAGTAGCAATGTACAAGATAGTTTATAAAGTGATATCAAGTATTCAATGCAAGGATGTTCAATGATAATTCACAAAGTGTAACATAAAAGAAAGTACCATGGACCAAATGTATGCATAATGAAAAGTAAAAACATCATATAATGGTCATAGAGTACTCTTATGAAATCTGAATATAAAAGGTGGACACTTTGAAAAGATAGATAAATAAGTAGAGGTAAAACATGAATAAGTTTCATCTAACTTCTGAACTTTCTACTTAAGTTAATGATTGTAATGTGGTAATCCTTGGTGTCAAGCTCTCATTCCCCTATCATAGCATCTTGAATGATTAAGTTTAAAGTGAAAGCAAATATGAGTAGTGTGCTTGACAAAGTACAGGTTGAAAGTCTCATGCCCCTTGAATACAAGTACCTACTCCATGTGTTACTCATCTTGGGAAACAAAGCAAGTTCAAGTTAAATATCATTGTAAGTAATAATAGTATCATTAAGAGCGTCAACTGGGTACCTCTTGTCCCAGGATATGGAACAAGCCCATATCAAAATGACAAGACAAACAAACACAATGAACAATCTCAACACCCTTTTTATTTACCATTAGATAGCTTTTTATTGTAAGGTGTATCACAGAAGGTTCACCATAGCATGTAAGTAAATTTCCACCATGAATGATGCATGGCTTAGATTAGCGGCCCAGGCGTCTCTCTAACCATTTATACAAACTCATTTAAACTCACTTCATTTCCACATTTATTTCACCCATGGTAAGCATCCATAAACAAAAGTACATGATATCAACTAAATGAAATGAAGTGCATGTTGAAAGCTTGCCATGTGACAGCACATATGAGCTAACTCTCAACCAAAGACATTTGTCAAGCCACAACATCATAATTTTAATCACAATGGGTCATGTTTTATTTATGCAATGAAAGTAAAGTGTGCATCAAGTTCGAGAGAGCTCTATAACCAACTTTTCCCATAACAATCAAAACACAAGCATTTTCATTCAGAGGTATAGATAACACAAATATCATGATAAACATACTCGGAATAGCATAAAGCTAATAGGTAGATATGGTGGACTCACTGGAAAAACTTTGGTTGAAGGTGTTGGAAACAAGTTTTTACTTGTTGGAATTTTTGGGCTAGCAAGAGGAGAAAGTTGACCATCTAAATGCATGCATGAGTGTCCATAGAACTAACCAATCCATGTTAAACAAAGTAAACTAACATTCAGCATCAAAACATGAATAAAAGATAGCTCTTGATAAAATACTTGCAAATTAATATTCATTAAAAGCATATGAATCATGCAACTATATGTATCTTTTAAAATCAACTCCAACATCCCTTTTCCCAATCTAATAATAGCATCCAACATAATTCAACCCAAATTTCCAGTAGCTCTCTCATATATAAATGATAGTGTGGTGGTCTCACAAAATAAAAATCAAACCAAAACAAACAAAAAGACGCTCCAAGTTTATGCGATAAAGTGTTTCGATCGAAAAACAGAAGTTAGACGTGTGCAAACCGAGAGTGTGTAGGTCCAGTGGGGTTGTCTTCACATCCCCAAGCTTATGGTCTTCACCATCCTTGGATAGCTCTTGGTGCATCTCCTCTAATCCCTGTGAAAAAACTTCAAAACACCGTTTCTCCCATTTCTTTTCTGTGGGGTGCATTAGTAGTGATAAACAAATAGATTTCTTGCTGCATATAATCCTTAGACAAAAATTCATATGAATGTCCAGAAAGTGTATAATGTTGTATGCCTACTCATAAACTCAATTGGATCAAAAAGGTTCAAGTTAAAAGTTCTAAGCATGCATCAAACAAAATGGGACAGAATCTGTCCAGAAAAAAGCAGCAGCAAAACGTATTTTTCTACCCTACTTAACTTTGTCGAAAAATTCCGAAAACATTCATGCATACAGAGGATGAAAAGTTGCCACTACAGTTCAAATATGAGCTCATTCGGAGTTACAGAATAAGAATTAAAAATCATACCGTGCACAGATTCGTGCAGGAATAAAATCTCCGAACGCTATAAGCAACTTCTTCAAACCAAAATGAGTAAAACTTGGCACTTTATTAAAAATTCTAGAAACTAAACTATAAACAAAGTCTCTTGTTACAGCAAGAGGACACAAAGAAAATCAAAAATAAAAACAACCGGGTTGCCTCCCGTAAAGCGCTTTCTTTATAGCCATATAGCTAGGCTTACTTACATGTTATCAAGGGGTAACATTCCCAGGCTTGAGTGGTTGTCCCTCTTGATCTTTGTTCATCACCCTCAACTCTTCCACTTGAAAAATTATCTTTACACAAAACTCAACATAAAACTTGATTAGAGGGGTTAGTGTCTCCATAAATTAAATCCTCATAGGTACAGCAAAGACATATCATGAGTTGATTCTAAACATTAGCTACTGTTACTATGGTTGTGCATTGCCCTTTGATCAATAGAACTACACAAAACACAAGTAATGAGAGTAATGCAAAATAAAGACAGAATCTGTCAAAAACTGGACAGCCCGTAAAGAGTGAATTTTCAGAGGCACTTACGTTGCTCAAATCAGAAAATTTTGAACTAATGAAATGTGTATTAATAACTGAAGATTGCTGTCGTAAAATTTCAGGTCAAAATTCCTTTTCTGTGATTTTTAACATTTTTCGCAGTGAAGCTTAGGAATCTGTTTTCTGGACAGCCATGATAGTTTTAATGATGCTCACATAGGATCAAGAATTGAAATGCAAAAGAGAGCATCAAGAGAAAAATGTGAAACACTTTTAAGTCTAACCCACTTCCTATGCATTGGGATCTTGTAAGAAAATAAATCAATAAAGCACAAAGTGACTAGCATAGGAAGGCAAAGCAAGTGCAACTTCAAAATTTCAACAAAAAGAGAGACTTAATATTATTGTGGTATATGAAGTCATGTCTCCCTCTCTCATAAAAACTTTCAGTAGCATCATTGATAAAATCCACAATATAACCATCACATGAAACATTCTTACCATGATCCATATGCATAAAAGTATCAATACTCTCCACATAAGTAAAAACAGTTTCATTAGTAATAGTGGGATTAAAACTATCACATCCATCATTGTAATCATCATAAATAGGAGGCATATCATAATCAACATAAACTATATCCTCAATAGTAGGTGGACTGAAAACATCACAATGATTATCATCATAAATTGGAGGCAAAGTATCATCAAAGAAATTTTTCTCCTCAAAACTTGGGCGACTAAAAATACCATATTCAACAAAACCAGCTTCCCCAAGCTTAGACTTTTCCATAGCATTAGCAATAATGGTGTACAAAGAATTTATAGTAATAACATTGCTACCATCATGCAAGTAATTTTCCATAGCTTTTTTAATTTTCGCTTCAAACACATCATGCCCTAACTCAAGATAAATTTCATAGAGCTCTCTAATTTTTTGTTGTTTTCCATTAAGCCTAACTAGTGAAATAAAAACAAGAAACAAAAAGATATAACTGCAGAATCTAAAGGAAATATCTTCAAGCACTCACACATCAGCAACAGTGCTAGAAAATAGCTAAGTAGCTGGAGGATGTGAGTACCTTTTACCTTACCTCCCCGGCAACGACGCCAGAAAATAGCTTGATGTCTACGCACGCTTCTATTCTTGTAGACAGTGTTGGGCCTCCAAGTGCAGAGGTTTGTAGAACAGCAGCAAGTTTCCCTTAAGTGGATCACCCAAGGTTTATCGAACTCAGGGAGGTAGAGGTCAAAAATATCCCTCTCACGCAACTCTGCAATTAAGATACAAGAAGTCTCTTGTGTCCCCAACACACCTAATACACTTGTCAGATGTATAGGTGCACTAGTTCGGCGAAGAGATAGTGAAATGCAAGTAATATGGATGATTATAAGTGGTAATTGCAATCTGAAATAAAAATGGCAGCAAGCAAACATGAGACAAAATGAGATCAAACGGTGTTTCAATGCTTGGAAATAAGGCCTAGAGATCATACTTTCACTAGTGGACACTCCCAACAGTAATAATATAATTGAATACATAAATATTTCCTCTTCACTATGTTACTCTGAACTATTCTCTCGTTGGATAGAAATACCAATCTACTGCGTAGGGATACAAGAGCACACCTTAAAGTCTGAGTGAACAAACACCACAATATCATAGAACACGAACACCATCGTGTAGGGCTGCAAAAGCACACCTTAAAGTCTGTCTTCCACATCTAGGGAACCACAATGTCACTATGAGCGCCCCAAAATAGTACTAAACAAACACCACAATTTTATAGTGACAACCAACAAAAGAACAACTCATGATAAGTATTCCTGTAATCTTTAGCCTAAGAGTCACACACGGTGCGCACACTGTCAACTTCGCACCATGGGACAAAGCTGACTCCGGAGATTACATTAATAAAACCACTTGAGTAGCATAATTTATAAGATAACGAAGAGTAACATCCATAGATCCAACTAGATTACAAAGCTCATGATCATCTAAAGATCACACCATGGGATAGAGAGATGAACCACATAGCTGTCGTACGAGCCCTCAGCCTCGGTGAAAACTACTCACACATGGTCATGGTGAGCACACTTGATGGAGTGGTTGATGAAGAGGTGCACCCCGGAGTGGATGCGGCGGCCCGCGGCAGCCACGGCGCGGCGGCCCTTGGCCCCCTTCTTCTTCCTTGGTGATGGTGCAGCAATGGAGGAGCTCCTCCCCCTCCTTGGCGGCTGCCAAGAGGAGCAAAATTCGTGGCTTTTGGTGGCTTGCTTGGAAAATAGGGTTTCCCTTCATTATATAGGGTGGAGATACAATCTAGGCCATGGGATGGATGCCCCTTTGATCCAAGGGCTCTTGGGCACCTCTAGAAGCTTCCTAGGAACCCCTCTCAGCCCTAATGAGGCTCCAATTCGTGACTTGGCCGAATCCATCAAATTTGGTAAGAGTTGGAGTCAATAAAGTCACAATCTTTCAGATTCTCGTCATCCC
Source organism: Poa pratensis (assembly GCA_947311845.1). Classification (NCBI taxonomy): domain Eukaryota; kingdom Viridiplantae; phylum Streptophyta; class Magnoliopsida; order Poales; family Poaceae; genus Poa; species Poa pratensis. The sequence goes on along the minus strand of CAMZMU010000049.1, from coordinate 27,294,996 downwards.
ATCTAGGCTGCAGTAAATCGGGAATATCTCGGCCGTCCGGACTCGGAATTGGGCGAATTTTAAGTCTAGATCGATTCTCGGAAAATTCTCAGCAACTTTGTCTTCTGTCAGGTTTCCGTTTGACGTCGTTTTCAGGCCCAAACGTGACCATTTTCGAAAAACGTTTCCAGACAGATTTCAGGAAAGTCCCAATTTGACTCCAATATGGTTTCCTATTGTAGTTTTGATAATTACTACACAACAAATAGGAAAACAAGAAGATTTTGCACTTTGGCAACTATTAGTAGGTTAATCCAATAAATGTCATAATATGATATAAAGTATATATAAAACATGTGCCAATTGACATAAAACAAGCATGGAACATCAAAAATTATAGATACGTTTGGGACGTATCAATAACTTAAGTTGTATTAATCTAAAAAATTGTGAATCCATTTTTTTTGGAAAGCTCTTGGCAGTAGCTTTCACTAGAACAAAAGCTCTTATGTGTTTTGAATGCCTAGAACAAAAGTTACATGCATGTCTAGGTTATGCCAGTTATCACTTTGTGTATTTTTATTAATTTCTGTGAATAATTTTTTCGACCAAACTCAATTGGAGTAGTTTCTAATAGTAACAGAGAACACAAATCTAGCTTTGCATGATTGTTTGACCAACAGAACTCCCTAGGTGTAATAAATAGTAAAAGTGTTGTTTCTGCCTCTAATAAAAAAGAAAGGAATTTAATTACCTTCAATATGAAAATGTGTTTTGTGCTTGTGGATAATTGTTTTGGTACTATTGCATGCTTGCTACTGTTGTTTAGCATGTTAGTATGTGTTAGTACTGTTAGTGGCTTGTGTTAAGTTTGATTTGAGTTAGACAAGTGTTGTTAAGTGGTGTTTGAAAAACCCAACAATTAAATTGACTATGCTTGTGTTGCTTGACAATCTTTATAAGCTAAATGATATTTTTAACTAAGATTTTAGCTACTAGTTGTTTAGGTTTGTTAGTAGTGCTTAGCCTTGCATGTTAGTAGTAATCCCTAAAAGATGCTTAAATCACTACTTTAACCCTAATGGTGGAAAAATAAGTAGTGCTGTGATTGCCCAACTTGTTTGTGAAAAATGAGTCTTGCACCTTGATTGTTACTTGTTAGATTTTGCTTGATAATTTCTTTGTGTGTGCCTTGCTGTATGTTGATTGTGTTCTTTTCCTTTTGCGACGCTAGAAAATCGCGAGGAGGAATTATCAGCTGAGGGATTTTGTGGAGATTGTTTTGACCATCAGAACCAGGGACAAACCACTAAGCAAGGCAAGCCATCTCAAAAGCTTGCAACCTTTTTACTTATTTTGTTTTTACCCATGACTATATATATATTATTGCATCTATTTATAGACACCCAAAGTTCTGGTATATTCTAGACCCGTAGCAAAAACTGTAGGATACCCTACCCACACCCCTATCTACTAGTTTTTAAAAAAGATGAAAATTTTAGGTTGGGCACTCTTGTGTTGTTTTTGGAAAAACAAAATGAATTATGAGGTACCATTGGGAAGGTGGGACCTTGCCCAAGTGGTGGTATTGGACATGGAGGAATTTTGGAAAGGTGTTTTTCTAAAAACGACACATAACCTAGTCTTCGCTGGACAGCCTTACCGTACAACCACATTACCCCAAAAAGGCACGGGGCTTAATTGAAGCTTTTTTGTGTTAGTATGTTATTATTACCTCAATTAGCTTTAAGGATTAGAGTCCCTCAAAACGAAATGTCGCCAGGAGAGTGAAATGGGATATACAAAGAGGGGGATTAAGTTTACCCCCCGGTGGCAACAGTTGGGTCTCCTGCCATGGTGGTGTGATGTTCGGGGATAACCGGATCGATACGGCCAACTCACTCGGTGCCGGGGAGAACAAACCCACTGAAGAGGTAGTCATATACTAGCATAGACATAGTGGACGTTAGGATTGGTCATCTCATGTGTGCATGCTATCCAGGACAGTCCGTGGTTGATTCATGGCGGATGTGCCTAATCTTGTGGTGAAAGTGTACACACTCTGCAGAGTCTAAACTATTTCAATAGCCGCGTCCATGGTCATGAACAGTTGAAAGGCCATGTAGCTAGCATTGTGTCGGATGTTTTCAAAAATGGAGTGTGTTGGAAAAGAAAGTGAGTACTTGGAAGTACTGTATGGACCGGGAATGACAGTACCTTGGATGATTTTTACTAAAACCTCGTTGATACTTGTTATCTACGAGAGATAAACTACTATATATCTTTTGAAGTATCTTTTTCAATAAAGATATAGAGATGTTAAGCAACCATGGCGAATCTTCCATCCACCATGGGTAGTGAACCCTAACTATAGCCTACCTACCACAGCCTCAAAAGCATTCTTGCATCTATTAGCTTGTTTTTGGATAGAGCTTGCGAGTACATTCAAACGTACTCATATTGGTTTCGTCTCTGGCTATTGTCGTAGCCAGACTACTACCCTGAGGAGCTTCCGGAGGAGGCTGTAGAAGAAGAAGGCTTCATCGACGACTATTCGAACTAGGACGTCTCCCGGTCAGCAGCCTGTAGGTTTTAAGGCGTTGACATGGGCTCTATCGCGTTTTGCTAAAGACTTCCGCTGTGTTGCGTTATTCCTGCCCTGCGTGGCAGCTATGTGAGAATTGTTCATGTGACCGTCTATGTAAGACTTGTTAAATTCCTGTAATGGATGTTGTAATCTGCAATGCCAACTCGAGTATGTTGTTCACGACTGACTGATCATGGGATCGTGAATGTATGCATACTGGTGTTCCTGGACGGTTAGTCTAGGGGCCCCACATAGTTTGTCATGGACACTATTTTTTGTATCTGTCGCTGGTTTCGGTGGACGCCCAACCACCTATCCCGTCCCTGTAACCGCATCATTACGATGTCGGACTCGTTGTGGCTCTCCTTCTTGCTTTCTATTGCAATCGACACACAAGGCTTTTGCGTGTTCGCAAAAAAAACAATTAACAAAAGACGTCCGAAGAGAATCAGACATGGATCTTGATGCTGGTGATCTATCTAGAACACTAATTGGAATTTAGAACATCTCCACCGGCGTCGTGAAAGGCCATCTATCAGTTTAACGGGTGAGGAGAGAAAAAGGGCAATGGCACCTCCATCGATCCGTGACGTCTGAAAAAATGTTTGGCATCACCATGTCCATCCTTAACTTTTGGGGACGCTTCTGGGGGCGCTGAACGCGTCCACACTCACCCTCTGACAAGCGGGTCCAACGTGTCATAAAAACGCGGGGAAGTCGGCGGCCGGTAAGTTTAGATTAATGGTGCCTCCCACCTTGCCGGTCCCACACAGGCGCCTACTATTTACAACGTGTCGTCGGAGCAGCTTACCACGTGTCCTCGTTAACATGATGCCAACATTAACGCAACCACTTACCACTTGGGCACTTCACCGGCCCCGGTCTTTATATGCCACGGCCGGCGGTCACAAAAGCGATGTCATTTTCATCCGCGAGCAGAGGCAGGAGGGACGAGTGCCTGCGTTCAGCAGTGATGGATTCGCCTTGCGTAGGACCAAGCCGGATCCCAGCTGAAGCAGGGATACCGGCGGAGTGGCATCCCTTCTCCATTAAGGGACACCACCGACGGTGATTTTCTCGGCTACACCAGGACTACGCAGGAGCCATCTCTGCCCTCACCTCTAGGACACCCACGTCTACTATTTGTGGGCGTAAATGCAGCCTCAACACATAGCTGGTGGTGGTCAGAAGTTGGCTGGTAGAGCAGTCGAGGTAGTCACACTAGCAGTCGGGGCCATCGCGCCAGCCGAAGTTGTAGCCTTATGATGACGACATCATATACCTCGACGATGACGAGTAGGTTAGGGTTATATTAGGTTTTTTTTCTTCTTAAAATCTATGTGAAATTTCTATGAATTTGAACGATTTTTTTTTTAGAAATTTGAGTGTTCAAATAAAAAAAAACTTTTTGGGGGCACCATTGCGACCAGCCCTACCCATTTGGGCCGGACATGTGTCTAGCACCGTACGGACCCTCCCGGATGTTTTCTAGACATTCTAGTTCAAGTGACCAACTATTTAACACAACAATCAACTACACAGTTAAAAGATTTATTATAAAAGACATCAAAATAGGAATGTTTCGAAAGCAGAATTTTGTGCTCGGGTGCAATTTTTAAAAATTATATTTTTGAGTTACAAATATTCAAATATTTTCCGTGATTTTTTTGAATGTTTCGTGGAAAATCAGATGAGCAAACAAAGTTATCATCGTGTGTAACGTGAACAAAAGTTTATTAGAGGTAGAAAATATAAACAAAATTTGAAAAAATGAAAATCACGAAGAAACTTATATACTAGGTGAAGAAAAAAAATCAAAAGTTAGCAAGAAACATTTGTCGGGAGCGGTGCTAGGCGCCAGTCGCTCGAGAGGGGAAGGGGAGTGCAGGAGGAAGACGAAACGGGGAACGCGATGGGAATGAAAATGATTTCAAAAGAAATTGGATAAAAAGGGAAATAATATGGATCAAAAAATGCATAATCTATTATTTTTGTTGATGTATGAATGAATAAAAAGAATTGACCCAAAAATAATATGGATTCATGGAACCAAAAATCATGTTAATACATAAATCCGAAAAATTGTCTGTTGATGCATAACTCATTCCAGGAAAATCTTGTCAATGCATAAATCAAAAAATTGCTTGCTAATGTTGTGCATTTTCCCAAAGCTAAACTATAATTATGTTCCTGTGCTTGAAATGGTAAGGACTGAACCGTAAAAAAATTCCGAAGTAGAGGGACTATTTGCAAAGTTTGTAAAACTTTGCACGAATCTCCAAAATAGTTGGATGCCCCGGATACGTTGGGGACGTCCAACTGGTTGTGGGAATGCATTTTCGGATGGACTTATGTCACACAAAAAAAAAAGGTAAAGTGCTCGGTTGACCGAAAGGCAATGGGAGCCCACTCGACCGACAAATGGCAATTTTCGACTACATCCATGGAAACGTTACGTTTTCTTAAAAAAAAATGCCACAGTGATATGGCTTACGATTGTGATCTGTTTAAACGTGGGTCCTTGTGATTAAGAACGAACAAATTCCACCACCTGCGCGCCCTCGGAGCAAGTCAACGATGCCAGCATTAGGCACTCCGCTAAGCGCCTCAATGATAAATTAACAAGCCAACCACAAACTGACCCTCCAGCGGCGTGCACCTCCAAATCTCTCCTCGTCGCCAGTGCGTGATTCCATTCCACTGCGTCTCTCTCTTCTCGCTTTCATGATCCGAGTACGAGGCAGAGAAAGTCCAGTTCAGCTCTGAACATCGATCTCTCGTCCTAACGCCAGGCAGCGCTCGGCCAGTTCTTGGTCTTAGTTGCTTCGTCTCCCTCTGGGGCTTCTCGCGTATCCTGGTATGCAGATTTGTTTTGCTTTGTGGATTGATCGGTAGCTGCCGTGAAACCCCAAATTCTTGCCTATTCATTTATTGATCATACTCTGCATGTCTGCATCCACCAAAAATACATCAAAGGTTCATGTTTGTCAAACTCTGTAGCTGTAAGAGTATATTCTCGGTACCCGCAAAAAAAAAAGAGTATATTCTCGGAAAAAAAACTGTAAGTATGAAAATGCTCATCCTTTCAGGGGGGGAAAAGATGCGTAGCATCAACTGAAGAGCTGTTTCCGAAATATTTGTAGCTATTTTCTTTTGAATTCATCTTCTTTTTGACGCTTGCTGCGTTTGGAGATCTAGGATTTCTGCCGATCTGGGTTAGCGAGATGATAAAGTTAGCATGCTGAAACCTTCAGCTTCCACAGCCTTTCTCATTAAAAGTCAAAGTTGGAGTACAGAATTGAACCATACGCACATCTGCCTGCAATGTGATTTAAGAAAGAGTAGTGCTATACATACGACGAAACTCTGTACGATTCATGTACGACCTTACGTGGAGAATTCCGTTTGGGCCGGATTGGGCCACGGCACGGCAGATTAATTAGCACTGCGGTAAAAGAGCACGCCGTACAAGGATCGGATAGAAATCGTTGTATGCAAAGCAGTTCCGTTTAAGAAACGGATCTGCCTATCATATTATTTGGTAGGTTTACTTAGCCTTTTTTAAGCATTGTTCGACAGATATCACATTTATTTCAAGAGGAGAGATAGAGCACAAAAAAAAACACAAGAGGAGATAGGAGATCCATGTAGGTGATGTATTCATTGAGTCAATGCCTTGTGTCTTAATCTACTGCAGTGATTAGGACGTCACTTTATAGGCTCATACGTACTGAATTGATACATGAATGCGTTCGGGATTTCCTGAAAATTCGGGACGGGAAATTCGGGAAAAAAAAGTTCGGGATCCGCAAGTTGACTCCCGATTTTCCATTAGAAAAATTGATTCCCGGCAATTCGGGATCGGGAAATCCCGGATTACCTGAAGTTCAGAACAGAGAAAAAGAAATGACAGCAAAATTGCACGGCGTGCGGATTGGATCGCGAGCGACGGCGTCCCGAAGCTCACTTGTCGAACAAGGAAGATGGAACGCTGGCTGTGCGAACAGGATGGCGTGGTCGCGGGAGGGTGGCTGGGTCGCTTGGCGGCGAGCGGCGGCGGCCGGCGGATCGAGCGGTGGCGCCTGGCTGTGGTCGGAGACTCGTTGGCCGCAAGCTGGAGGAGGAGAAAGGGGGATTGCAGAGGAGGACGGGAGCGCCTGGCGACGCCGGTCGGGGGAGGCTTGAGGGGCTGAGGGCGAGCGGCGGCGGCCGCCGGCCGGCGGATCGAGCGGTGGTGCCCTATGGCGCTCGCTGAGTCGTTGTGGTCGGGGACAGGGAGTAGAGTCGTGGACGACTGGACGTGGTCGCCTGGCTTATTTGCTGGGCCAGATGGGCTGGGCTTTTGTCACGTATTTGCTGGGCTCACTCCGTTTCGGGAAATTCGGGCTGTTCCGGAAATGAGATCACCTTCCCGAATTACCTGAGATTATTTCGGGAAATCAGATCACCTTCCCGGAAATGCTATCGGGATTTTTGGGTTCGGATAATTCGGGATCGGGATATTCAGGATTCAGGATCGGAAAATATGCCCACCGTGATACATGACAACAAAGAAGTGGAAGAGGAACCCATTGTTAGATTCTTTATAAAGGGGATATATTAATATCGCAAAGATACCAATTACATCTAGCCTCTGCAATAACGAAATGTTCTCAAGTCATTAGGGATGCACACAACTATACAAAAAAAGAAGAAGAAAACAAAAGGTCCCGCTACAGCGACCAGTTCCTTGTAGCTGCAACACAAACCACCACCAAGATAACACCCGGAATCCAAATTCTACAAAAGAGACGCCTCCAAAAGGAAATAGTGCATAAACACCGTTATCGCCCGATCATAGATCTTAGATTTTCACCCTAGAGAAAGTTCGTGCTATCAAAACAATGTGTTCAACAAAGCCATTACCAAGCACAACCATTAAGGTCAGACCTTGGATTTCCACCTTGAAAGATTAGACTTTGTACTCCTCTTGTGCTGCTGCCCCTGCTTGCCGATGCCGCTGCTACAAGTTACTAATCACCAAACAAAGTACTCATCACCTCAAAGACTCGGTCTGCCATTACTATACATCAGCCACCATTACATTCTCTGCCACTATCCTCACCAAAGCAATCGAAATCCGACATGTCCCATGGTGACAATTGTTTGGTGTCGACAGAGAGAGTAGATAAAGCAAAAGGCTTTTGAGTAAACTTTTTCTGTTTTTGTGTCCACCTATACTACTTTTTTGGACTTTTTACCATCCTAACATTCCACCACACTACTTTATTCGTTGGAAAAAAACGGATTCCGATATTGACCATAATAACTATTTAAAAATCAATTTCAAAAAGCATGCAAATCGATTTAAAAAAGTGTGTAGATCAAAATCTGTTTTGAACATTGCCGTTGATTCAACAAGATCTCTAAACTAGATCCAGCTGATTTGTTTGGTTTGAAGAGTTTCTTCTCTACTTGTTTCATAATATAGCTCTTTTTAGCAAGCTAGTTTAGTTTGCTAAAAAGGCTGACATTGTGGAACAGAGGCAATATATTTTCTATTCTACTTTTAACTTGAGTTTCTACTGCATTTTTCTATTCTGCTTTTACACTTGTTTGAACATATGAAGTAGGTTTATACAAGGGTTTGCCATGGTTACCTAATTTTGCTCTGAATATTTTTATCTATAAAAGGTTTGAAATTCCTTGAGATTTGAAGATATCATGTTTCGGAGAAAGCACAGCCCACAATTCAATTTGGATGATGCCGAGCAGAGACAAGCAAAGGTATTTTGAAAAAAAAATCATGTTCTTGTTAATTCATGGAACTTTTAGCATGCAAACCACATTGCCTCACGTAACTAATTACAGTGTTTATTTTCCCTCCCAATGAAAAGAAAAAAACTGAAAAGGTGTTACACTTATTTTTAAGCAAATGAAAATAGTCGAGCTATAAAGCTATGTACAACAAAGTAGTAGCCCGAGCGGTTATGGCATAGTAAATCAAACACAGAGGGAGATATATGTTAGTTTATCTCTTATATATTGGATAATATATCCTATTATTAGGTGTAGAGTTTATATTATATATTTGAGTAAAACACATGTTCCGAGAATGTGCGGTTTTGTCACGAAGTTGCAGAACGTGAAAAATAGGTCACAGAGTTGCCACGCGCGAGCGTTTTGGCTACTCCGTGAGGGCGGCCGTGAGTTTGCATACGTGGCGGACTGTTTTTTAAATCACCCATAAATTTTATTTATTATAATTGCTAGGTCCTTTTCAACTGTTTTATGTTTGCCTTTTTAGGGAGAGATTTGTAAAAAACCATAACTTTAGGGGGGATTGTACAAAATAACTGCCGCCATCACGGAGTGACCAAAACACGCTTTGTGACTCGTTTTTCACGTTTGCAACTTCGTGAAAAAACCTTATATTCTCGACAAGTTCATGTACTAAAACTACGTTTTCCCCTATATATTTGTTACGAGTCAAACGATTTATTCTCAGTGGTTGTGGTATGAACTCCACCTTCTCCTGTTACAGATTTTCCGTTTAAGCATGACAAGTACGTTTTATGTATCGACAACCCATGCGGTTACATACTAATTATGGCACCTTTTTAAGGTATATTCCTCGCAATGATTAGTAGGTATTTACCATCTGATAATAATGATCATTTTGCAAAATGTCTCTCACTTAGCATAAGTAGCTCTCTGATGAGTCCTTTTAGGATTTGCACTTGACTGGAAGAAGCTCGTAAGCAATCAATACTAACTGCTGCTTGTCGCACAAAACTGAAAACTGAAGTGCATCCTTTATCTGTATAATGTATACAGGATTGACATTTTCTAATTTTTATTTAGACATGTAAGCTATCTTCTCGTCAATTCTTCCAGTGATCAGATCAGTGAACTTAGAGCTGCACTTGGCCCTTTGTCTACCCGTGGAGAGAAGTACTGCAGTGAATCATGCCTGATAAGATATCTAGAAGCCCGCAACTGGAATGTTGACAAGTCCAGAAAAATGTTGGTAGAAAGTCTCAAGTGGAGGGCAGGTAGCAGGCCTGAGGATATTCGCTGGGTAATTGTTTTCTTTAATTTTTTCCTTGCCTGCACTTCTCCAGTGATGTTTCTTTCTTAACTTGGTCAAGTGCCTAACGATTGCATTAATTGTATTCATCTTTATTCCAGCCTGATGTTTCTGTTGAAGCAGAAACGGGTAAAATGTACAGGGCAAGTTTCCCCGACAGAGAGGGTAAAACCGTGGTTGTGATGAGACCTACAAAGCAGGTAAAAATTCGAAATGTTTAAAATTGTCAGTGTCTAGCTTCCTTAAACTACAACTCACATCCGAGTTATGATGGCACAATTTCAGAATACAACGTCTCATGAAGGACAGGTGCAGCATCTTGTATATGCCTTGGAGAATGCAGTCCTCAGCCTGCCCGAAGGACAAGGAAAAATGGTGTGGCTGATAGACTTAACCGGATGGACACTTGCCCATGCAAGCCCCATAAAGACTGCAAGAGAATGCATGAGAGTCGTGCAAAACCATTACCCGGAGAGGCTTTCAATTGCATTTCTGTTCAATGCACCCAAAATATTTGAGGCTACTTTTAAGGTGTATGCTTTGAACATCATCCTTTCGTTAACATATTAATTTGTGTTCATACAAAAAAAGTTCTTTATTACTTATTTTAGTTTCCAACTTAAACGTTTCAACTGCTTTCAGGTTCTCAAAGTATTTGTTGACCCGATTACAATGAAAAAACTCAACTTTGTGTACAAGGAAAACGAGGAGAGCATGAAGACATTGTACAAGCACATTGATCCAGATGTCCTTCCGGTAGATTTTGGAGGGAAGAACAATGTGGTGTACAACCATGAGGACTACTCTAAGTTGATGACGAAAGATGACATTCAAACATCAAGCTTCTGGGCAGAAGATGGTAACCATGTCATGAACGGGCACTCGGCTCCTGAGGTTACACCTCAATCGTCACCAGTTGCCGCTAAAGCAAGTTGAGGAGCACCAGCCTGCCATGTCACTCGTGATTCCTAAAGTACCAGCCTGCCATAGTTCATATGGCTTGTGCGTAACAGTCTGCACCAGCTATGATATTGCGGCATATATATGCTCAGTTGGATTTGAAATAGACATAGCACTCTGACTTGAAGGCAAGTCTCTCTCTTGAGTTACATACATATGTCATATGTGAGCGTCACAGTCACACAACGATCCTGTCTTATGAAATTTCTCGTGCTTCCACAGTTTTATTTTGCTACATGCGTCAGCGTCGCTACAAGTGGGCTGAATTTCTACGTGTCCAGGTTTTTCTAAGATAACTTGTAGGTAGCTCGCTCGGTGGCGGCAACTTTTCATCAGAAAACGTCCTCTGTGAGATCAGGAAACAAGCTGCTGAATTCAAGATGCTGCCACAATATCTCCATCCGAACATTTTCCACCACGATTGATGCCGTCAACGATGTGAGGTAAGCCCGTGACGCGGTAGGCGAGCAGTGTGTGCGGCTGTGTGAGGCGGCAGTGCACGCTGTGGTATTTTACCAATCTTTTTTACAAATCGCGGAAACGTTTACATCAGATATGTCTCTTTGGCCCTAATAAGTTTGCTAAAAAAATATACAAATTTGTACAATTAAATTCCGATGTATACACAATCTTTTTGTCACCATTTTCAATAATTTGACAACAGAATCCCCCCCCCCCCCCATCACACACACTCCTTATTGTCGTACAGATAACAAGGGAAGGTTTTGTACTGCCCATGAAAAAGAATAGGCCACTACGGGAGTGGAGTTCATTGCTGTGTGCCAGAAACACACGGCGAAGGCAGAAAAGCGCACGGCAAAGCCTTTGCCGTCTGCTGCACACGGGGAAGATTTGCACGGCAACGTCCTCTTTGCCGTGTGCCAAATATCGGGGCACACGGCAAAAACCTCAGGTGGACCCCACCACCACTTGACGAGTAGAAGAGACCCAACCCCTAAAGTAGAGTCTGTGTAGTAAGTAGTATGTGGCGGTAAATCGAGCAAATCAACTCAAGGGTTTCTGTTGGCTCATGATCTATGTGCCCACAATAGGGATTATATTCCTCAATACCGATAAAGTACCTCAAGTCACCAAGATCTTTCATTCAGAACTGTTTCTGAAGGTGCGAAAAAGAGAGCTAATTCCCATTTTACCTGGTCCGTTTGCGCCAGCCCGTTGGAGATGTCCTCTGAATCTGTGAGAGCACGTCCACAAGCTTCTCCGAAAGGATGAATAAGTCCTGGATATGGCCAAGAGAGAAGCCTTGGCCAATACGAAACAAACAAATTCACTCCTGAACAGATAAGTCAGATTAATTTACAGTCGTCAAACCATTTACAATAATATTCTTTTGGCCGGATTCGAGTTTCCCGAAAAGGAGAAAGATACTTGTATGTAGGAACATAATATTTTCCCAAATCGCAGAGCCGCTCGCTGGCGTTCACATGCCTCTCGATGTGGAAACAGGGTAACACATCAGGCGTCAGCAGAACCTGACGACCTTCAAGCAAGGGACAGTAAGTCCGTGTCTCCTTTTCGCCCACGCCAAGTTGCACGGTTAAACGAGAGGTTTGCGCCCAAACTAAGATTACAAAAGACCGCTTAACAAAGTCACCAGCACTCGCGAGAAATGAACCAAGCCATCATCAGGTAGGAGTAAGAGTAGACTCAGAGAGGAGCAACGAGTGGTGTCATTATCTGGGATAGCTCAACTAGCTGCATATATAGTTCGCATAATTTGCATTACGATCGACGACGATGAGGTTCACGAAACTAAAGGCACACACTCGGACCCTAGCTAACACAAAGGACACAAAAAGTATCATCCGGAAATTAACTACTCAAAATCTCTCAATAGCTAAAATCTCGACGGCCGCCGGCTGGATCAGATCACTTGGCGACGACCGGCGGGCTTGCTGCTGCTGCAAGCAAAGCTTCTTATCTCTCGACGGTGACGGAGACGTTGCCACCGCCGACGGTGGGCAGCTCGACCTGCTTCTTCTCCTTCTTGGGGGTCGACTTGTAGTAGCAGGCGTAGAGGATCAGCTGGGCGAGGCCAAACAAGGCGCCAAGGCCATTGGGGATCTGCACGTACGGGATGATTAAAAGACAGTTAGATCGATCGATGCAGGTTGCTAAGGCTAGCAGCTTAGCTGCGGATGGAGATGCGCGTTGTCTATACTGACCGTGATGTAGAGGTCGAACTTGATGAGCGCGTAGGCCGTCCAGCAGCAGCCGTTGATGAAGTTGACCAGCGACAGTAGGAAGGGCATGTACTCCGTACTCTTGGTCTTGATCACCTTACCCTGCAAGCATATACATATACCTGTGGTTAATTAGCAGCAAACTCTACACCTGAAACACAAGACACAGCCACGACATGGAACCAATGTAGATAGCCGGTACAGTATACTATTTCATCAGTTTCAGCAACGATCACATTACTATATAGGAGTAGTTGGCAAAAGGGAAGGATCACAGAAGGCAAAGATTTTAATAGATGTGCTAATTAAATCCCCTAGGCATACGTTTGCGATGAGCTGGATCAAGGTTTTATTTAGATTCTTGACCACTTCTTTCGGATCCAACAGTTAAACACGAGAGTTTGGCACGGCAGGCAACAGAAAGTTTTGGTTGGCTATAGGGAAGGAACGAAGCTGCTACAGATCCACATTCATAGGACACAAGGACTTGAATTACCTTATTGAGGAGGAAACGGACCATGCAAATAGGCTTTTTCTGACTGAACATATGTACACAAGCAAACATCCTGATGTTTATTTGACCAGATGGGAACCATATTTGACCAGATGATGGATGCAGTTTTTAGATGGGAACACAGAAATTAACATGTAGCCTAATCTGGTGTTCGATCGGTAGAAGTTGCACAGAATTAAACCACAGGTAAATCCACCTCGGATTATTAACTGCAAAGGGCCGTAATTGACAGGTGGTTCCACCACCAAATCTTTGCAGAACCCAGCTGCAAATGACCGCATGCACCCAAACTTAACATATCAAAAACACAAACAACATCTCCGCCGCCAGCCATGGCCAGCCAAATGCATGAACAACTAATTTGATCTAAAATAGCATCTGGCCACTCACAGACATGCATGTGGACCCAACAGCATGCAGTTCCATGCAGATTAACTACTACTCAGATTTCCTGCTCCTAAACCCGTCGCACGTCCAAACCGTGGAGATTAATTAGCCGGGTGCGGTAATTAAGACGAAACTAACAGAGTTCCAAACTAAACCAACAGCGCCGCCAGTGCCAGAACAACAAACAGATCGAGGAAATAAAGCGTGGATCAAAGAGTTGGGTGTGCGACGTATACGTACCATGATGGTGAGGGGCGAGGCGTACATCGCCGTTCCGAAGATGATGCAGAGGATGCCGACAATCATGGAGCGCTTCTCGTGGGTGTGGGCGGCCAGGATCACACAGAGCACCACGATCACCATGAACACCGCCTCGATAGCAAGCACACCGAGCATCCTCAACTGCACGCACGCACGCATGGTCATGCATATGGGTTAATTAGGCAGATCTAATCAAACTGAGACCAAAACATCTTCCAGTATATAGGCTCACTGAGGACTTACGCGCTTCTTGTTGGGCGAGTAGATGAAGAAGATGATGAGGTACACGCCCTCGACGACGAGGCCGACTCCGTTGATGGTGACCACGAGGATGCTGTTGGGGTGGACGATGGGGAGCCCGTAGAACACCCAGAGCATGCAGTTGAGCAGCGTCGCCAGGTAGGGGTCGGGCAAGAACTCCTCGACGTCCTTCCTCTTGATGATCTTCAAGACCGTCGGCCTGCACCAGCGAAAAACAAGGGGCGGCGTCAGATGCAAAACCCTAGCTAGTTCGAAACCACCTTCCATATCTGGACGACACAAGCGGGCGGACTTTGGGAGAGGGTGGCGGCAGCTTACGCAGGGGAGAGGAAGAGGCCGAAGGAGATGACATTGCCGATGATGCCAACGATGTTGCGGGCGGCGTCGGCGGAAACCATTTTGCGAGCTTTGGGAGGAATGGATAATTGTTGTGATTTGGGGCGATCTGGGAGAGAGGCCGAGCTTAATTATATAGGGCGTGGTCCACTTCCCCAAGTAATCGGTGGAAATTAGTTATACTGTTGATCTTATCCTATTATCCATATTACCAGAACGCACGGTACATTTACTCGTATCCATATGACCAGAACGCACGGTACATTTTTTTGTTTGTTGAGAATTACTTTTTTTTTTGAATTTACCATATACTAAACCAGCAAAGAGTACACGATTATATCGATTACAAAAATAATACTAAAAGGGACGAGCAAATCTATGAGATCTTCAAGCCCTTTCTTCTTCCGTGACACAATCTTGTACTTTTCTGAAGGCAGCCATAGAACAACGCCGAATACACCAAAGCACAGACATGTGAATACCAACGAAGGTTCTCCCCTTTTAATTTTGATCCGCAATGCCAAGGCTTTGTGCACGCACGCAACCATTAAATTAATCAAGCAACATCGGCAAGAGCACCACCACTGATATTCCAGGGACAAATAACCGAACCACTTTGTCGACGTCGTTGGGAGCCGAGAGAACGAATCACCATTGCCGAAGACGTAGTAGCCGGGATAGATATTGCGAGGACAATCCTCCTCGCGACAACCATAAGAAACAATCCAAGATTGATCTGGCGAAGCAAGATCTGAAGAACCATACCTAGACAAACTTAATCTTCCAAAGCCACCATTGACGTCGGGAAGGAGATCACGCCGTCGAACAAAGCGCGGAAGATCACTTATTGTAGATAAAGCTATCTCCATTGACGAAGAAGATAACGGCCAAAACCAAGCTCTAACATTAAGAACCTTTGTATAACGCCCTGCGCAGGTCCGATGTCCTCACCCCTCCTAATGCCAGAGCGGCAACTAGAGGAGGCGAAGACCCGTCAATTCTTAGACGAAGGCGACGATGAAGATGCAGATGGCGCCGGCGGCGACGGCTAGGGTTGAAACCCTAGCCGCCGCCTCTCTTTGTTTCTTTCCGAGCGTTCTGATTACATTTAATTAGCAGCAAACTCTACACCTGAAACACAAGACCCAGCCACGCGAGAGGCTTGGTGAGTGCCCGGCGGCCTTAGTGGCTCGGTGAGCGGCGGATCTTTCGGTGTCCTCGGCGGCGGCGTGGTCGGCGGGTGGAACCGGCGGGTAGCGCGGTGGGTGGTGGCTGCGGGCGGCATCGGCATCGTGGTAAGTTTCTGATCATACCATCTTAGGAGTCAGGACATAGTCTTTTTTTTGTCAGAGAAGATCAGTTGGATTCGTCTTGTGTTTCTTGTTCAGATCCCTCAAAAACAATTGTTCAGATATAATGATCATGCCTTTTTGGTACTATCACGTGGTACTTAAGCCTCTGAAGCTTCATCATATACAGACTACAGAGCACCTTAACTGTATTTGTTCGACTGCACAGTTTGCAGTCCAATTAGACCGGATCGATCATGTATCACGTGGTTTTGATTTACAGTTTATTCAGGATAATTTAGTGTTAATATAGTACGCAGTACCAGGGAAGTAAGGCTATGCTGATGACATGCTGTACACATTCTTATGCATAAAACACACCTGGGAATATGTCTAGCTTGTGATATGCTAAATACATTCTTATGAGCAGCACAGACCTCTTTTTTTTTTGTTCACGCTGCATCTTTTTGTTGCTTTGCTGGCGCATGTAGTTTGAGCCTTGGCAGTCATGCTATTCCATTTCCATCTAAGTGTAGTATCGACAGTATTCAGTCTGGCTGTGGATAAGGAGCTCTTACTGTAAGAGACATTTCCATCATAAGAGACACGAGGAAATGTCTCTTACCGTAAACTTCTTCCAGTCAGTTAACACGCCTGAGGGTATTCGTTGGGTAATTAGTTTCTTCTCATTTACCTTGCTTGCTTTGCTCAAGTGATGTTTCTTCTTAACTTGGTCAAGTGACTAACGTTTCATTGTGTTTTCGTCTTTATTCCAGCATGATGTTTCTGTTGAAGCAGAAACAAGTAGACTGAACAGGGCAAGTTTCCGTGATAGAGAGGGTAAAACCGTGGTTGTAATGAGACCAGCAAAGCAGGTAAGAACTCGACATGTTTAAAATTTTCATATGCTCCTTCTCTTTGATTTTGGGAACTGTCAGTGTCTAGCTTCTTATCCTAGAAGTCACATCCACAATATTCTGATTTTCAGATTACATGGTCGCGCGAAAGACAGGTGCAGTATCTTGTATATACCGTGGAGAATGCAGTCCTGAACCTACCGGAAGGACAAGAAAAAAATGGTGTGGCTGATAGAGTTCACCGGATGGACACTCCCATAGAAACCCCAAAACGACTTCAAAGAGAATATATGAGTGTCGTGCAAAACAATTACCCAGAGAGGCTATCAATTGCATTTATGCTCAATGCACCCAAAGTATTTGAGGCTTCCTTTAAGGTGTAGGCTTTGAACATCACCCTTTCATTAACGTATTAATTCGTGTCAATACTGTCAAGCTTCATGCGCTGACCACTATTTCAAAAGACGATCTGATGGAAAGGGCCAGATAATTCACTTATACACTTCAACACCCCCTCTCACGTGTGACTCGGGGAGGGAGAGGCCAACACGTGCAACCGGAAGAGAGCGACGGCGCGCGAGTCTCAGAGGTATGGCTCAAAAGGCATATACGTGGACAAAGAGGGGGCAGCAACAATTTTAGAACAAATTGCGCAAACCAGGACTCGAACTCGAGACCTTGGCTCTGATACCATGTCAAGCTTCATGCGCTGATCACTATTCCAAAAGACCGATCTTATGGAAAGGGAGGGCAATCCACTTATACACTCAACACCCCTCCACACATGTGACGGTCACAGACAGGTCAACATGTGTAAACTCAGAGGTACGGCTCAAGAGGCAAGTACGTGGACGGAGGGGCACCAGCAATTTTTTAGGAAAATTGCGTCACACAGGACTCGAACTCGAGACCTTGGCTCTGATACCATGTCAAGCTTCATGCGCTGACCACTATTCCAAAAGACCGATCTTATAGAAAGGGAGGGCAATCCACTTATACACTCAACACCCTGATACGTCTCCAACGTATCTATAATTTCTGCTGTTCCATGCTTATATTATACCATTTGCTACATGTTTTATATACACTTCGTATCACTTTTATGCATTTTCTGGGACTAACCTATTAACAAGATGCCACAGTGCCAGTTCCCTGTTTTCTGCTGTTTTTGGTTTCAGAAAGTTACTTCTGGAAATATTCTCGGAATTGCACGAAACAAAAGGCCAAGTCCCTATTTTTCCAGCACGTACACGGAGTCCGAAGGAGAGACGAAGGAGAGCCAGGAGGTGGCCAAACCACAGGCTGGCGCGACAGTGGGCCCAGCCGCGCCACCTGGTGGTTTGGGCCCCTCGGGGGTCCGCCGACATCGCCCCTTCGCCTATTTATTCCCCGAGACGTGAAAACCCTAAAACACCGAGCCTTTCATCCAGAACATATTCGCTGCCGCCGCCGTCGTCAACCCTAACTCGGGGGGTTTCTGAAGCTCTTCCCGGCACCCTGCCGGAGAGGGGAATCATCACCGGAGGGCTCTACATCGCCATGCCCGCCTCCGGAGTGATGCGTGAGTAGTTCATCCTTGGACTATGGGTCCATAGCAGTAGCTAGATGGTTGTCTTCTCCACTTGTGCCATCATGTTTAGATCTTGTGAGCTGCCTATCATGATCAAGATCATCTTATTGTAATGCTATATGTTGTGTTTGCTGGGATCTGACTTATATTGATACTTATGTGGAGCTGAATATTATATTATCATGTCTATGTCATTTGTGATCTTGCATGCTCTCCGTTACTTGTTGAAGCCTTGGCCACGTGAATACTTGTGACTCCAAGAGGGGGTATTTATGCATGATAGTTGGGTTCAACCTCTATTTAACCTGGGATAGTGACAGCAAGTTCTAAGGTTGTATATGTGTTGTTGCCACTAGGGGTAAAACAGCAATGCTTTATTCAAGGATGAATGTATTGTTTACATTACGCACATTACTTAATGCAATTGTCTGTTGCTTGCAACTTAATACTGGAAGGGGTACGGATGTTAACCGGAAAGTGGACTATTTAGGCATAGATGCATGCTGGATAGCGGTCTATGTACTTTGTCGTAATGCCCAAATGAATCTCATAGTAGACACCACAGCTCTCACATGCATGTTATATGCACTTATCAATTGTCAATTGCCCAGCTGTAATTTGTTTACCCGGCATGTTAGTTATCTTATTGGAGAGACACCACTAGTGAACTGTGGACCCCGGTCCATTCTTTTACATCTGAAATACAATCTACTGCAATCATTGTTCTCTACTGTTTTATGCAAACAAACATCATTTTCTATTCGATACGTTTAACCCTTTGTTTTCAGCAAGCCGGTGAGATTGACAACCTCACTGTTAAGTTGGGGCAAAGTAATTTGGTTGTGTTGTGCAGGTTCCACGTTGGCACCGGAATCCCTGGTGTTGCGCCGCACTACACTCCTCCACCAACACCTTCGAAGCAAACCTCGTTTTCCTACTGGTTCGATTAAAGCTTGGTTTCATACTGAGGGAAAACTTGCTGCTCCACTCATCATACCTTCCTCTTGGGGTTCCCAACTGACGTGTGACGTACAAGCATTGTTTCTGGCACTATTGCTGGGGAGGTATTCCCTCGTCAACCTAGAGCCACCACACCCCTCCTCACATGTGACAGTCACAGACAGGTCAACATGTGTAAACTCAGAGGTACGGCTCAAGAGGCAAGTACGTGGACGGAGGGGGAGCTTCAGAGCCATACCTCTGAGACTCGCGCGCCGTCGCTCTCTTCCGGTTGCACGTGTTGGCCTCTCCCTCCCTGAGTCACATGTGAGAAGGGGTGTTGAAGTGTATAAGTGAATTGTCTGGCCCTTTCCATAAGATCGGTCTTTTGGAATAGTGGTCAGCGCATGAAGCTTGACATGGTATCAGAGCCAAGGTCTCGAGTTCGAGTCTTGGTTTGCGCAATTTGTTCTAAAATTGTTGCTGCCCCCTCTTTGTCCACGTATAGGCCTCTTGAGCCATACCTCTGAGACTCGCGCGCCGTCGCTCTCTTCCGGTTGCACGTGTTGGCCTCTCCCTCCCCGAGTCACACGTGAGAGGGGGTGTTGAAGTGTATAAGTGAATTGTCTGGCCCTTTCCATAAGATCGGTCTTTTGGAATAGTGGTCAGCGCATGAAGCTTGACAAATACAATTTCTCACTTAAACGTTTCAACTGGTTTCAGGTTCTCAACGTATTCCTTGACCAGAAAACAATCCAGAAACTCAACTTTGTTTACATGGAGGACAAGGAGAGCATGAAGACATTGTACAAGCACATTGATCCTGATGTCCTTCCGGTAGATTTTGGAGGGAAGAACAATGTGGTGAACAACTATGAGGATTACTCTAAGTTGATGACGAAAGATGACATTAAAACAGCAAGCTTCTCGGTCGAAGATGGTAATCATATCATGAACGGTCATCCTAAAGCAAGTTGAGGAACATCACCCTGCATTATGATGGCTCTCGCTAAATAAGTGAGCTCATAACAATCTCATGTCCAAGAATTCCACATACGTGAAAGTATTACCTGGTATTTATTTGTTGTCTTCCATCTGAATTTTACATGCTTAAGTTGCTAATTTGTATATGTTGTTTTCATCAATAATAATTTAATCTCTTTCAACCGTTTCCCAGTGTCATGGAAAAATCTTATGTTCATTTTAAATAAATTTCCGAGAAACATGCTTTTTAGTCGCTTTTGCATTTTAGCGGACGGTTCTATTTCTTTTCACAATACATCCATTTATTTCAATCTCGTGATCTTACAAGAGTTATTTCGGTCTCTTTGGTGGAGCCGATAGCCAGATTAGCGAATCTGAGGAAACAAATGTCATGCAGAATGGTTAGGGGTAGGAGGGTTAGGCTGGAAGGTGTTCACAAAAGCATTCTCGACTTGCATTGATGCCTCACATGATAGTAGAAGCCGCCGAGCTAGTGGCGGGGTGAACACCACCCTGCAAGGAGGAGCAATAGACTTGCAGTGACCACACAGAGTTGGCACATGACAGAGAGTCCTCACTACAGTTCTTAAGGTTGCGGGAGCGTTAATACCTTCCTAGACACCCTGAGAAAACTTATTAGACATGTTCCAATAGTAGAATATATGTGACAAGTCATTGGCGAGCAAATGACGCCATTGACTTGTCACATAAATTCTATTACTAGTTCATACCAAATTAGTTTTTGTTGTGTGGTAGAAAACAAATAGATTTTATATTTCTAAAAATATTGGGAAATATTTCTATGTAAGAAAATTTAAATAAATATTTTGCAGTACCAATAATTATATACACATTTTTAGAGCCGTTCATATGAAAAAATTCCAAAACATCTAAAACTTGTCAAAGTTTTTTTTGCATGGTCTCGTAATTTGGGTAGAAAATCCACCCGACTATGGTTCTGCTTCTCGCAATTATGGTAGAATGATTGTGACAAGATAGACCTTGGGAGACACAGCAAAAAAGACGCTACTTCTGTTTGCGGCGCTTTGTATTTCATATGTTCTGTGTCATATGGCTATCTTGAATCATGCTTGTTGACTGCTCCCTACGCCGCCTTAGATAGGTGGATGGGGTAGGGTTAGAAGGTGTCTGGGTTGGCTTGCGTGTAGAGTATGGGTATGTTCTTTGCTTGTCTTGTACTCCAAGTCCATGCATGGTCTCTCGGTGCAATTGGACTCTGTATCAGGGCTTGGCCGACCCTATGCCCATGGTCGTCCTTTGTCCTCGAAGTGGTACCTAGTGTTCCATGTACTAATCACTTAGTTTCAAAGGTTTGGAAATGAATGCCTTGGTTTTCATCATAAGTTCGACATGAATTGTAAGGCTCGGTACCTCAGCAATGCAGTTAGGCCAAACTTAGACACAAGGGGGTTGTAAAGGCTAAGATTGTTAGGAGATATCCCAATCATAATGGTCTTGTGGCAATTGATACAACTTATATTTTTAGAAAGGGAATGATAAAAACATATTTACTAAATATGGGTTGCCTATATTTGTAATGTTCTGAAATAAATTATATTCAGATTCTCAGACCCATGTAAGTAATATCAATTGGCCTATTATAAATAGGTACCTTTTTTTTTAGAACATTATAAATAGGTACCTAAGTCAAAGGCATAAACCTTATTTTGTACTCACTATGTTTCTTAAAAAAAAGGAGTATATTTTTAGCAAAAGTCAACTAAGTGTAACTTCGACCTATATTGTAGACAAAAATTATACATATTTAGAATACCAAATTTATACCAATAGACACACCAAAGAATACATTGTCGTAGTAGCATGTTTATTTGAACTTATAAATGTTCATATTTTTGCCTCTAAAATTGGTCAAAATTATACTATGTTGACTTTTGATTAAAACTATGCGCCTTATTTTGAGAAACGGAGGTACTAGTAGTACTTCTCCTCTAATGGCGACAGTTGTTTGACTGATAGCAGTTGCACAAATAGGAAGATAATATTCCTATTGGGTAAAAGTTGCACAAATAGAAAGAGAAGTATTCTTATTGAGCGAGGAGTATGTCCTATTTTTTCATATTAATTGATTTTTACAACAGCATCTAGAAGCATGCATGATTCTTTTCACACATATTTTTACATGAAACTTCGGTGCACGGTTTGGGTCCAAGAAGTCAACAAAGACATGTTGGAATGGGTGTGTGCTGACCACTGGCTAGCTAGCAAGTATGATTTGCATACATCTCCCCTTACGGAGCCGGAGACGACACGTACCAGGTAGCAATGGAAGCTTCCATGCACGCATTGTAACCACTGGAAAACTCGAAATCTAGCAGCAAGCACTACCACCAGAATCGCTACGTTATCGTCAGAGATTATGTAAGCAAGTCATACAAGCCTCCTATTAAGCTAGTTATATACGGCCATGCCCATGCAGGTACATACCATAGGAGCCAACTAGCCAAGGATCGAGCTCTCGCGGCAATGGCGCCAGCACAGCAAGAGTTGCCACCCCCAGTTCTCAGCGTCCTTGAGACCACTCTCGTAACACCTTCGCCGAGCACCGGCGCCGCTCCACTGCCGGAGTCTTCCCTCCCGCTCACCTTCTTCGACGTCTTGTGGGTCACCTCCCCACCCGTCGAGCGCGTCTTCTTCTACCTCCTCGCCGCCGACGCCGACATCTCCACCATCCTCTACAACCTTAAGACGTCACTCTCTCAAGCTCTCCACGCCTTCTACCCGCTAGCCGGCCACCTCCGAATCGCCCCCGGGACGGCGGACCGCTACGAGCTCTACTACCAGCCGGGCGACGGAGTCACCTTCACCGTCGCGGAGTACCGCGACGATGTCGACTTCGACGAGCTGGCCACCGACGAACCAAGGGAGGTCGCTAAGATCGCGCCGCTGGCGCCTCCTCTCCCGGAGGGCGGCGCGGTGCTCGCGCTGCAGGCCACCGTGCTGCACGGCGGCCTCGCCATCGGCATGACCGTGCACCACGCCGCCTGCGACGGCGCGAGCTCCACACGCTTCCTCCACGCCTGGGCGGCGGCCAGCACCGGCGCCCAAGGGCCTTCACCCCCCGTCATCGACAGAACTCTTATAAATGACCCAAATGGTCGTCTCTTAGACTTCTTCGTCAAGCGCCTGCCGACCGGCGACCAGATGAAGCACGTCAAGATGTCAGACGACCAACTCTTCGCCACATTCATACTGTCCAAGGAGGACATACAACGCGTCAAGGACGTGGTCGCCTCCGAGGCGGGGCGGCGTGGCGCCGTGCCGCCGCGATGCTCCTCTCTGGTCGCCACCTTCGGCTTCATCTGGTCATGCTACCAGCGAGCCAAAGATCACGCGGGAAGCGACACCGGCAAACGGACATACCTGTGCTTCCCCATCGATCACCGCTCGCGAATGAAGCCTCCCGTCCCCGACGAGTACCTCGGCAACTGCGTCGCCGCCGTTTTAAACGCGGCGCCCGTGGACCAGCTCGCGGCAGCCGGCGCCGGTGGCCTCTTCGTCGCGTGCACGGCGGTAGCTGCGGGGATCGGGGAAGCGGTGGGCGGGGTCGGGTCGCCTGAAAAGATAGAGTCGTGGATTGAGGGCTTCAAGGAGGCTGCCATGGCCGGGACCGGGATGTTGACTGTGGCCGGGTCGCCCAGGTTCCGTGTGTACGAGGTGGACTTGGGGTTCGGGCGGCCGGCCAAGGTGGACATCGTGTCCGTGGCGACAACCGGCGCCATGGCGGTGGCAGAGGGCCGGAGCAGCGGCGGTGGCATGGAGGTGGGCATCGCTCTGCCGGCTGCTGGCATGCAGAGGTTCCAAAAGTGCTTCCAGGATGCAATTGCGTCACTTCTCCATTAAACAAGAGATATACTAATCCTTTTATTTTTGAGAAATTTATGAAGTTGCGTTTCAAAAAAAAATTATGAAGTAGCATGCATATATCCTGTGGCTTTGAGAAAATGACAAAAAACTATCACATTTGGGGCTGACTTGTCGGATAACTACCATTATTGGGAGAAATGTCACATGACTACCAACATTGGGGACAGGCTGTGACAGATAGCACTGATTGCTCGTTTTAGTCGTCCTAACCATTTTCCTGACTGCTCGGCCCCACCTGTCAGGTCCCACATGGCACGGCGTTGACGGACGGAGACAGCAGCCGTTAGGTCTTCGTTACTTGCTGTCCTGTAAAGGATTGAAGTAGCCTTTCCAGGTCGCGTCGCCCCCATTGCTCGCGTTCCTCTCCCCTGCCATTGCTCCTGTCCCGCCGCCGCAGAGTCGTAGATCTCCGCTGAAAGAGGGCATGGTTTCGTGGAGCGATGGCAACGAATCTACCCCCGAACCGAGCTCGCTTGGCGGCGGTGTAAGCCTCCTTTCTCTGTATCTATAATAGCAAGAACAGCATTATCGTGCTAGTGATGCTGGCCACTAGCAAGAACAGCAACCGACTCTACTTAATAAACTGCTGCCACTTCCGGGGAAAAACTAGAACTACTAACTCAAACCTAACTCAAAAAATCGGCAATTCGGAATGCTCTCTTCCTTTCCAAACCCCTTTTCAGGAGCGGGCGTGACTCGATGAAATTCCAAGATCAACCATTCCCGAGAATTGTGCGGAAGCTGCTATAAGTGGAAGAAGTCCATAGGTTCAGTAAAGAAGAAGGAAGGTGTTGGCGTTTTAAATGGTATACAATTTTCTTTTGGTGATGCTGAATCAGAGTTTTTCCGGTGGTACGTACAAGTTGCAACTGCCAAAGTTTTCAAAAGTTCATCGACTCTCCACCACAAGGGTTTGACAGAGTTTCTCCGTGGTATACAATTTTCTTCGGGTGATACTGAATCCAAGTTTCGTCACCACAAGTTTCTGTGGTGATGGAGTTCGAATGACAACAAAAAGATCAAGTTCTACGAATAAAGCCACGCGCCGCCAGCCAGTTCCAATTGAAGTTTTTTTTTTCTTTAGGTTTCAAAGAATTTCCTTTTGTAAACTATTCGTGGACAAGAACAACCAATAGACGCCGTACTGTAGAGATCTCTTCTGAAAGCTACATCTGCATGCGAAAGACAAGCCAATTTTTGCTTGGCTGGTAACCTGTGCCGCGTTTCTTCCGTGCAAAACAACACTAACCTTCTTTCGTGCCAACAGTCTAGTTCAGTCCACCACGATAACGTAAGTAACCTCATCCATTGGCAGGAATGCAACTACCGTAGTAAGTTGGCCCCCCCCCGGACTATCTATACCGTCGATTTTTGTTTGAGATCCGCGCGAAGTAGTCTGTGGTCAATGGCTCAATGCCCGCAAGCAACTTTGCATTTTGACCCGCCAAGAAAAGCAGATTCAACCCGGAGTCCGCCCGGGAGAGAGCCACCTAACCCTATCCCATCCCGTCCACCCTTGGCCTCCCGAGCCCGTCGGTCTCCTCACGGCCGCCGGCGCCCCGTCATGCTACCACTGCCTCGAAGAAATCAAGCACAACGAGCAGATCCGCAAGGTCGCCCGTCGGCGGTCGACAAGGAGCACCCCCGCCGCCATCCCCACTCCCCTCCCGCCTTCCTCGCCGGCGCCTCACCTCTCCGTGCCCCCCCGGCCGCCACCTTCTCCTGGCGCCCTTGTCCAGGAGGAACTCGGGCCTCGGCCAGCCTCCGGTGAAGAAGAGCCCGTCCCTGCAGAGACGCCGGAGTATCGGAGTGGCCGTCGGGAAGGTCACCGGAGGTCCTGAAAAGAAGCTGAAATGCCAAGATTGCAGCTCCCGGGTACTGGAAAGCATGGGCGGACGCAGCGTCCCGGCAGCCCGGGCGCCTGCCCGGGCTTCGCTGCGATCCGCCTCTAGCGATGGGACAAATTCAGGTAGGTAAGTCGATTGGATCGTGGCGCCCGGGCTTCGCTGCGATCCGCCTCTAGCGATGGGACAAATTCAGGTAGGTAAGTCGATTGGATCGTGGGCAAAATCGTGCAGCCTTTGTGTTTCGAATCAACGTTGACTAATAAACTAATTGGCTTGGTGGGCTGTAGCTGGGCTTGCGTCTGTGCCTGGTCCAAAAAGCACAAAAGGTAGCGAACAGAAAAATCAACAAGCTACCACCGAATCAATCCATTCTTCCCTAACCATGCTTCAGCTTCAGGTCCCTCGCATCGCGTATCCTCTCTAATTTATACAACTGTGTTTCGATTTGAAATAAGTTGTACACGAAATATATGTGCATCGACGAGTATGTTCCATTCCCGTGATTGGTTTCGAGTTTCATCGACTATGATGATTTCTTGATTTTGAACCGGAGTTCGCACCACTTTAAGACGGATTTTTTTTTAACTTCGCCATACTTTGTTGATGTTTCAAATTTACGTCAAGATGTAGATCAATCTCTCAGTTCTTACGCTGATAATATTTTACGTGCCCGGGTCGATCAGAGATTCGGCTTGCTATGCCCACCGTCTCCTCTGAAATGGATAATCCTTCTTGCCCCTCGGAGGTGGAGGAGAATGAAGTCTAGTTTAAGTAGTAAATCAGTAAGTTGGCTTAGTGCTCAGATTGCACCTTAGGAATAGGACTGATCACACAACATTCACGTTGTAACTTTTTTATTTTGACGGAAATGGAGTTCTTCTTAATTTCTCACCTATCTAATTTTAGCGCATATAGCATTTTAATTGTTGTGAACATTGGAATGTGTTGTGGGCGATGAATTTATTGTATTGATGTTTCCTCACTAAAACTTTGGACATATATGTGCTCCATATTTCCTACATTGGTCACACAAAAAAAATTGTTACACTGTAGCGCCCAGGCTTCGACAAATTTCAGGGTCCGCCACTGCTGGAAAAGGAGTACGCGCAGGGCGATCTGATCAGCGAGATCGTGCTGGATAAGTGGACCCTCCCTGAATCGTCCTCCAGGAAACTGAAACTTGGCCTGAACAGGGCCAGGAAAAGGCCCGGAGAGACGATAATCAAAGGCCACCGGAGCTACGATCTGATGCTCTGTCTGCAGCTTGGAATCAGGTAGTTTAGTTAATGCATATTACTGCAAATCATCGTCCCAATCTCATCAGAGACGTGGCATCAGAGCTAATTTATTTCGTAGTGATCACTAGAAGGTTGAATATCGTGGCTGCACTACGCATGCAGGTACACGGTTGGCAAGATTACGCCGATCCAGGCTCGTGAAATGCGAGATTCTGATTATGGCACCAAAGCAAGTTTCTGGATGAACTTCCCCAAAAATGGATCGAAGCTCACTCCTTCACATCGTGCTCTAGATTTTAAGTGGAAGGACTACTGCCCAATGGTCTTCAGGTTTGTGCCTCACTTTTCATTCAACAGGAGAATATATATATATAGTGCAGTCTATTTCAATCTTGTTCTGCCATGATATTGATTGCTTATAATTAAACTCGCATAATTTGTAAAATTACTTGTTTACGTAGCTAGCTAGTGAGACACCCTAGCAGCATTTGTTTTCTTCTTTGATGGCGTACTAATTTATTGGTAGTGTTTGATTATAGAAATTTGAGGGAGATGTTCAAGATTGATACAGCAGATTACATGATTTCCATTAGTGGAAGTGATGCACTTAGGGAGCTATCTTCTCCTGGAAAGAGTGGGAGTATATTTTTCTTGTCGCAGGACGACCGGTCTATGATCAAGACCCTTCGGAAATCAGAAGTGCAGGTTCTCATCGTCTACCAAATTCCAGCTCTTGGTATAGGAAATCAGAAGTGCAGGATCTGCGCATGGAATCCAATGAATATCTTGGCAGGAGCGCCGAGAGCAGCATCAAGAGGGAGGAGGCCGATATGGTCATGTAGTGCCTTGATTTTGCGCCATGTCAATCAGAGAAATGAGTAGGAGCTCTTTTTTTTTGCTTTTAAGATATATTTTGATTGGGTGCTTTATCAATCAGCTTCTACGTTGAAGTATTTGTTTCCTTTTTTTGTCCTATAGCAATCAGATCTTTTTTATCACGTTTTTTAGTTTGTAAAGCTCAGTTTTCTTGCGATCCATGAGTGGAAATGTTTAAAAAAAACGACAGAATGTGATGTCTTTGTTCTTCACAATAGAAATCCATTTTTCATTTCACACTTAAAATGCCGATCCAAAATATGGTACCTTGTGTTCATGTATGTGATCTGTACACTACAAAAAAATCCGTTTTGGATTAATTGATGTTTGACATGCATGATCTGAAAAATTCAGTCTCATGTTGATGCAGTTTGTGTTGTCAGTTGCATTACCAGGTTTTTTGTTAATGCATCGGTTAAAGAAAAATGTTACTGCATGGAATCATGTTTGTATACTTGAATCAAAAGTTCTGAATTTCTTTTGTGTTCTTAGCTCTGTACATGCTTCATTCATATACTTTTCCGAAAACATGTTAATCCTTCTACACTGATCGAAAACTTCTATGAAACTATGTATGAAACTATATTGGATCTGGTATGAAAATGATAAATTTTAGGCAGTTGATACTTTGTAAATGTAAAGTTCAAATTGAATTTAGTTAATCGATCGGTTTAATTCTCAGCATGTGAATTTCCTATGAAACTTTAATGAATTATAGAATAAGGCCCATTTTCAATCTTTTTATGAATGTTATTTCTGGGTTGAGTGACAGGTACAGTTGCTTGACAATCAAATTTTGGCACCTAGTGACTTTGCTTCCTCTTTGTAGTCCTTTTCGGCTTTTGCTATTTCATCGACACCTATTTGTAAGATCCATCTGCTATCTATCCCCTTACATGTATGTTCTTATACTAGAGAGATTAAAACTCTCTATCTCTCTAACATTAGAATATACATGTAAGAAACTGATATTTTTGGGCAAGTATAATAGAAGAAATTTTACTTGTTGGTCTATGATACTATTCAGAATTGGCATCAAACTATTGATTTCAAGATTGAGCAGTGCTAGCTCATATATTTTTTGTTGCCCTTCTCTGAATTTATTATCTGTTGGGAAAGGAGTTTGGTTGGCGATTTTGTTCGAATTTTCAGTGACAATTGGTTGGGTCCTGACACGATGTCTCACTAGGTTTGCTAGCATCTTATACAAGATAAATACATGGCCGGCAAACTATAAAAAAATCGTTCGCACTAGTATCACACAAGATTCATACAAGAACTTGATCAAAAGCTTGAAAATAGAAACAAAATAGAAAAAAAATAGAAACAGGGAATACGTGAGCTTGGTTAAACATATTAGAAGACCGAGTGAAAAAATTATGAAGAACACCAAATTCATATCGAATTTTTGGTTAACATATTAGAAGATTGAGTGAAAAGATATGCAGCTTCAAAGAACCACGCATCCCACATCCCATGTAAGAACCATATCGAAATTCATATTGGCAGAACATTTTTGAACGATTCACATAAAGAAACACCATCATGACACGGGCCCCGCCCCCGTCCTTCTAGATTGTACCACATACTTCTCTTCTATTCTTGAACCGTCCTTAATTATACTAGATAAAATAGTAGATGGATTGACATCACAACCCAATGATGAACCACATGTGAATCCTATAAGAATCATGAATGGATCGTGAATCATAAATGTATAAAAAACCATAAGTAAATCATCACATATTCACATCTAAATATTAACTGTTTCACTTAATCCACATATGCTCTACATCATAGCGGTCCATGGTAACATACATCCTTGTGTAACAAAATGTGTGTCAATTAAATCCGAACGGAGGGAGTAGAAATTAAGTATATTATTCATTAGCTCCGATGAAAACAATCTGAGAGAGCGAATTGTTGTATCATACAGAAAATGCAAATGTGAAAGAATCATAAGTGAAACAAAGGCAAAAAAAAAATGAAGTACAATGGTTATGTTAAATACTCAAACAGTTCAACAGGAAAGTATTTATGGAGCTTAACCAAAGCAAGCACAAATCAGCATCCACAAGACATTGGTTCGAGCTAGGAGTTACTAAAAATATAAATGATGATGCAAGATAGAAGACTACACAGATACTATCCAATCAAGATTATGGTTATAGTCAGGTGCCCCTATTCACTATTGGATTTAAACATGCAAGAGAAGGTGCTCTGCTGACAGCTGAGAATATATTTCCAAGACAAAAATGCCAGCATACCCCTGAGCGAAAATCCGACCAGCACCAAGAGCATTGTGGCCAACTTCACTGTTGCCCATGTCATCATCACTAGGGAGACCAACGGCAGTTCCATGAGCCTTCACTAGTGTCCACTTCTCAGGAGCACCCTGTTGGTTTAACAAAAAAAAAAGAGTTAGAAATTGCACATCTCAAAACGAAACTATGTAGGCAAAAAAAAGGAGCACATCTAAGTATTGCCAAACTGCATCCGAACAGACAGAGGTTAACGCAACATATGAAATAGTAATGTTAAAACTAATTATGAAACATTTTAGTGAGACCCATCAATTACATGAATGCCAGCAACTATTGCACAATTTTTTGTTGTAGGCCAACAGTCACATCCGATTCATCGACATACTTAGTAAACTAGAGCACTAATCTAAGGTTGGTGGAAGTATGTGTTGCAATCACATTAAACCAGATGGGTTTTATCATAATGGAAGCTTTACTCCCGTAGTCTGCACCGACGAAGGACGCAGGCCACCATAATCATCACACATTAAACAGAGGAAGCTAAACGAAATCGGAACAAGACCTTGGAGCGGCGCACCGGTGGGGCTCCTCCTCGACGCCAGCTGCTCGGCCGCCGGCACCGGACGTCGAGATAATCCATGCCGGTGGAGCTCAAATCCAGGAACGGCTTGACCTGGACGGCCGGTTCCATGGCCCGATCTTGCCTCGGCCAGATCCACGGCCAGATCTTGGACGGTGACCAAGCGAGGGACGCGTGCTCCTTGTCGGTGTTGAGGTCGCTGCCGTCCGCGTGGGTCAGCAGCCTCGTCGGGCGGAGGCCGGAGGCGAGCTCGACCTCACCACGGGAGGCCAGAGGAGAGCTCGACCTCTCCACGGGAGGCCAGAGGTGGCGGCCGGAGGGGGGCCAGGAGAAGGTGGCGTCCGGCCGGGGCACACGGAGCCGGCGGCGGCGGGAGCGTGGCGCCAGGAGGATGTGGCAGACGGGTCGCACGGAGAGGTGAGGCGAGGAAGGCGGGAGGGGAGTGGGGATGGCGGCGGGGTGCGGGACGGGAGAGGCTAGGGTTTGGAAACGGGGTCATGGTGGCTTTAAATAGCTGCTGGAGTGCGGGTTAATTCTCCACTTTCTAGGGGGTGAAAATGAAAATATGCCGCACAGTTTGACTGGTGGACTTTTTTCCGAATCTCAGAGCAATCAACGGCAGAGATAGTCCGGGGGGGCCAACCTGCTTGTGTAAAATCCGCTCTCATCCATTGGCCACGTTAGTCTTTTGATCCCAAACGTAACTCCAGGTTCTGAATGCACTTTTTTTTAGAAACATGTAACTTTATTCATCCTCACAAGTATTACACTTACACTGCTTTTATCTATTTCCAAGAAATTACAAAATGACTTGTGTACAACTAGGAATTACAATGAAATCTCTTGGGAACATTTTCTTCGCGGTATACATCTTTGTAAGATAAAATACTTACAAGACTTCGGTAAGGAGATTGCAATTATACTGGAGCAACGATATTGTCACTCGTTCACTGCATGAAATTACTGATAAATATTGCTGAATATCACTTGAGTCGCTCATCCAAAAAGATGGGAACCCATTGACGATGAACATATTTGGGGCTGGGTTAATCTTGATCCCCTACAAGAGTGATCGTCGAACCACAATATTTTCATTATAATGTCGAAAAATGTTCCAACTCTATAAAGAATCAAACCAAACGAAAGAAAAAATAGAGTAACTTTATTCGCAGAAAACACCACGCCACCACCTAGATGCTAGAGAAGAACACAAAACACCGAAATATCTAAGATCTCCCGACTTTTCTGCGCCAAGATAGTTGCTGGAAGGGAGGGGACCAAAAATATCTCCGGTGGCAGCTGAATCCTAGGAAGGGAATTGATACACTATATATAATGCACTTTTGGTGAACTTGTTTTCATTTAACCTCTCATTAATAATTCATAAAGAATTAAACTTATAACTCTTACTATTTATCGGGATCAGGAGTTGCTGTCCCTAATGAAAAAAATAGCTCCATGAGCAAAAGCCCCTGTCATAATACCTCTTATAATAAGAAGAAATATTTCTCGGTATCAATCCATCATCAGCGACGACATAGGTGGCGTACACAATGTCTTCGCCTCGTCTCCTCCTCTAGCAGTCCTCCCTTACGGTTGTCGACGGTCGCCACGGGACAAATTCCTCCCTATGTGACCGCGACAGGGTTCTCAGCTGGTCCAAACAGAGCTTGTGTGGCGTCCGGGTGGAGGTTGCTGGCGGATACGGCAAGGTGGAGAAAATCACATATAACACTAATGTTTGGTGACAAAGTTCCACATAACACATGATCAAAACAGTTTTTGCAGCTAACTTTAACTTTTGGGGTTATATGTTGCAGCTAGCACAAATAAATGTCTTAGGACCCTTAAGAACATACCTGACAAGTGGCACCAGACTTTTATACCGTATACCACTACTACACGACACTTTTTAAAAATACATACCATGTATATACGAGAATTACAAAATTAGACTGATATTTACTATGAATATGTATTGATATGTACCATAGACTGGTAATTAATTGTACCGGATGAGTGTTTGAAAATGTATGTATCTACATAATGATATGTACTATAGACGTGCAAATTTTAATATGAAATACTTTGAATTCTAGCATAGAAAAAATGACAAAAGTGAGAATATGATTATATTGAATAGTGTACAATTTTGAAACTTTAAAATTTATCAGATTTTACCATTTTTGTGTAGCCCCGAATACCAAGAATTGTGAAATGAGATTCATTCAAACTCACTACCCCAAAACATGTTTTCAGATTTTTTTTGAAAGTTGAAATATAATTTCGATTCATTCAAACTAGAGAGATCCATATAGCATGAGAGTCATTTGTCCGCACCGTAGAAAACATAGACTCGCACAAGAAAATATTTGAGCATCATAATTTTTTAATTATTGTATAACTATGGTATATCATTTTTTTAAGTGTCGTATATATAATTGTGGTATACGGTATAAAAATGTAACCCATTTTTCAGATACGTTGTTAAGTTCCCTATGACATCTATTTGGGCTAGCTCCAACATGTTACCCAAAAGAGATTAGCCGCAAAACTATTTTGGTTATGTGCTAAGTGCAACTTTGTCACCAAACATTGGTGTTAGTTGCAATTTTCCCGACAAGGTGCAAGTTCGATTCTTCCGGTGGGTTGTGCATAGGGCACAAGCAACGCTCCAAGGTGGCTCGACGGCCGACAATGGTGGCCATGTGTGGCTGCGGCGTAGGGATGCAAGTGGGATCCCACCAAAGTCCCACTTGAAGTTTATTTTATGATTTCTAGTTCAAAATTTGGTCCCAACACTACCACAGAAAGGGCTATCAGTGGCGCACCAAATTACAATTCTGTGGCGCACCCGCCAAATTGCTAGGTGCGCCACAGAATTCTCGCCACAAAAATAATTTCTGTGGCGCACGGGCCGCCAAATTGCTAGGTGCGCCACATAATTCTCGCCACAAAAATAATTTATGTGGCGCACCAGGCCCGTGCGCCACAGAAAGCCCCAAAAATTTCTGTGGCGCACTCCCAAACCATGCGCCACAGAATTTGCTTTTAAGTTTTTTTAAAAAAAGGGAGAGCAGCGGCACATGGCCGCTCGCCCTCTGGTCCTCTGCTCCGGCGATGTGGTCGTGCTCGCCGTCATGCTCGCCGTTGGGGCGACCGAGAAGCTGCAGAAACTTGGCGAAGACCGGCGGCGGGCCCAAGACGAGCGAGTCGCGCCTGACCGGGACGACGGACGGGGACGGCAGGCCGCGCGAGAGCTCGCCGACGGCCTGCAGGAACTGGCCCATCCCGACCCCGTCGGCGACGGAGTGGTTCTAGGTCACGCCCAGGACGAACCCGCCGCAGGCGAACACGGTCACCTGCACCAGCGCCAGCGGATCGGAGAACCTGCACGAGCCGCCGGGCGCCGGGTAGAACACGAGGAGCTGCTCCTTCAGCGACGGGTCGGACCAGTCCTGGACGTCCCTGACGGCGTAGTTGGCGGACGCCGCGACGAACGAGACGGCACCCTCGCCGCTGGTATACTTGATGACGACGTCGCCGGCGGTGGCTCCTGGTGGAGAGGTGGCTGCTCGCGTCGTGCTTGCCGCCCCGGGTCTTCCACGGCGAGACGAACCCCTTGTGCAGCTTGTTGTCGGAGGCGGCAGGCGGGTCACGGAGGTCGATCTCCGCCCACTCCTCCCCGGGCCTGGCAGCGTCCGCGGCGTCAGGGCAGTCGACGGCGACCCCGAGCGCGGCGAGGCGGCGCACGAGGATTGGACGCGGGGCCTTGGCAGGGGCGGGCGCGGGATTGGACGCGGCCTTGTCCTCCTCGCCGGCAGCGGGGGAGTGAGCAGGGGAGTGGGCGGGGACGCGGTGGGCGAGGGCGGAGGAGAGGCGAGGGAGACGTCGCTGCAGACGATGTGTGCTCTTGGCGTGCATCTTGGCCGGCGATGTATGCTATGCTTGCGCGTGAGAGAAGGAGATAAGGGAGAGAGAAGCAGGGATCGATGTGGTGCGTGGTTTGAGTGTTTGACCAGATCGATTAGGAACCTGTGGAGGATAAGGCAGTGGTGGGTCCCGCCACGTGGTTACTTTTTCTTCAGATCTGAGAGTTTTCTGTGGCACATGCCCCTATGTGCGCCACAGAATTGTAACTTTCTGTGGCGCATGTAGCTGCATGCGCCACAGAAAGCCGTATTTCTGTGGCGACTTTCCGTGGCGCATGCAGCTACGTGCGCCACAGAAATGTGGTATATGCGCCACAGAAAGCCACATTTCTATAGCGCATGTGACTTTTCACAGAATTGTAAATTTCTGTGGCGCATTCAGAACCATGCGCCACAAAAAATATTTCTGTGGCGCACCAATTAAGGGTGCGCCACAGAATGCCAACCTCTCTATAAGGGTTTTCCTAGTAGTGCAAGTTTTACACTAGAAATCACAAAATGAACTGTAAGTGGGATTTTGGTGGGTTCCCACTTGACACCTTACTGCGGCGTCAAGGCTATAGTGCGACGCAGCTAGGTGCAAGTGTGTTGTGTGCAGGGCAAAAAAAAGCACCGCACAAGTGATACTTAGACGGCCGCGTGGCCATGTGGAAGTGTGGAACGAGATACTCTGACTTAGAGGGGAAAAATGCAGAGACGTAGTTGCTTGTGGTTCTGTCGATGTGCATCGAACGGCAGCAGCTCAACCCGCTCGGAAACGCAGCAAAGCACTAGGCCCAAAGCCCAGAGAGCAATACAGCGTGCTCCCGGCTCAGGAAAAGGCGCAAGGAGAAAAAAAAGGCGCGAGAAGCTGAGGGAAGAAACGGCGGGATAAGTTGATCGCCAGAAACTGGAGCGGACACGCTCCTCTGCTCGTCATCTCATGCAAATATCATGTAGCCTAGATTTCTGATCTTTGTTAGGTAGACGCAATATGTGTTTTCCCCTCCCGTTCGTTGAGGAATGGGCTTTGGGCCTACTACTTTCCTTTGTTCCCCGGCGAGTTCTACCTTCTGCCGTCTGATGCATATCGAGCGAACCACAAGCAACTAGTTTCCTCTGCAGTTTT
Source organism: Poa pratensis (assembly GCA_947311845.1). NCBI lineage: Eukaryota > Viridiplantae > Streptophyta > Magnoliopsida > Poales > Poaceae > Poa > Poa pratensis. Next base: position 27,259,048 of record CAMZMU010000049.1, on the reverse strand, counting down.
CCCCTCTTCGTCAGAGGATCTCATTCCAGCCAGGTATGGTCGTGGCGTCGGCACATGATGGTTATGTACGACATCTCCAATCAAAAGAATTCAGCCTATTGCCTTGATTTGTGGGTCAGTGGCGCAGAGGCAACAAATCCATGAGGTGTGAATCAGTGGCCTCCTAGATAGGCTTGCAGAGCGGCGTCCCGCCAAGGCCCGTAAAACTGATTTGGCTGCACAAATCTCTATCTCTAATATCTATCTCTACAGGAAAGTAGCATTTGAACTGGGCTCCCAGTCCGGAAAAAACATTTTCTAAATGTTTAAAATTTCTGAAAAAAGTTGCACTCGTAGATTTGCATATTCCAAGTGTCCGTAGAAATATGTAGAAACGACTTTTTAGTTGGCCTATGTAAAGAAGACAGATTACTGCTATATAGCACCAAATTTTCTCTTTTTTACAGTACAAGTTTTAGGGCAATTGGTAATTTTAACAACCGTCCATCCGCTCTAATCTAACAGTGATAAAATTAGAGCTACCAGAAACTACCATATTAAAAGAACCCGAAACTACCTGAAACTACCAATATTGTTTTATTTTTAATCAAAAGCAAAAGGTTATTTAGGTAAATTCGAGTGTCGGTGACCCCACCGTCAGATTCATCTCTTTTCTCATCTCACTCTCAACCTCCCCGCTGCGCACATCTCACTCTCCCCCGCCCCCAGAAATCGAAAGGTTCCCGGCCACGATGGTCAGGAGATTGCCGGCGCGGTGGGGAGGGAGGGGAGGCGAAGGGCCGGGTGTGGGAGGGAGGCGGAGGCGCTGGTGCCCTTCTACCCGATGGCAGGGCGCCTAGCCGGCGACGAGGACGGGCGCGTGGAGGTCGACTGCAACACCGAGGGGGTGCTCTTCATGGAGGCCGAGGCGCCCGATTGAACCTTCGACCACTTCGGGGACTTTGCGCCCACCATGGACCTCAAGCGCCTCATCCCCGCCGTCGACTTCACCGGACCGCAAGAAATAAATGATGAATCAACTTCTCTTTTATCGACCCAAGAAAGAGGCCATTTTTTTCAGATTGATGAATTGTTATATTGTTCCTGAAATCTAATGAGTGACATTGATGAAAATAATTTCAGCTCAAAAGACTCAGGCTGCCTGTGAAGTTTGAAAGTCACAGACGTTTTGCTTTTGTTGAATTCGTCACGAAGCAAGAGGCACAGAACGCCCTGCAAGCCCTTGCAAGCACTCATCTCTACAGCCGTCATCTGGTATAAAACCTTTCCCCTTCAAGCTGTCGCTCTATGCTTGCCGAGCCAACTGTAATTACTGATTTTCTTGCATTCCCTTCAGGTGATTGAACGGGCTAAAGAGGGAGAGACCCTTGAATAATTGCGGGCTAGGACCGCCGCTCAGTTTGTGGATGAACAGAGCGGTTTCCAGAGGATGTCCAAGAAGAGGAAACAACTGTTAAGTTTTCAAGGATAGTAGAGTAATAATGTTCTGTGGAGCTGACATGAAGCAGCAAATTTTTGACCGTGTTGTATGATAGTATCACTAGTTGAAGGCAAGCCTTATACTTATGTTTATCTTCTGTTTTGGGGATTATCCAAGCTTTTCTCTTTTGTTGAAGTGCCGAGGAACAGAAAATACAGCAAACTTCCTCTCAAAAAGAAAATGCAGCAACTTGTGTGTACAAACGGAACTACACAGCGCTCCAAATCCCACTTAAAACAAGTGAAAATGATTCAGTCCATGGCACACTGCTGCCACACAATCAGAAATACCAAAGCATTCTCTATTTGTTGTTCTTGTCAAGTATGCAGTGTACATCATTATCTCAAATTTTATACAGCAATGGATAGACTTGTCACTGGCAGTGTTGTGCTATCCGTGTTCCGTACATCATATCAAAATCTATCTGACACCATTCTACAAGTGTACCAAGCAGAAAATGCAAGAGAGATCCTGCCTGTCAGGTAAAAGCTATATGTAACTTGTGTCATGTACAATCATGATATTCACTGTTTGTCGAAAATGTTGAAGTCTCAGAGCAGCTACTGCGAATCAACCCATGCAGCTGCCTGCAAGTATGAAGAATAATAACAGTTTAAATTAGAGCAGTGAAGAGCCGTAACCAAGATTTGAAATACATACTTGGGATTATAGATAAGAAAGTCAGCACCTACTCGAAGGGATATTTACTTGTCATGAGGAAGTGCAGGTGCATGCTTCCAGATTGTAAAAATCCCACATATAGTGAGAGTGCTAATATAGCAGGGGACAACAGTGGCCTGTGACGACAAGATGTAAATGAAAATTGAACTATGCTTACAACATATCTCTTCCTATCTAAAGCTCTCAAGCATTATGGTGGATCAATCAACAACCATATATGAAAACACTGGATTTCGCACAGAAAAAGCAGTAAGATAAAATTCTGTTGCCCTCCCATAAGATAACAAATAGTAGTAGAATAACAAAGTATTGAGTTGTAAAGAACATGAATTCAGAAGCATAGAAACCACGGAAGCAAAGTATAATGTGTGCAAATATACAGATAGATTTAGCAATCTGCTTGTTTGAACATATATTTTAGCCTCGAAATTTACCTATGCAATTTGGATGAAGCTTTCAGTTCAAGCACAGGTTGGACATACACACACAACACAAGCACCGGCAGAAAATGCAAATCGCATGATTGCATCCAATAAACATGTCATAGTTCTAGGCTCTAGCCTGGTACATAGCTGGACAGTGGGTAATGCATTGTCACCATCAGATAAGCGAAGAGATGATTCCTCAGCAGTAGCAAGGTAATCAATCGGCCATGTTCGCTTTGTACCTCGGATCGAAACTAGTGCTACGATGGTTCACAATGATTAATCGGAGCTGTGGCGGCGTGGAGAGGATGCGGTGCGACGGCGATCTGGCGACGGAGAGGAGCGGAGGAGGCGCTGCGCGGTGGCGGCGGTCTGGCGGCAGAGCAGAGGCGGAGGAGACGAGAGGAGTCGATCGAACGAGAGGACGAACCTAATTCTGTTCATGGACAAATTACCATTGTACCCCTGACTAATTAAAATTTGGTGCTTGGATGGCTAACATAATTTAGTGGGGTTAGAGTCAAATCCAACGGCTGAAATATTTTAGGTGGAGAACTACCCGAAACTAACCGTGGTAGTTTTCCAAGCACCGTAAAAGAGTATTTTTACAGAGGCAAAGTAAATAGTAATTTCGTCATGAAACTCACGTGCATGTTTTGCGAGACCTATGCATGGAATTTTTGTTTCGGATTTTTGGACATGTCTTTGATATTTTCTTGACATTTCAAATGGGAGGGGGCATATGCCCCCATGTTCGCTATATTCACTCCCCTATCTCCATCTCTACATTATTTTTTCTAAACATATGTAAGGTTCCTAGTTCCACCTCCCCTTGGTCCAATTCTCCCACACAAACGAACCTCGAAAAAAAAATCAGAGAGTAAAAGCTGACCATTAATTCTGTATGCACCAAAATCCTAATTTATCTCGTTCCTTCTTAACTGCTCTCTCACCTCGCGTACCAAATTGGCTCCTAATTTATGTCCTTCTCTCTCGACTACCCATCTCAGCGAGTTCGACCTTCTGCCGTCTGATGCACATCGAGCGAACCACAGGCAACTACTTTCCTTTGTACTTTTCCCCTCTAAGTCAGAGGATATCGTTCCGACCAGGTATGGTCGCGACGTCGACACATGGTGGTTATGTACGACATTTCCAATCGAAAGAATTCAGCGTATTGCCTAGATTTGTGGGTCAATGGCGCAGAGACTCCAAATCCATTAGTTGTGAATCAGTAGCCTCCTTACTAGGATTGCATAGCGGCGTCCCGCCAAGGCCCGCAAAACTGATTTGGCTGCACAAATTATACTAAAACATTACATCTCATTTTTAACTAAAAGCTCCAAGTTTGTATACCAAGCGGGTTGGATCGGGCGCCGCTTTGCAACCCTACTCCTAAGACTACTCATAGTGGGGAGTAACATAGAATAGTAACTCTCTCTTCATTAAATGCACGTCACATCATATTTTTTGCTTACGTGGCATCTATGTTACTATTTATGTTACTCCCACTATGACTAGTCTAACGTATGTAGGAAGTGGTTCTGTGGGAGGCATCCGACCCAAATTACTCTCTACTGTGACTAGCTTATACTCCATTCGTCCCTATTTATACTACGTCCACTTATTTTGAGGTTTAACTTCAACGATTAATTTGGCAATCAAAACACGTGAGTTATCATGCCAAAATTATATCGTTGAATTCAGGTCACTAGTGGAAAACGGGCTTTTAGTCCCGGTTCTAGAGGGTCTTTAGTCCCGGTTTGCCAACCGGGACTAGCAAATCGGGACTAAAGGCCCTCCCCCTTTAGTCCCGGTTGGCCACGAACAGGGACTAAAGGCCCCCACGTGGGCGGAGCCATGCGCGGGCGGGTGGAGAACCTTTAGTCCCGGTTGGTGTTGGCAAACCGGGACTAAACGCCCTCCCCTTTAGTCCCGATTGGCCACGAACCGGGACTAAAGGCCCCCACGTGGGCGGAGCCATGCGCGGGGGGTGGAGAACCTTACCAACCGGGACTAAAGGTCCTACCTTTAGTACCTTACCAACCGGGACTAAAGGTACCGGGAATTTATTTAATTTTAGTTTCAATTCTATTCTCAGTTATTCTCAATTCTATTCTTAATTATTCTCAATTCTATTCTGAAATTTCTCACTTAGCCACACACTTAATAATTAGTTATACACTTAATCTCAGGTCAAATTACTTACCCTGGTCAAACTTCCCATTCGGTCACCCATCCTCCAGCCCGAGCAAGCTTAACTTTTGAGTTCCTTCTAAATTAGCTTCCAAATGATAAGTTAGAACTTACTGATAATAGTATCCTATCAATCATATTAACCCCTGAGTCATGATGTTACACTATTTTATTGTTTAAATTTTCAAAATTTATTTGAATAAATACAATGATTATGTAATATATTTTTTGAATAAATAACAATGATTATGTAATAATATTTTTGAATAAATAACAGTGATTATGTAATAATATTTAATATGGAATAATTCATATCTTTAAATCTGTAAATTGAAATTTGACAAATAAAATGTCTAAATTGATTAGAAAAATGAGAGTAATTCAAATATGTCATCCTATCAATCATATCTTTTGCATCACAGAAACATCGATAAACTTGCCAAATGATCAAGTTATGACAATTTCCACGACATAGATTGTGATAAAGTTCTCATATTCGACAAATAGGTGTATCCTGATATAGAAAGCAATGATTCCGAAGGGATTTTTCAAATTATTTTTATAAATATCATTTTCCTTTTTCTAAGGGCAAAAATTGACGCTTTTTGTGAACCAAGTATAAAAAATATGGTGCAAAATGGCACCCATCTAAATATCACAAAGAGTAGTCCATATTTGATGGATAAACCCCAAGTATTAGTAATTTTCTTCATTTCTATCTAATTTCGCCTAGTTAAATGAGTTTATGCTGATTTTCTGAAATTAATCCAAATTTGAACTACAAGTGTTTGATAGTTTGGTCTGAAATTTTTTATAAAATCATTTTAAGGTACACAACCAGTGGTTATATCATAGAAATATCAATAGTTTTAGAGAATTTGACTTCTTTCGATGAATAGTCCTGGTGGCCATTTCGATTGTTTTTCGAAAAAAATCCAATAAAGTGAAAAAACTCTCAAAAAAAGATATACTCTGGCATGTAGTCCTTTTATGTGTACTAGTTGCTATGGCAAATGATAAACTTAATTTTGGACAAATTGTTCAAAAAAATTCTTCACAAAAAGATCTATCATGTATAAACATCTATAAGTTTCAAACCAAATGACTAAGTTATGTCAATTCGCACGGCATAGTTTGTGATAAAGTTCTCATATTCGACAAATATGTGTGTCTTGGTATAGAAAGCAATGATTCTGAAGGGATTTTACAAATTATTTTTATAAATATCATTTTTCTTTTTCTAAGTGCAAAAATTGACGTTTTTTGTGAACCAAGTACAAAAAATATGGTGCAAAATGGCACTCATCTAAATATCACAAAGAGTAGTCCACATTTGATGGATAATGCCCAAGTATTATTAATTTTCTTGATTTCTATCTAATTTCGCCTAGTTAAATGAGTTTATGCTGATTTTCCGAAATTAATCCAAATTTGAACTACAAGTGTTTGATAGTTTGGTCTGATTTTTTTTACATCATTTTAATGTATACAACCAGTGGTTATATCATAGAAATATCAATAGTTATAGAGAATTTGACTTCTTTCGATGAATAGTCCTGGTGGCCATTTCGATCATTTTTCGAAAAAAATCCAATAAAGTGAAAAAACCCTCAAAAAAGATATCCACTGGCATGTAGTTCTTTTATGTGTACTAGTTGCTATGGAAAATGATAAACTTAATTTTGGACAAATTGTTCAAAAAAAATCTTCACAAAAAGGTCTATCATGTATAAACATCTATAAGTTTCAAGCCAACTGACCAAGTTATGGCAATTCCCACAGTATAGTTTCTGATAAAGTTATCATATTCGAAAAATATGTGTGTCTTGGTATAGGAAGCAATGTTTCTGAAGGGATTTTACAAATTATTTTTATAAATATCATTTTCCTTTTTCTAAGTGCAAAAATTGACGTTTTTGTGAACCAAGTACAAAAAATATGGTGCAAAATGGCACCCATCTAAATATCACAAAGAGTAGTCCATATTTGATGGATAATCCCCAAGTATTAGAAATTTTCTTGATTTCTATCTAATTTCGCCTAGTTAAATGAGTTTATGCTGATTTTCCGAAATTAATCCAAATTTGAACTACAAGTGTTTGATAGTTTGGTCTGATTTTTTTTAAAAATTATTTTAAGGTACACAACCAGTGGTTATATCATAGAAATATCAATAGTTTTAGAGAATTTTACCTCTTTCGATGAATAGTCCTAGTGGCCATTTCGACCGTTTTTCGAAAAAAAACCAATAAAGTGAAAAAACCCTCAAAAAAAGATATCCTCTGGCATTGAGTCCTTTTATGTGTACTAGTTGCCATGGAAAATGATAAACTTAATTTTGGACAAATTGTTCAAAAAAAATCTTCACAAAAAGGTCTATCATGTATAAACATCTATAAGATTCAAGCCAACTGGCCAAGTTATGGCAATTCCCACGGTATAGTTTGTGATAAAGTTATCATATTCGAAAAATAGGTGTGTCTTGGTATAGGAAGCAATGTTTCTGAAGGGATTTTACAAATTATTTTTATAAATATCATTTTCCTTTTTCTAAGTGCAAAAATTGACTTTTTTTGTGAACCAAGTACAAAAAATATGGTGCAAAATGGCACCCATCTAAATATCACAAAGAGTAGTCCATATTTGATGGATAATCCCCAAGTATTAGGAATTTTCTTGATTTCTATCTAATTTCGCCTAGTTAAATGAGTTTATGTTGATTTTCCGAAATTAATCTAAATTTGAACTACAATTGTTTGATAGTTTGGTCTGAAATTTTTTAAAAAAATTATTTTAAGGTACACGACCAGTGGTTATATCACAGAAATATCAATAGTTTTAGAGAATTTGACCTCTTTCGATGAATAGTCCTAGTGGCCATTTCGACCGTTTTTCGAAAAAAATCCAATAAAGTGAAAAAACCCTCAAAAAAGATATCCTCTGGCATTGAGTCCCTTTATGTGTACTAGTTGCTATGGAAAATGATAAACTTAATTTTGGACAAATTGTTCAAAAAGTTTCTTCACAAAAAGGTCTATCATGTATAAACATCTATAAGTTTCAAGCCAAATGACCAAGTTATGGCAAGTCCCACGGCATAGTTTTTGATAAAGTTCTCATATTCGATAAACAGGTGTGTCTTGGTATAGGAAGCAATGGTTGCGAAGCGATTTTTCAAATTATTTTTATAAATATCATTTTCTTTTTTTAAGTGGCAAAAATGACTTTTTTTTATGAACCAAGTACAGAATATAAGTTGCAAAATGACACCCATCTAATTCTCACAAAGAGTAGTCCACATTTGATGGATAATACCCAAGTATTAGGAATTTTGTTGACTTCTATCTAATTTCGCCTAGTTAAATGAGTTTATGCTGATTTTCCGAAAGTAATCCAAATTTGAACTACAAGTGTTTGATAGTTTGGTCTGATTTTTAAAAAAATCATCTATTATATTATTAAAACAACAAACAATTAACGGTGTGGATTAGCTAGGCTAAAACAACTAATAAAGAACGGTTAGGATTAAATTTTCGGACGTCCGGCCCGTGTCGATTTTTTAATGTACATATTCGGTGTCCTTCTCCCCCACGTCTTTGATCTTTCGCTTAGATCGATCAATCCCTTGGTAGCAGTAGTAACCAACACGTTTGCATGTTTTGCACAAATCTTGAGCCTCACGGTAGATTGATGTGTCTTTCCAAGAAGAGAAAATGCCATATTGAGGTGGAGATTGACGTACGTACTACTCCTAGATGGCCGATTGACGTATACAAGCTTTTTTTTTTAAGAAAAGGGGAGCTTTGACGTATACAAGCTGGAGTCTGATTAATTAATGATGTCCGGTACGTACGATGATATGCATATATACACAAGGATACGGAACAGAAGGAATATTCATCTGCGACCAAAGCTGCACACGCACGCCCGACCCTCGATCAAGAACTCGAACACAAGCGACGACGCCATGACGACCAGCTATTCGGATCGGAAGCACGCAAACAAAGGATCGTCAACTCTCTGCTCTAACTCTAGAACAGCCTGCAGTGTCACGCCCTGCGATTATGGTCATCCAAGGCACGGACGATCGGCGAACTGTCACACTGCGTTGGAGGCATGGATGGGCCATCCGCAACAATACATCCAGACGAGATCATCACACCAGGGCCGTCTCTAGAAATCGGGGGCCCCGGTGCGAAACGGAAAATGGGGCCTTGTAATTTGAAAATTTAAATGACATAGCAACTAAAAATACTTTTATTTTATATTTTTAAGTATGAGCTGCTGCTTCCAATCTTTCTCTTTTCCTCTTCTTTTCCGCTCCAGATTGACACTTTGTTTTTCTCATATTATTCGTGATCTGTCCTGCTTCATATTAACAAATTAATGATACAATTCAAACAGTTTGACACGAAAAGACAAGGTTGCAGGCCAACGATCCTACCTTCAGGCCGTCAGGCGTGTTCGCTGATCTGTGATTTTAGAAGCGCTCGCTAGATGGACGAACGACGAAACGAGGTCAATTTTCGTTGGGTGATCTGGCGATCTGGAGCGGCCGTCGCTCTCACGGTCTCTCTATATCGCGGACGGCGGAACGAAGCCAAGTCGATTCGTTTTCTGTCTCGCCAGTCGCCACAGGCAGGTACCGATCGATAGCGATTCAGAATTTCTGACTTTGTCTGATCGTGGCCTAGTGGCCTAGTAGCGCTGGCATGTGATGGGCCGCAAAAGCAAAGGAAATAACAAAGTGGGCTGCTGTCTGGCTACGTGCTGAACTGGGCCACTAAAAAAATACCAAAATCATTGCAAAACTTGATACGTATATACTAGGTATCAGAAATTTGGGGGCCCCTGGAATTTGGGGGCCCTGTTCGGTCGAGCGCCTCGAACATGGCCATCGACGGGCCTGCATCACACCCGGCGGATTGAAGGATACAACATTCGGATGCCGGCAGATTGAAGTCACGACACTCAGATATGGCCGATGTATTCAATACACGATAACAACTTATCTATTACGAATTTACGATCACTCGACATCACGGCGCCCGGGGGAAATCTGTTTTTCCTTTTCAGGATATCAACGGCAACATCAACAGGAGGCGACATGACAGGGGCTGGCGGGTCGCCGGTGATCAAGCTATGGGGAGCAGGTGCCGGCAGTGGCTGGCGCCTCCAGCGGCGAGCGGCCCTTGGCGCAAGGCCAACCTCCACGACGAACCAGACCGCCGTGAGATGCAGAAGTAAAACAGACAAGCTAGCGGCTAGATGGATTTCTTTTAAAGACACACACGTATGTACTAAGCCGATTGATATCTAGCCGGGTACTTGGTAAGATGCACGCGTCTCGATGCGTGCTTACATGTTTCCATCTCACCAAGTATCCACAGCTTACTTATTAACAATATTTATTGTTGTGTATTTTCTATATCTAAATCACTTATTTCTGATCAAAACTCATATGCCGATTTCATGCTACTACCGGTTAAAGAATATAATGGCAGTTGCTATATTATTTGGCAGTTTTTAATTTGCACAATCTGCAAATATGGTTTCGCAAGTTATGAGAATAGAATTATTGTGTGTATGCTACAAGTGCAAAGGAGGTGAAAGGATCATCACATAATTTTTGAAGTTGCTATATTTAATTTGCCAAGAATCGATGCTCTACAAGAACAATTAAAGAAAGACCAATAGTGCTATGTATGGCATATCTTTAAATTTTTAGATGTTATTGGATTTTTCACCGAGGGTTGCACTGCGGTAACCCACCCATAAATTTCAAATATCTGTGAGATAAAAAATTCAAATCCGAAGTGAGTGTATAATAAAATCTCAATTGGTACTGCAAGAATATCAAACAAATATATATTTTAAGAATTAAATCTTTAGGGATGATAAAGGCGGATGAACATTTAATGATAAAACATGTAGTAGTACTTAATTATTGTTAGCTCAATACAAGTGCAATATTGAATGGCAGATACAATAATATTGACAGCATTTCTGCTTCTGATAGAACGAATATATTTATTGTTGATTTAATAGGCTACTGATTAAAGCCAGGCTGAATATATACTCATATTCTTTCAGGGCCAGAAATCGCTCTGATCATTAGGTGCAAATCTGCATACCCATGAATATAGGCAGTGTTGTTGAGTCGGCTTGCACGCTGAGCAGTAGGGATATACATATCGGTTGGAAATAAAATTTAGGATGTCTTGACAATACTATTTGGACACGTCCTGATGGTTGGTCCTAAGATATAGGGTTGGGGTTCTATTATGTTATGGAATGAGAAATGCATATTTGTAGAATGTCAAGTGGCAATGGATTATATATATCTTGAAAGTTTATATAATAATACACATTCCTTTTTTAGAAAACCAATATAGTACATCATTGGTGCATGCACACCATAACAACACACAACCGAAAATCAAATTCAATCGAACATTAGTACATTCAATACTCACCCGCAATGACATATTAAATTTTTCCAAATATTATATGATGTAAAAAAATATTAATGGTAAATCTAGCCGCGCAAATGCGCGGGCCACCCTGCTAGTTTTAAGATAAAGAACTAGTGGTTATATACTTATATCACAGAAACATCGATCGTTTTAAAAAACTTGACCTCTTTCGAGGAGGGTCATGGTGGCCATTTTGACCGCTTTTTGAAAAAAATCAAATAGAGTAAAAAAACCTCCAAAACAGATATGGTGCAAAATGGCACCATCTAATTTCACAAAGAGTAATCCACATTTATGAATAATTCCCAAGTATTAAGAATTTTCTTGATTTCTACCTAATTTCGCCTAGTTAAATGAGTTTATGTTGATTTTTTGAAAGTAATTTCACCTAGTTAAATATGTTTTGTGATCCAAAAGATGATATAGTTGTCATATTTGGATTCCTCTCATTTTTCTAATTGATTTAGACATTTTATTTGTTAAATTTTGATTTACGGATTTAAAGATATGAATTATTCCATATTAAATGAAAAATACGGAACCGGGTTGGTATCACGAACCGGTACTAAAGTTCGTGATACGAACCGGGACTAAAGGGTCTCGCGATGGGTCCCACGTCTGTGGCTGCCTGCCGCAACCCTTTAGTCCCGGTTGGTAATACCAACCGGGACTTACTAACCGGGACTAAAGCTGGCCTGCGCCCTGGCCATTCGAATCGGGACTAATGGTTCCTTTAGTCCCGGTTCTAATAATGACCGGGACAAAAGGACCGAACGGAAAGCTCTTTTTCTACTAGTGGTTCCAAAGAATCACTCGCATATTATCCGTGAAAGTTTAATCACAAAGTATGCCTTTACATGTAACGCGTGTTGTAGACGAACCTATGGTCATACGAGAATACGGCACGTGAGTTTTGTTCTTTCGTTAATGAAAAAATAACAAATGTTTTCCTTAAAAAAAATGTTTGCCGCCGGGCCCTCCATTTCCAACTATCCCATTCCCACCCAACTGTTTAGGGCGTGATTGGTTGCTCGCGAGGTCCTCAACCAGGCCCTGGTGGTGCAAAAATCGTGCATTTGGTTGCCTGGCCCAGCCCGCGTTCCTGCATCTGCACGAACCTTAAAGCACGCAGGGTCAGGCCCGATAGGAACGGCCGATTCGGCCGTTCCCCCTGAGCCACCCTCGCGAGCACTGTTCCTCGTGCAGGGAAGGGGAACGTGGAGCCAAGCTCGTGCAACCTCGGAGATGGCGCGAGCTCGCGCGCGCAGGCGAAAATTCGGCGGGCAAAATTTCGGTCACCGCCCAACAATTTCGCCCCCCTATTTCACCCTCTCCGACTGACCGCCCGAACTCCCGCCACCATTTTCCCCCTTTCGAGTTCTCTCCGTCGCAGGTTTTCACACCCGAGAGGCGGCTACTCCACCGGCGGTCGGCGGTGGTCGTCCTCTTCACCGAGATTTCCTCCTCCAGCTCCTCGTCCCCGTCCGTTCCTTCCCCGGCTGTCCGCAGCTTGAGTGTAAGTCCTCCTCCGTTTCTCTCCTAGATCTGGTAGGATCTGGTCACGATGTGAGTAGTATGTGCTGGTCTCTGGTAGATATGAGTAGTATGTGCTTGTATGTGGTAGATCTGAGTAGTATGTGCTTGTATGTGGTAGATCTGAGTAATATGTAGATCTTTCATGTAGTTGCCACATGAATCTTACCTCGATGCGCATCATCTGTGTTCTTCAGGACCCTGATCTATCCGCCACGTATGTGCTGCCATTACCCGCTATGCCTTTGCGGTACGTACCGGCGCCTGCAGTTCGTGTCACCGCAACGGGCAGCGGAACCTCATGGGTTCCTCAAGTGCAAGAACGTGCCTATGCAGTGGCCAGCTGCATTGTCCACCTTCGTCCTCACTAGGATGGCCGAGCTCGTCAAGAATGGGCTTGATCTGAACAGGGGCATCAGAGACAAGAGTTTGGACAGCATTTGCAAAGATGTTCTCCTTTTCTGCGGTGCTATGGTGACCAACACGCAGCTGTACAATCATCTCAGGAAGTGGAGGTACAGGTGGACACATCTCCGCAGTTTGGCAGAACTTGAAGGAGTGGAATGGCGCGAGGAGTCCAGCACTTTGTACATGGAAGATACGGCTTTCCTCCAGCATGTCACTGTAAGTTTGGTCAATTCACCTTCTTCAGTTAACTCTCTACTTTTTGTGTCCCGGGATAACAGTTCCATCCTTTCAGACTCACCCCAAGGACGAGTGCTTCATCAACACGCCAATTGAGAACTATACCCAGATGAAGATCATCTTCGGCAAGCCGAAAGTGCAGAATCCTCTGGCGGTGAACACGCTCCATCTTGCTCTGAGCTACATCATGGATCATGAAGAGGAGCGCGTCGCCTACCTTGCCGGGAGTGATGCCGACAGGAAGTCTTGGTTCTACTCCTACTACCGCGCTCTCTTTCGGGCGATGGCTCCATGATGTTGTTGCTCCTACTATCACATGCCCTCTAGTATGAACTACCTAGAACTGATGCCAGATGTGTATATTTTGCGATGCGGTATACTATACCCCTCAGATGATGAACTTGTGATGCGAGGGGTAGTATTAACCCCTCCTCAGATGATGATGACGTGCATCACCAGCAGTTGTTGTGCTGAATTCGTGATGCATCATTTATTTTGCTAACCTAGTAATGGGCATGTTCAGTTTAAGCATGGTTCGCTGAAACTTGTAGGTATGTTCACCACTTTGGCAAGAAGGTAAGCAGACCATGGCTATTGCATGAAACCAAACACCATGAAATTCGTTCCGTGAAACATCTTATGCAACCAAACAGCGCGTGATGAAAAATTTGCATCCAGCCGAACGAGGCTGGCCAGAACGTTGTGGGCAACCAAACGAGCTGCACAACTTGGCTGAGTCCGCGTTTCAGCTCGGCCAGGCCCGCCACGGCCACGGATGCAAAAAGGGTCAAAATGCGTGCGAGTAACCCTTAACTGCAGCAGCCTTGAATTCTCGATCCGACATATCAAGACGCTGGTTCCCCTCGGCACTGCAGAATCCAGAGCACTCCGCAAGGAATTTATAGAAGCCAACAACAAACTGACCTTCCAATGGCGTGCTCCTCAAAATCTCTCCTCATCGCCGCCGCGTGATTCCGTACCTTCCACGGCGTTGTTGCCTTGTCAGCTCGCTCCGGCGATTATTCTCGCGCCCCCGAGAGGGCAGGAGGAGGAGGAGAAAAGTCCAGTCCAACTCTCCACATTTCTCCTCTCCAACTAACGCCAGCAGACCAGCGCCGGGCCTTCTACTTGGTCTCAGTCCCCGGTCTGGTTCGTCTAGCTGGGCTTCTCGGCTGGTGGCGTATCCTGGTACAGAGATCTTGTTTTCCTGATTAATTTTTCGTTTCCTGTTCTTGTTATCTGCTGGATTGGTAGCTGCCGTGATGTATTCTTGCCTATTCATGTTCTGATAATACTCTCTTTGAAACCATCCACCCTAAATCCATCATATGTTCACCATGTTGAACTCCTGCTTTCCCCCCCTTTTGTACTGTAACTCTGAGTATGAACATGTCCTTCCTTCCAGTTCCAGATGGGAAAGTTGCTTGGCAGCAACAGTAGAGCTTATGGATCAGAAATCTCTATACCTAGTTTTTGCGAACCCGTCTTCTTCGTTCCGATTCATGCTGCGTTAGGAGATCCAGGATTTCTGCCCATATGAGATATCCAGATGATACAAGTAATATGTTTGTTTTCTGCCCATATGTATGTTTTCTGTATTATCAGTTTTCAAATAATTGAAAATTGGGGGCGTTGGCCCTTTCTTTCAAAAAAAAAAAGCAATATGTTTGAAACCCTCAGCATCGACATTTCCACAACCTTTTTCCCTTGAAGTC
Source organism: Poa pratensis (assembly GCA_947311845.1). Classification (NCBI taxonomy): domain Eukaryota; kingdom Viridiplantae; phylum Streptophyta; class Magnoliopsida; order Poales; family Poaceae; genus Poa; species Poa pratensis. The sequence continues at coordinate 27,243,897 of CAMZMU010000049.1, read as the reverse complement.
AAGCATCAAGATTTGGTATGTGTTGGTATGTGATTTTAAAAACTTACTATGTGCCAATCCGATTTGGTGACATGGCACAACGATTGTAAGTTTACTTGGCCTCTGTGTAGGTGTACCATTGCTCGTGACAAAAACCATAATTATTATTGTAGGAGATAACAGATCTTTGTGGATGTTGTATTTCTTAATGGAGTGAATTGCTTGTGTTTTCGTTTCCTGTTCTTGTTATCTGCTCGATTGGTAGTTGCTGTGATGGATTTATTCATGTTCTGACGATACTCTCTTCGAAACCATCCAGCTTAAAATCCATCATATGTTCATGTTAAAATCTTGTTCTTCTTTCCAGAGGGGAAAGTTGCGTGGCAGCAACTCTAGAGCTTTATGGATTCAGAAATCTTTATACCTAGTTTTTGTGAACCTGTCTTCTTCATTCCGATTCATGCTTCGTTAGGAGATCCAGGATTTCTGCCCATATGAGCTATCCAGATGATAGAAGTAGTAATATGTTTGAAACCTTTAGCTTCCACATTTCCACAGCCTTTTCCCTTGAAGTCAAATATCACAACATGGTATGTGATTTTTTAAACGTACTATATGCCAATCCGATTTGGTGACATCATACAACGATCGCAAGTTTACTTGGCCTTCATGTAGCATTGCTCGACAAAAGATCACAACCATTATTAGACGAGATAACAGATCTTTGTGGATGTTGTATTTGTTAATGGAGTGAATTGCCTGTGTGTTGTGTTTCTTAGTCTCCTGGAGTGATTAGGACGTTACCTTTTATAGGCTTGACAATTGGCTTGCATACATACCGAATTGATACATGATAGAAAATACGGGGAAGTGGCACCTTTGTTTTGTGCCGATAGACAATAGATAAATCAGTGCTCTTATTTACTTATGCGGAAATGGGATCCAAATATTTTTGGTCTATAATCATTCAGACTTCAAGTATTTTAAGTATATACCCTAAAAAAGAGATTCATTATATGCCAATTTTTGCACATATATACGTAAGAATATTGGCGCATAAATGAGTACTATTTAGTAGAGTACTAGAAATCAAATTATCTTATGCTCACGTTTTCTCCAACTTTAATTGTCATTTGGTAGTGTTGAACTGTTTGTAGGAAAAGGGAGAGATAATAAACATATATAGGGGGATACAGAAGTACAGAACCATCTTTCACAATCTTGCAACTTTCACTCATATATGAATTGATATCAAGCTTGCTTGTATGTAAATTTACCGTCATTTTCATATCATTTTGTTTCCAACACTTATTTTATATTTCTTGTGTGTACTATTTACAATCAAAGTGGGTTTGCCCAAGGGTGGTAATGGTTTCCTAATATTATTCCATTTTTTTTTATCTATTTAAGGGTTGTGCATCATTGAGATTTGAGAGTTGAAGAAATCATGTTTCGGAGAAAGCACAACTCTCATTTCCATTCAGATGATGCTGAGCAAAGACAAGCAAAGGTGATTTGAAATTTCTCATGTTCTGGTTACTTGTGGAACTATTAGCATCCAAACTAAATGTCTTCTGGTCACCAATTACAAATGTTGATGTACTCTCCTAAGGAAAACAAATACTAAAAAGTTTCAGGGTGGCAGCATCTGTTGTCTAAGGCATCCATCTTATATGCATTTTTAAACAAATGAAAATGGTCAAACTGTAAACCAAAATATAGCAATTAGTAACCTGAATGGTTGTCGCCTAGTAAATCAAGAACATAGGGAGATATATGTTGGTTCATATTTTATTTATATTATATTTATTTCGAGCCAAACAGTGTATTCTCAAATCTGGATTTATAAGTAAACTTAGCTGTAATTCAACCTTCACCTGTTACAGGATTTCCAATTTTCCATGATAAGAACTCTCCATTTTATGCATTGGTAACTCCACAAGTCCGCAGTGACATACTGATATCCACTTTTCTGATATAACTGCATCAACCATCTGTATAATCTACTTCACATACTTTCTAGAAAAGAATCATGTCTGACCAAAATGTCTCTTGCTTAGCATAAGGAGCTCTCTTATGAGTTCTTTTGGTGTTTCCATTTTACTGGAAGCGTGTTAATACTTAATATCAATACTTACCAGTTCTTGTTCAAAAGTGCCGTTCATCCTTTATCTGTATATAAAGCATACAAGGTTGACAAGTATTTATTTTTGTACTTTCTTTAATTAAACATGTCTGCTATTTTTTCGCCGATTCTCTCTTGTAACAATCTCCTGTGAGCAGATCAATGATCTCAGAGCTGCACTTGGTTCTTTGTCTTCCCATGGAGAGAAGTACTGCAATGATGCATGCTTGATAAGATATCTAGAAGCCCACAACTGGAATGTTGACAAGTCTAGAAAAATGTTGGAAGGAAGTCTCAAGTGGAGAGCAGCTAACAGGCCTGAGGCTATTCGTTGGGTAATTAGTTTCTTCTCATTTTTCTGAGCTTGCTTTGCTCAAATGATGTTTTTTGCCTTAACTTAATGTAATGGTAATCGTTTTCTTCTTGATTTCAGTCTGATGTTTCTGTTGAAGCAGAAACAGGTAAAATGTACAGGTTAAGTTTCCTAGATAGAGAGGGTAATTCAGTGGTTGTAATGAGGCCAACAAAGCAGGTAAGAACTCAACATGTTTAAAATTGTCATTTGCTTCTCCTCTTTCATTTTGGGAACAGTTTGTCTCTAGCTTCCTTGGCCCAGAACTAGAAGTCACCTGTACAATGTTCTCGTACTATTTCAGAATACAACGTCTCACGAAGGGCAGTTGCGGCATCTTATATACACTTTGGAGAATGCAATCCTCAGCCTGCCGGAAGGTCAAGACAAAATGGTGTGGCTGATAGACTTCACAGGATGGACACTTGCCCATGCAGCCCCCATAAAGACTTCGAGAGAGAGTATGAGTGTACTGCAAAACCATTACCCGGAGAGGCTTTCAATTGCATTTCTGCTCAATGCACCCAAAGTATTTGAGGCTTCGTTTAAGGTGTAGGCTTTGAACATCACCCCTTTCATAAGTAGTGCTGTACGTCTGGTTTTATTCAGGAATTAATTAAAACATATCTTGTCAGTATGAAAATTTTGGAACTTAAATGTTTCAAATGCTTTCAGGTTCTCAAACGATTGGTTGACCCGAAATCAGTCAAGAAACTGAACTTTGTGTACACGGAGAATGAGGAGAGCATGAAGACGATGTATGAGCACATAGATCCAGAAGTCCTTCCGGTAGAGCTTGGAGGGAAGAACAGTGTGGTGTACAACCATGAAGAGTACTCCAAGCTGATGAAAAAAGATGACATCAAAATGGCAAGCTTCTGGGGAGCAGATGTACCGCTGTCGTCTCTAGTTGTTGCTAAAGCAAGTTGAGTAGCATTACCCAGCCATTATTATGGATCTGATACAGCTCTGGAATAGGAACAGATAGATAAATAGAGGAGGAGTGGTATTGTTTGGATAAATAAAATTTACTCCGGAATTTCCCACTTGAATGTTACACAACCATGTATTGCTTTTCATCCCCAAGTAAGTGATTTCACAGGAAAAAGAAAATCTCACATGGACAAGAACTAGACACTAAAAAATATTACCTAGTACTCCCTCTGTTCCACAATATAAGCCTTTTTAGCAAGCTAGTTTAGGTTGCTAAAAGTTTTACATTATGGAACAGAGATAGTAGTATTATTTTTGTTCTATCTGAATTTTATACGCTCAGTTTGCTACAATGTAATTGATGTTTCTGTAATTAAGATCTCTTTCTACCTTCTGCCTAATGATTTTCACTCGTTAAATGGGGACTTTTTGCACGAAACAAGGATGGTTAGTGGGAAACTATTTGTTTATTTATCTTTCTATTTTCTTATGAAAAACATAGTTACTTCATAACTTCATCTTGACGTTGTAGATGTTAGCAATAATCTTGATTACGCCAATTTCCAAGATGTGTTGGATTGGACGTGAAGTCTTGGAATCGTGTTCTAGTTTTTTTTTTATTGAGTTTTATGTTCTAGTTTAATTAGGTTTCTAATTTGGTAGGTTTGCATGTAGTAGTACTATACACGGTCATGTAACGTGCGAGTACTACCACTATATCAATTTAGCTGCCCCGAGCGCTCAATGGCATAATCAGGGGTGGGAAATTGGGAAGAAATCATCCGTTCCGTCACTGGACATAGAACTTTTTTTTCTTCAAGTGGATACTTAAACGCTTTAGTTACACCAGCAGAGTTGAGTCCGTAGTCTACTCTCACCTGAAGTACTAGTCATGGTCCGAGTTTGTTTAGTACTTTCTCTGTTCAAAGATAATTGATGTTTCAGATTTGTCTTATGTCTTCTCTAAGTTTGACTGAAATCATAGAAAAATGTTTCAGATCTACAACGTCAATTCTATATAGTATGAAAAGTATGATGACTGTAATAAAATTAATTTGGTGTTTGAGATATTAATAATTTCTATAAACTTGGTCAAGCCTAAAGCAGATTGACTTGCGACAAACTTAGAGCTTGAATTATTTTGGTACAAAGGGAGTACATGATGAAGGTTGTTCATCGCAACACCGTGACATTGAGAAAAAATACAAGGATCAAGGGCTTCATTTTGAACCTTCAAATTAAGCACTCCCATACCTCCTTTATTTTTGGGTCTATAAACTGTATTCCAAGCAATTAGAGGATTATAGTGATCTCCATTCTACGTTTTGTTTCTCCATGGGCAATGATCAAGAATCTTTATTGGAAATTTCAAAGCACACATAGTAAATATTGCAATTGAGGTGAGTAAAGAAATAATCACAGAGACTCTTCCACTGTACGACATCATAATAAAACTAGTTGTCAAGCTTCTGTCAATTATGTCCACGAAAGGCATCAAATCACGGACAGCTAGTTTGGTAGTCCCAAGAGGAAGGCCTAAATAAGTAAAATGCATCTTACCAGCATCATAACCCAACAGAGCAGCCACATCTAAGATTTTATGGGCAGATAAATTTATTGGAATCTTAATGGACTTGTGATAGTTGATATGTAACCCCGTGGTCTGAGCATAAGTATCTAAAATGTTATTCATGGTTTGAATCTTTGCAGGTTGGGTAGGCATAATTATGATAGTTTTTTTTTGAAACCCAGGCAAAAGCTTTGCCTTTTATATTGATAGTTATGATAGTGACATCTGCATATTGAACCATAGGAAAATCCATACCAAAATCTGTAGAGAAAGGAGCTTAAAGCTCATTATCATTAAAATCTTTATTTATTGATTAAAAACTATAGCAAATTAGTAGCCAGCACATATATAAGTGGACACAGGGGATCTCCTTGCCTTAACACCTCTCTTACATTGAAATTGTCTTCCTGAAACTCCATTAAGCAAAACAGAAGACATGTCGGTACCAAAAATCATTTCATTCCATTGCAACCACTTGGCATCAAATCCCATCTGACTCATAATTTTAATCAGTTGTATGATCAGTAGTATCAAAGACTTCTGCAAAATCCAATTTTAGTAAAATGATTTCCTTCTTGGAAGCTTCACATTGATGGGTAAATTCAAATCTCCAAGCATTCCAAACTTTGAGATAACTTCAAATTCTGAATTGTTCTGCCTTTCAAAGAACCATACTCCTTCTTGTGAACAATTTTGAGGATCACCTTTTACAGCCTATTAGCCAAAAACTTTGTTATCATTTGTAACCAACAATTTAGCAAAGTGATGGGTTTGTACTCATTATTGTCTCAGGAGAGCCAACTTTTGGAATTACCCATATTAATGCTTTCCAAGTTCAAATGCCCCTCACATAAATCATTACCAAGTTTGTCAATATCTTGCTTAAAAATAGGACAACAAATCTTGAGGAACTGCATCAGGCATGGAGCCTTATCATAAGTCATTCTTTTGACCACCTCGTCAACTTAGCGGTTGTGAAAGGAGTGGATAAACAATCTAATCCGTCTACAGGAGTGTAGGGAAGCTAAATCAAACCCCATGACAGGGTTGTGGTTAGTCCCAAGTCTTTCTTTAAATGTTCATAAATAACTTTCTCCTTATCAGAAGTGACTTGGGAGCCATCTGGCAATGTGAGCTGAGAAATAACATTCCTATTTGTCAATAGCAATGGAGTGGAAAAAAATTAGTGTTTTCATCTCCAAATTTGGTCCACCTAATTGTGCATCTCTTTCTCCAGTACTGACTCTCAAAATCTAGCAACTTTAGCAAGTGTTCCTTACTTATTTTCCTGAAGTTGGATTCAAGAAAAGTGAGACCTCTTCTATCCTCCAGGGTATCAAGTTGCAAATTGATAATCTGGATTTGTTCTTGCTCCAGAATTTCAAATCTTATCGCAATCTTTTAAATTTAGCATTAAGATTAGTTGCACTATTTTCCTTTTGTTTAGATTCGGACCAGCTAGCAGCAACTGTTTCAATAAAACTAGCATGGACAGGCCAATAATTCTCAAATCTGAAAATCTTACTAGGGGTACTAGATATTTGAATCGATACAACACAAGGAGTGTGATGAGATGTAGGTTTGCCACGAGGATTAACCAAAGAGTTAGGGTAGGAAGATGACCAATGCTAAGAAGTGAAAAGCCAATATGCATGTTGCTCTAGGTAAAAAATCGACAGTTAATTGGTATTTCAGTTAAATGATGGGCTTGAATAATATCATTGAACACAAGCATGTCATCTACATTACCATGTCGTTTATTTCTGTTGTCACGCGTCCTAATATAATTGAAGTTACCTACAATAAGCCAATTTTCTCCATCGGGAATTGCCAAGTCATACAACCAGGTCACAAATTCTTCCCTCAAATCACCAGAACAAGGACCATAGATATTTAATAGTATCCAGGAAAAATTATCATGTTTGGATGTGAAGCGCACAGATAGAGCACATGGCTGACAATGCATTACCAACCTATAAAACATAGAACTTTTCCATATAATAATTAGACCTCCAGAAGATCCATTAGAAGGAAGATAAACAAACTCATCAAAAGATTTATGACAACATGATTTGATGAAATCCACATCAAAGTAAGATTTATTAGTCTCTTGCAAGCAAACCACAACACAACCAATTCAAACTATAGCATTATAAAGAGCCAATTGTTTAGTCTTAGCATTAAGGCCTAATTTTCCAGCACAAAATAAACCATTTCCTGGGATAATTCATTACAAATAAAAGAAATTCTAAGTAAGAACATCTTCATTCTTCTGAAGGCTAGCTATTGGCTTCTTTGGAGATACTTCCTGAGGTGGCACAACACATAACTTAACCGCGACTTGCTGCAACTCCAAAATTGGAGTAGGAGGAAGAAGATTTGGAATCACTAGCAGTTGCAGCTTGCACTTGACCATCTTTGACCAGCTCCTTCTCCATAATTCTTGGAGTTCTGATGGCCTTCAGTTGGGACTTCTTCACCTTGGCATCTGTGACAAGTGGCACCCTGAAGCCATCAAAATTATTTGCTCTTTGTCTCTTCCTTACTTGGGTTGTGACAAAGGGAGCTGCATCATTCCTTTTGGAAGCAGAGGAGGCAACAAAAGTATACACTTGCTGCTCAGCTTGATGAACCGCAAGCTTAAATCTAGCGGGAGAGAAACTCTCATCCAATTCAAAAATCCTTGCAACCTTCCGTAGCGGCTGGAAGAAGGAGTCCAAGACATTTGAAGTTCTTTCCTAGATAGAACAGACACAAAATAAAACTCATACTCTGTTTGAAATGATAGTGGGCTTGGAACCATGACTTGCTTAACTAGGGCATCCACTAAGGATATCTGGGCCATAGTTTCAAGCCCAAAAGGAACAAGGCAAAAGGCCAAAGTTTGTGCAAAGTGTAGGCTGTCAATTTGCTCAGGCGGAAAGACCTTGTAAAACACACTAGAGAATTGCACCATAATATTTTCCACAATTCCTTCTGACTGGGCTACTGATAAGATAATTGCAAGCTTGAAATGGGCTACCAAATAAGTTGGATGCAGGAGGAGGAATACCAGCATCAAAACACACTCCTTGCTCAGCAAGCATAGATTGGAAGTTGACCAGAGGAGGTTTTGCCTGCTAAATATCCATGTCAGCAACCAGCGCAATATTCCCAGCATTTTCTTCTAATTCGGTAACTTGTGCCATCATATTGCAATGTTGTTGACCTTGATTATACTGATTTCCACTCCAGGGCACAATCTTTACTATCACGTTGCTCCCATTCCGTGGGTATGCTATTACACCCACACAACCATGGGGAAGAGCCTGTTGACTCTGATCGGGCAGGCGAGAAAGTCCAGGGCCAGCTACCTTTTGATACATCAGAAAATATACATTTTGCACCACATGACGCCCTTGGTGATGAGATTACCCACCGCACGGCACGATCAACACTAATGAATGTGTTGCCGCTACATATAGATACTCTGCCTTTTTCTCGACGCAAGATTATATACTATCTGGCTGGGCAGGGGGTTCGCCTTTGATACGGTCTCTGTACGGTGCAACGCACACAATGGCAGAATCTAGCCTCACCCACGGCCTCCACCTGAGCTGCCAAGCTATGAATCCTCTCTCCACTCGATATTCTTCATTGTTGTTTAGCCGAATGATGGGTTGCACTCTTGTTGTACTCAAATCCACGAAGAAAACCTGGTATCCCTCTAACAGATAAATCATTTCAGGAACACTGAAAGGTGAACAAACAAGATCTCCGGAACTATTCGCTTAAGTGCCATTGCATGGTAACTATCATCGGCCCACGTCTTGAACAGTGGCAACTCATATCTAGGCACCGATGGCTTGCCAGATTCAGCTGTAAAACTCTAAGCTCTAATCACAATACTAGTGCCGGCTCCTTCTAGAATCAGAAATCACAGATTATCTGTGTTGACGTTCACACAGCGGCTCTTGCCGAGGTCTTCCTTTTAGCACTTATCCACCATCAATGTTGCAGCCGTCCGGCAGTGGGAAGCAAGACAATACAGGCTTATCAGCCAAGGGATCGCAGCTAAGCACACCAGACGTCAGACTGAACCACCACATTTTGTTGTGAAGAGAAATCACAATGTGCCCGCGCTATGGTCCAAAATCCGCAGGACAAGTTAAGTCCTTCTCTACGGCGTGAGCAGGCTGACTGTAAGACAAAGCAGTCTCGTCTGAGTATTCTCGCCCCATCTGGTTTGCTCGAGATCGACAACAACAAAGTTGTCCTGTCCAGCGAGTATACCGATCATCACTACTATATATAATAGCTTAAAGGATCCGCGCACTGTAGCGTGCTACAGTAGCACAGTAGCTACAGTTCGGCGCTACAGTAGAATTCCTTTTTTTCGGGTGTTTTCCAAGAAAACCCTCTACAAATTAGAAAATGCGCCTCTGTCCACAACTCCTCACTGACAGAAACTTACTAAACCTGTTTACGATTCCAAAAAAATACACGGACTTTTGTGCAAAACCGTCCGCAAAATCCCCCCTCCCTCTTTCTCTCTCGCGCGCGACGCGGAGGTCGTCGGCGCCGCCGACGCGCTGTGCCATCGCTCCACTTCTCCTCCTTCAGATCGAGGCCCACAGCGACCTCCGCCGCCGCGCCCTCTCCATCCTCGCCGAGGAACGCGTGGCGGGACGGCCGGAATCGCCGCCACACCACCATGGTTCATCTCGACGTCCGCCGCCGTGGAATTGCTCGCCGCCGGCGATTCCGGCAACCAAATGGTTCGCCGCGCCACCCGTTCGACTCGCCTCCACGCCGGCGCGCAGATCCGCCCGCTCCCAGCCTCCCGCGCGTTCGCCGCTGCCCGGGCGCGAGCTCGGCAGCTCCGGCGTCTCCGCCGCCGGCTGACGTCACCAAACGACGTCAGCCCGGGCCCACCTGTCAGCATTCTAGCATTTACGTACAGAATTTCAAAATTAATAAAAAATCTGACATGTGGGACCCTCCGTCAGTTTTCAAATAATTACTGAAAAATGCTGCCAAATTGTGAAATTCATATCTTTCAAACCATAATTCAAAATTGCATGCAAATTGTAAAATTCATATCTTTCAAACCATAATTCAAATAAAACAACTAATATACCAAGATTTTCAGAAAATTAAAATCTTTACATCTAACACATTTCCGAGCATCATTAAACAACTATAATTCCTGCTTAATTAAAACAACTAGAATATCAAATATAACATTTGTGAAAATGACATCTCACCTCCATTTAACCCCATCTTTGTATTTGTTTTTTTTTTGTTTTTTTTTCTTTTGTTTTGCAGTAAAACAACATTGGAATAATGATCAAGAAGATGAAAAATAATTGCAAGACATTTTAGCTTGCAAAACAATTGTAATTTCCCTTTTTAAATTCCAGTTTGTTCAAATAGAGTTGTAAAAAAACATTGAAATTCAATCTTCGTATTGTTTTCTTTTACTTTTTTGCTTTTCTTTTCATTTGCAATAAAACAACATTGGAATAATGATCAAAAAGAAGAAAAATAAATGCAAGACATTTTAGTTTGCAAAACAATTCTAATTTCCCTTTTTCAATTCCAATCTGCTGTAATAGATTTGTAAAAAACATTGAAATTTGTGTTCAACCAGTAAAACAATTGGTCTGTCTTCGCAATAACTCCATAAGTTGTAATATTTATTGTACAACTTGAATTATTCCAAAAATTAATAGAACATTTACATAACTGTTATTTTTGCTACTTTAATGTTTTTATTGCATTTGATAGTGTCACCGCCCACTTTTAACACAAAAGTTGCACCAAAGATACGTTGCGCACAAAAAAATGCAAACAATATATCAAATTTTTCCAAATTCACCAAATTTTCAGTCTTCCCACACAAAAAAAAAACATTACACAAACTTCAAAATTTAAGAAATTTTAAAATTTAAGACATTTTCAAACGTTCCACACAAACTAATAAATGTCCATTTTATTGAATATTTGTTGCATTATTTTTCCAGCTATTTTTTCTATTTTCCCGCTGAAAAAAGAAAAAAAAGGATTTCAGCATTTTGAACCCGACGGGTTTCCAGCTATTTTTTCTATTTCTACAAATACCCTCACAAAAATAAATGCTGATTATTTATGCCATAAATTCAAATTTAAAATTTACATATTTCAAAATTTTAAATATCTTCGAAATCTACTCGTTTTACAAACGTAAAAATAATTCGAACCTGAAAAACACCCCAACTTGAACAATTTTCAAAAACTAAACAATTCTTAAACGCAAACTTCTTTGAATTTCACTAATTTTCAAACCTACACAATTTTTAAATGTGCACCAAATTTAAATTTTATTTACTTCACGAACGCGGCATTGCCGCGCCAAGTTCTCTAGTATTATGGACACTCGGACAGTCATCGACGAGGTGCTCGGCGATGAGCCACTCCCCGTCGTACTCGTCATGTCGTGGTTGGCACCGACAGCGAGGTGCTGGAGGTGCTCGTGGATGACACGCTCGTAGACGGGTTTGGTGCGGACGCCGATGTTCTGGAGATCCTCGTAGATCACGCGCTCTCCATCGCGATCGACGACATTGATATTCTAGATGCCCTCAACGATGATGCTTTCGACAACGGAGTCGGCGCCGAGCCGAGGCTCTGGAGACGCTCGGCGATGGCGTGCTCCCCATCGCGGTCAGCCATGACATTATGTTCTAGATGCCTGCAGCAGCGTGATTCGCTTCCCATGTTGCGTCGTCCACGCTGAGGGTTTGGCCCGTGGAACGCAGGCAGGGCCGGTCCAAGCACAAATTAGGCCAGGGGCAAACTGAATATTATAATTTGTACTGAATTAAAAAAATTGAAAAAAAATCACGCTACAGCATTTACGCTATAAATTTACATTATTTATTCGTAATATTGACCATATAGAAATGCTACTAAGTTTTGTTGTAATGTTCCTTTTTTTAATAATTGTAATGAATATCTTAAAATAAATTTGATTCTCATAGTTAAATTATACTCCCCTGGGTTCCACAATATAACTCATTTTAGCAAACTAGTTTACCTTGCCAAAACGGCTTACATTGTGAAACATAGGGTAGTAGTTTACATCAAAATTTTGTTTTCAAATTATGTTTCAGCAATTGTATAAACTATATAGTTTACACTTATTCATAGTTACAATATCTAAAGATTATAACCTACTCCCTCCGTTTCTAAATGTAAAATATTTTAGTGTTTTCCAGATTCACATGTATTTAGACACATTTTAGTGTTTATGTTCAACCATTTCATTCTCTATCTACTCAACATGTGAAATACCTAAAACAGGGAGTAAGAAATATCGCAATATTGTTTTCTAGTACCCCTCCGATCGTAAATGGTTGACATAGATTTATCCAAATATGGATGTTTCTTCACACTACAGTACGTCTAGATACATCCATATTAAGACAAATATGTGTCAATCATTTCTCGACGTGGGCCCTCCTTCTCTTAGGGCCCAGGGTGGGTGTCCTATTTACCCGACCTATGGACCGATCTTGTAGGCAGGTCACGCTGACTATGGTTGCGTCACCACAGTCGTAGAGATCATGCGCGGACCTGCCTCCTCGGCTCTCGCACAGAGGTTGAAGATGCCGGTGGGCTCCATGACGGCTTTGTAAAGTCAGTGGGCGGAGACGGCGGCTCGCACGGCCAAAACTGTATGCAATGGGGGCGTCTGGTATGAAATCTTCACATCAAAAGCATCTTGCTCCAACCCTAGAATGATGGGCCTTACTTTGGTGTACCTTCAAGTATCGTTCACAGCGCCGCCTCCTCCGCCATGGCTAGAGAGGAGGCGCGGTTAGGGGATTGGGGGAATGGTGGTGATAGAGTGACAGAGATAGTTAAGGTGTCAGGAGTTTTGCAACAAATTTTGACACAAAGAATCACTTAGGTGAGTGAAATGCTGAAAACGATCACCTCTTAAACGAATTGGCAAAACTATCATGGCGGCACGCCAACAAAGCAACACGTGAAGCCTGCCGCCGTAGACCGAGACTGCTGCTCTCTTTTCCCATTCGTAATCTTCTCTCCGTTTCGAAGTTGTGCCCGGCCATGCACTATGTGGTGCCGAATCAAAGCCAAATGTGTCAGAGCTGAGCATCGCTATAGTTTTGCTACTATGTTGGCATCGCTTCTCTGTGGGGCCACAATGCATGTGTGCAGCATGCAATCATTATTTTATCAACTGCTCTCTCTCCCTGTCATGTGGACCTACTATGTGGCTGCTCATAGATTGATTCCTTTGAGTTGAACCAAGTTGTTGGTTCACTTCTTTTATCTGACAACATGAGTCGATGCTGTGCTATGTATAGAACCGAACCAAAGGCAGGAGAGAGTGTGTATGGTTCGCTTTTTTTTGCACATAGTGCATGGTCAGGTGGGGCTGAAAAGTAGACGGAGGACTCTACTGACCGTCCCCTCAAAAAAAAAAAAAAAAAAAAAAGACTCTACTGACCGTTTTTATCAACTTCTAATCACATTGCCAGACGGGGCCCAGTCGGAACCATATTGGACTTTGGACAGGAGTGGGCATGTGACTTGGACCCTGGTTAGCGTCCGATCATAGCTCAACGACCAAGATTAAAATCTTCGTGGCCAAGAAAGAAATATTGTATACTTTCAACTTGCAAGACACACCCGTCAAAAAAAAAAAAAAAACTTGCAAGACACACACCCTTCGTATTAGACTACTTTTTTCAAAAATATAAGGCTGGGTTACCCGTCGGTTTTGCTGGCTAGAGAGGAATTTGGTTTTCCTTCATCCACAATAAAAAACAAACCACTACTCCCTCTGTTCTGTTTCTGATATTTCATATGTAAACTGTATACGAAATGAGTGATGAATATTACACACTAAAATATAGTTAGATAGATAATTAATGTGAATCTGAAAAAATATAACATCTTATATTTCGAAATGAAGGAAGTAATAATCAGTTAACGTTCCCTTAAAAACAAGTAATTTTTTTATTTTGGAAGTATAAACGACTAAAAAACTTTGCATATAGAATCAAATAAACATGGGCTCATTCCACCGTCTGGTCTGCTAGCAGCTATAGCTCTCTCTGTCATGTCAACTTGATGTTTTTGGCATTTCAGTTTTTTTTTGAAACACGGTACAGACGCATACGCTCACATACACGCGTATACATTCACCACTATGAACGCATACACGTATATTCTACCCATGTGAGCAACTCCGAAATACTGAACAGACGGATTAGAGATTGACGAAATCACCACGGACGTCTCGTTGTCGAGGGGAACATCACCTCGCACTGAAGAAAATTCCGTCTAAATGAAAAACACCACCGTCAAATCTGGGGTTTAAACTCTAGTGGGCTAGGGGTATAACCACCCTACTAACCATCCAACCACAGGTTGGTTCTCATTTGGCGTTCCATCTTATGATACGAGGCCAAGCATATGTATTCTTTTACCCTACCACGTTACTTGCAATATATTTATGCTAGTAGGGGACAAATAATTAGGTAACGGCGGTGAGCTACCGCATCGGCATTTAGTCCGCGGGTGACCATTCATGTCCACGCGGAAGGAGTCAGAAGAGTGCGGCGGTGAAGGCGTGGCGCCGCGAGCGAGCGGGCCCTCTGGCAGACCCCGGTGAAGCGGTGCCCTCCGGCAGCGCCCAGACCCCCAAGGGTAGCTCGTATCGCTGACGCCATTTAGATTTATGTGTAGGGTATTCGTCGACGCCCGGACATTTAAATATCTATTTTAAATCTGTTTAAAATCTTGATTAACTAGGTGCGCAGGTGCTAGCCTCCTTGCGCTCTCAACCGGCCCCATAAGCATGACATTACCTCCTCCCACACTTACTTGGCCTCTTATAAACGACGATGGTGCCAAGCGTGTCGGTCGGGATAGCGTGCAAGATCACCGCAAGCGGCACCTTTGTCGTCGCGAGATCGTCTCGATGGCATCCCACTTGCATTGTGTGGACGATGGGGTTTCCCAGAGAATAATTTTATGAGACCTGGGCTACAAATTCACCCCCGTGGACCAACTCTAGGAATTGACACGTGGCATGCGTGTCAGTTTAGATATAAAAATAGACAACCAGATTTTGTACTATTTCTCTCTCCTTGACACGTGTCAATTATTAGAGTTGGTCCACAGGGATAAATTTGGAGACCAGGTCTCATAAAATTATTTTCCGGGTTTCCCTGCTTTGTGCGCTTATTTTTGCCATGATTGTTCTCATCCCAGGTAATGTATGATTTTTGGACCCGTTTATTTCTTATAAATTAGGTCAACTCTACAGCATATGAATTGCAGCATGCCCTACCATGTTCGAGAAGTTTCTTGAGAAAAATGTATCCCAAAAATCTAAAGTGTTAAATGGTATGAGAATGAAAATAGGATGTCATTTTTTGCGTACTATTTAAATAAAATGAAGTGTTACAGTTTTAAACACCCACATGCTTCTATTGAAAACCTATTCATCCCATTCTGAACGACGGGTTTGGAGTAGGAAAGAAGGAAGACCTCACCAGATCCATTTGGCGGCCACTGCCTTGCTTTCAAATCTGGAGAAGCGAGTGATTTCAGAATGGGATGTCCCCAGTTTGATCCCGAGTGATGTAGGCCACCCACCTGCCACTCCTCCACAACGATCGACGGCGAAATCTGATTTTAATGTTTCAGGTCCAAAGCTTTATGTCGATGCGGCGTGGAAGCTGAACAAACACTCTGGACGACGGCAAAATAAGGCGGGACTGGGCGTGTACTGTCATTTCGGGGAGGATCTTGATATCTTTTTGCAGGCTTCAAACCCGTCAGTGTCCTCTGCACTCGCTGCTGAGGCACAAGCTCTCCTGTTGGCGGCGAAGTTGGCGACTGCTCTGCAGCTTTCTTCGCCAACATTTTTCACAGATTGTCTCAGTCTAGCTCGGGCGGCCGCTGCTTCTTCGATCACTGCAGACTCGATGCTTTGGGAGATCAGGAACCAAATTGTTGAGTTTACCAACTGTTCCAGGAACCTTCACGCTAACATCTACCACATTTACAGGGACATAAACGGAGTAGCCCACTGCTGTGCTCAACAGGCAATAAGATCCACCGGATCTGAGCCTATTTTTACATGTTCTAGTTCAGCTCATAAGCAGGATTCTTGCCCGACTTTAGCTGCCATTTCCAATCTTAAACTGCCAGGCACTGTACTGAACTCTGTATTCTGCTTCTAAGCTGAATGAATTTGGCGCCTCAGGCGCCTCCCCCTGTTCAAAAAAAAAAAAAAAGGAGCAACAACTCTCATTCTATGAACTGTAGGTATTTGTGCGTAACATTGCAGCGAACCTGATAGATCGTGTAACATGAGGGAGGTAATGAGGTAGGTAGCGAAAATGAACTCCACGGGGAAGGCTTGCTAAACAGAGAGACGTTTTTCCCTCATGCATGCACTGAACTCTGCATGCTGTCTGATAACTGGTATCGGTGCGAGCTAGTTATATACTCCCCGGCGACATAACTATAATAATTTCGAACTTCATCAAGTACACAAGCCTTCTAGCACTCTTTCGGACCGTGGTGTGGTGCTACAATAGGTTCTGAAACTCTGAAATTGACAAAGGCGCTCCGTCTCTAACAACAGGAAGTCCAACAGGAAGCAATACTACCGGTGTTACCTGAAATTCACGGTGACTAGAGGCAACTAAAGCACTAGTACCAAACCTGCAACGACTTGATTCATGGCAGCTAGTGAAATAAGAATTGCGTCATGGAGCACCAACAACTCGTGGACACGCGTCGTGGTGGAGTGGAGCCGCCGCATAGCGAGCGCGGTCGCGGTGCACACCGGCGCCTGCCTGCATCGTCAAGGATGACAGACAGCTAGCGACACAGGCCAGAGAGAGAGAGATGCGGTGGCCGCGTGACGGAACTTTGCCACGTGCCAACACGCAGTCCCAACAAAGTCCCCGTACGACGACCATCACTGGAGTCGTCTGACCGCCCATGGCACTCGTCGCCGGTGTCCCTTTCGAGTTCAAACTGGCGTACTACGTGCTCACTGCTGGCAGACTCGATGCCATGCCTACAGACGCAGCAAGTAGTGCCAATCAAGATCCACTCCATCCTTGGTGTTCGAGCTTCTGCCCGGAAAAGGACACATCATGGCTAGCTGAGCCGCCCATGGTTGGCATAGACGACGCAGAACTTACGCCGGCACCCTGCTCTGTCGGCCGCAGACGAGCGACGAGGCCTGTGTTACGGTAGCAGCCGGCCGCCCGCCACCGTCGCCAATGCGTGGTGTACGACTCCGCTTCCGATTCCGATTCCGATCGCGTTGATCCTTAACCGAGTCGGTATCTTCTGTCCTCAATAAATTCTTCTTGCACGGAGGGATCAGATCGAGCAGATCAGCAAGGAGCCAAGGACCCAAGCGATCGCCGCACAGAGCAGAGCAGGGCAGGCGTCAGGAGTAACCAGGGAGCCGGCAGACCTGACGCATCGGCTACCCGAGGACATGCTCGGGGCCGTCCTCCGCCGCCGCACGACCTCGCGGCGGCTCGCTGCGTCTGCCAGGCCTGGCACGCCGTCATCGACGCCCTACGTCTGTTGGATCTCTCCCCGCCATCGCTGGCCGGTCTGTTCATCAACTACCAAGACCTCGATATCTCCGAGTTCTTCTTCCGGCCGCCCCCGAGAGACAGCACAGCGGTCAGCGGCAAGCTCTACCACTACGTGCCCGCCACAAAACACGAAGATATGATGGTCCAGGGTCACTGCAATGGCCTCCTCCTCTTCAGGACTTGCGTGGTCAACCCCGCCACACGACGCTGGGCACCATTGCCGCCGCTGCCACCTGACGTGGCCACTAATCCACGCTATATACTGTTTGACCCTGCCGTCTCACCACACTATGAGGTGTTGATAGTCCCACCTCTTCCGCGGATCGACAATGGGTTTGAACTACAACTGGAATGGCCTCCGTCGTCACTTCCGATGCACTTCTTCTCTTCAACAACAGGGATTTGGGAGGAGAAATCGTTTGCTCGACGAGGGATGCCATAGGGACTGTCGCCCATCTGCGGCAGCTAGTGGAGCCGTTCTTCATGCGAAACAACTCTGCCTACTGGCGTGGACAACTTTACGCGCTCAGCCAATTTCTTATGAGGTGCGAATGAACTGATACCATTTTTTGCCTGTTCTCTAAAAAACTGCTACCATTTTTTTACTAAGATTATATTTTTTGCTAACCCTCTCAGCACTGTGGTTTATTGATATCATTTTATTGTCAATGATTCTGTTTTCGATAGAATATCATTATCAAGCTGCACATACCAAGCAATTGAACTGCCTTTAGATATTGGTACTGACGACCAAGAGTATTACCTTGGAAGATCAGAGAAGGGGGTTTACTTTGCATCAATTGATCATCAATGTCGGCTTCGAGTCTGGATCCTCAATGAACTGCATGGAGAGATCGAGTGGGTGCTCAGGCATGATAACAATCTTGATTACATGTTGTCATCCGGAATATATGATCCAAAAGTTCAAGGACCCTGGATTTTAGAAGATATCAACTATGGTTCTTATAATTCTACTTCTCCAATCGATACCAAAGGAGCAGAAGAAGAAGAAGAGGAAGATAAATTCGAATGGAACTCAGACAATGAGAATACTCTTAACACCAGACTCGGAGCTGAAAAGTACTACAATATTTACAAAACTATTTTCATCCTTGGATTTCATACTTACAAAGAAATCATCTTTCTGAATCAGTCAGTATTTAGAGGATTTGCATATCATCTCAACAGTTCAAAGATTGAAGACTTGGGAAACATCTTCCCAAAAGATTACGCTTCGATGGGTACTATGATAAAAGAATCTTTTCCATACACACCCTGTTGGATTGGGAAATTACCTGGCAGCATTTAATTTACAGTTTGTAAGGAGTTCTATTGGGAAGTAATACAAGTTATATCGATTTTGTTCTAAGAGAAATTTAACCATTTTCTATTCCAAAATATGCTTATTTTGTTTTAATTCATACATAACACCGACGAAAGTATGAGTAATTTCGAAAGGATGAGAGAATCTTCCATTCCTAAAATAAAAGAGATGTAGGATTAAGATTGTGGGCAAAGATCGAGGTTGTTCTATAGTTTTGTCTGTAGGGGGTAGTGTCTTAGAGCATCTCCACTCGGCCCCCAGCGCCCCCCATGACCCCTTTTTTTGCGCCGACGGCCGAAATAGCGCCCGTTTTCTCCCACTCGCCCCCCCCCCCCCCCCCCCCAAGAGCCCAAATAGCGCCGGTTTGGGCCGAAGTTTCATCCGGCGCACCCAGCTAACCCAGCGCGATGGGATTCGCTTGGGGACGCCGGCGGAAGAGAAAGTGCGCGTGGGCCAGCTCTGTCGATGAAACATCACCTTTTCCCAGCTCGAACCCTCCCGCACCACCTTTCCCCTCGCTGCCATGCCGACGCCGGCACTACCCCTCGCCGCTCCGCCGCAAACTAGCTGATAGGAACTAGCGCCACCACTACCCGCATCGCCGCCGGTACCCCCTCTCTCCGCCGCCGCATAATCGCCGCATCCAACCTCCTCGGGCAGCTTCTCGCCCACCACGCCCGCGAGGTGTTCGACGTTTTGCCTGGCCGTCCAATGGACTCCGACGACGAGGAGATGCTCGCCTCCCTGCTGGAAGACGAAGCCGACGACGAAGAGCACATGATGGCCCTCGTCTGTCTGGCCAGGCCGGTCGCAAAGGAAGCAAAGCCTCGGCACGGTGGCTCGGCGCCAGGACGCCGCAAGAGTAGGCCGAGGCAGCGGCTGGAAGGCATTTGGTGCGCTCCAATCTCGATTTGTTGTTGTCCGATACCCCGCTCTAACTTGGTCGAAAGATCAGATGTGGGGGTTATAAACTATTGTGTGATCTCGCACAACATGATCATTGAGAGCGAGCAGAATGCCCCGGTGCTTGACCCCGAACCATATTACCGACAGGGTCCTCTTGCAGATGTCGATCACCAGATGCCAGCAACATGGGGTTCCTTTCTGGTTATGCGTCAGGAGATTCGAGACCCACTGACTCATCCACACCTGCATAACGATCTGGTAGAGCACTTGTGGAGGCGCAAAGGCAACATCAAAGCCTAGTTTCAAAACATATTTGTGAACTATTTATGTATGTTGACCTATTTGTATGTTGAACTATGTGTGTATGTTGATTTATTTGTGTTCATTTGCATGTTGGTGAAGTACTTGTTCATTTTCGGCGCAAAAACGGCGCTATTTTGGCTCGACTTGGGGGCGAACGGCTGAGAAACGGCGATCCCCCCAGGTGGACCAAAATAGCACCGTTTTTGCGCCGCTCTTACACTGAAGCCTACTGTGGACACTTTTGTCTCCAGGTCTCCATTCATGTTGGGTCAACACCCTTGGTCCCACAATGTTATTCTAGGAACCTGGTATTATGCGCCTCTCATGGGCAGAGTTACTTGTGCGTCTCTACAGATATGTGAATAGCAGCTGGAGCACTTATGCAGTCCAGTGAGATTTTTCCGGTCAAGATAAACCCTGATATTGGTGGTTGTAGGTAGCAAATCTAGCTGATTTTCTCGAGGTAGTTTAGTTCTTCATGTGACAAATTACTTGCATTTGTGTAAGCAATGAGACTAGATGTAGACTTGTTCCCTGAAAAAGGAAAAAAATGTGGACTTGTAAGTTCATAGTCTTTACTAATACGAATGATGAGCAAGGTTATCCAATTGTTATGATTCAAGTAGAGGAAAATGCTTCCTTTTGTAGTACATCAGTGATCAATATGATTTAGGAATGAAGTTCCAAATTTCGGAAGAAATTAGGATAAGATGCATCTTTTCTGTTACGTGCTTGTGATCTTCTGTTTTGAAGATTACCCCATAGGCTTTATTAAATTAAAGCAGAGCGAGCCTCGCCTTTTATCTAAAAAAGATTACCCCATAAACTTCGTGCCCAAACAGAAGTTTTTCTACATCATGCAACCTTTTTGAAATAAACAGACGGTCTGAAAGCTAACCCTTCAGCAGTGTTTCTGAAAGCTTTCATCATTATTGTATACAGGTTTAATACATTGAGGAGAAAATTAGACAAAGTTAAGTACTTAAGTTTTGGATTCCCACTCTGCAAGATTGACTGCATTGTTGCAAGAATAACGAACTTAAGGTAGATTTTTTCTCAAAGTTGCTGACTATTTATTAACATCGAGAGAATGTACAACTTCCGTCTTCCTTTCTATGTTACTTCATCCCTCACCCTCCTTTTGGCTAGGAGGTGGTACGATGTTGCAGCCTCCTACATGGTCAGGAAGTGATTCACCGGCACCCGTATGCTTTAATTTCAACAACCAACGCGCAAAGTAGAGTGCCTGCAACAAGCCCCGATGGAGGCAAGGTACTCATCGACCCGGTAGTAGGGCTATACCCGACACTGAAATGCGTAGACAAGACCATCCGGAGAGGACGAGGCTGGCATCCAGAACTCCAGAAGAGTAGTCGATGCCATCAGACCAGTTCTTTCCGAGTTAGTCTTGTGTACAAACGGCTTGAGCTGGAGCTATCATAGACAAACAGTAGCGGAAAGAAGCTCGTGGGAAATGCAGTCCAGTTCTTTTCGGCTGCAAAGCTTGTTTAGGTTGTTTGATGAAAAGTCTATAATAATTTTGAACGAGTTTATGATACCTAACTCATATTTTGTCAATTCTTACTGTTCACAAATTCAATCCCGAACATCCAAAAGTGTTAAATGTTACAGTGAAAATAGGATGTCATTTTTTGCGTACTATTCAAAAATGAAGGGTGTAAGAGCATCTCCAACAGGCGCCCAACGCGCTGTCGCGGTATAATTTTTTTACAGCGCCAAAATAGCCGTTTCGCGCGCTGGGCGCATGTTTCGCTTTAGCAGCCGCGCTATAATTTGGCGCGCCGCTGTCGCGCTTCACCAGGCGCGGTAGAATGCAGCGCGCGAGCAGCCGGTGGTAGGCAAATATGCAACCAATATGAAACAAATAAAATGATTTCAAACACAAAATAAACAAAATCATGACTTGAGCAACATATCATAGTTCAAATTCATGACATAGCTCAAATTCACCAAAGCACAAACAAGTTCATGACAACATAGTTCACCGCCGCCGCCGTCGTCGTCGCCAACGGCCGCTTGGCGACGGATTTGCGCGGCTGCGCAGCGGGCGGCTGAGGAACGCCGACGGAATTCGCCCGCGGCGCCATGAAGAGGCCGCGCGCGAGACCGATGGACGGAGTTGGGGTGGCGCCGGTGGCGGAGGTGGTCAATCCCGCGCTAGGGTTTGCGGCGGCGCCGGCGGCCGAGGGGTCGTGGCTGTAGGGAGGGGTCGGGGGAATGTCGGAGCGGCCGTCCATCGCCGGAATTTCCCCGGCGGCGGAGCGGGAGGGGCGCAGGCGGGGCGAGGGCACGAGCGGCGTGAGATTTCAGATCGGCGGTTGGTCACTCGCGCGCTTTTCCCTTTCGTCCCGCGCGCTGGACTGGACGCCCCAAATATGATGTGAAAAGTCCCGCTTCGTCCAGCGTGTTGGACGCTTTTTTCGCGCGCGCGGGTTTATGCAGCTGCCGCTAGAGGACTGGATTCGGCCGCGCGCGCTATATTGGTGGTTTATTCGGCGCACGGCTTTTTAAGCGCCGCTGTTGGAGATGCTCTAAAATTTGTTCCTAACAAAAGGTGCAAGACGGCAACACACATGAGCTAATTCTCGTGCATGAACCTAGACATTGAACGTAACATTTTATTTTAGGTATAAGGTGATCGTATCCACCGTCCGAATAGATAAAAGAGATGACCCAGTTTATAAGGTGAACGTAACATTGCACTTGCACTGATCATCACCTGATAGATCGTTCTAACATGAGGAAGGTGAGAGACGTTTTCCCTCGTGGACTGAACTGTTCTGCGTGCTACGTATCTGATACCTGGTATCAGTACAAGGGGTAAGAGGGAGGAAGAACATTAGCAAAATGAAGAGCGGGAGTGGTAACCCACCATATAGAAGGAGGCAAGAAATAAAACACAAGGAGAAAGATAATGTGACGTTGTAAATGTATATGCACTAGAACTTTTATCAATGAACATTTCTTACTAGCAATAAAAAAAATTACCAGGTACTTGAAATGCAAAAAATGAAGCCATTTGCGCTAGGAAGGGATCGAACCTTCGACTTTTTGTTTAGGAAACAAATGCTCTATCCACTGAGCTACAAGCGCTATACACTAGAGAATTCCTGCTAGCGCTATTGGGCTGGGCCAGAATACCACAAACAGACATTTGCAGTTTTGGCCTTTTCCGGTAGGTCGCTATCCCATTTGGCCTTTTCTCAGGGCTTGGTAATGGGCTGGGATGCGTTTCTCTCCAGCCAAATGACAACGCATAAGCCTAACTTGAACTTCTCTCCAAAAAAAAACCTAGATTGAACTGACAGCCCGTCAAACTTGCACAGAAGAAAAAAACTATTTGCAAGACGACGAATGCAACGAACATTTTTTGCTATGATCAAAATGAAACAATCAATTACAAGGAGAAAAAGAATCAGCTCGACATTTTTTCTTTAATCATGAGAAGGGATGAAAAGAAAAGAAAGATGGTGGAGAGAAACCACAGTCACTCCACCATCGTCCAGACATTGCTAGTGCACCATGCAGGGTACACCAACCTCCATACATACGATCACCTCACACTCCAACCCAAAAAATGGTGCCTTGGCGACAGTATGCTATATTGCTTGTGAAGTCATTGGCAACAGGCGAATTCGCCCTCTGGCTTTTCAGCTGAAAGAATTTAATCACACACTTGCAGCAGAGCTTCAACAGAGCCACCTCTGTTAACCCAAAGGATCACAAAGAAGAAACAATGCAAGATCCTTAATCCTCGGTGTCACGAGAGCCAGATGGCTCGGGGAAGATCTCCTTAGATTGCCTCCTGCGGGAGGAGGAATGTTCGCCGTTGCTCCCTCCAGATGATTTGATTGTCTCTGAGCGTTTAAACATGTTGTCATCCCTTGAAGGACCTATCTCAGAGCTATGCCGCCAACTGCCAAAGAATGCAGCATTCCACGAACCCCTTGAAGATGTTGCTCTCAACCTGGCCGAGCTAGAGCCATTGTCTTCCCTTACCACTTTCAAGGGATTCTCGAGTGCTTTTAGGATGTATTTCATTGGTGGGCGTTTCGAAGGCCTAGGATTCAAGCAAGACTTCGCGACAATTGCCATTGCCCAGACTTCCTCCAAATGATCCTCGTCAATTATGAGGGATGGATCAATGATTTTGCTCATGAGCTCTTTCTCATAAATGTTGATGTACCTCAGAGTGTTATCAAGCCAATCACTTGTTGTACTGTCCCTTGATGCACTGATACCAAGTCTCCCTGTCACCAGCTCTAGCAAAACTTTTCCAAAGCAGTAGACATCATATGAACATGTCGCAGATGGAGAACCTGTTTACAGTAGACAATGGTGTCATGTTAAAAAATATTAAGAGGCAATAGGGCCTAAACTTAAGAGATGTTGTCAAGGCTGAAATGCTTGAAATCAATGCAATTTGAATGTGGATGCACTCACCAGAAGAACCTTGATCCGCCGTCCTGCATCCCAAATAACAGCAGCACAACATTAAAACTTAATATAAAATGAAAATACTTTAAAAGACCAGAAATATGGTGGCTGTTCAAAATATAGTAGGATCCCACAGGCAGTAAAAAGGAAAGCAAGACCAAATTGTTTGCATCCACTAATTCAGATTATTTTGATTTCAGATAGTTTGATCTAATTACATACATCCTCACTGAGTAACAAGATTATAACAAGCATTTTCACAAAAATGTCATCTAGTAATTGGCTGCAATAATTAGTGTACTGCAATGCTCAAGTTGAATGCCTGCTTTCAGAAAGTACTTAGTTAAAAATAATTTGTTTGAGTTGCCAGATACATGATTTAATAACTCCCTTGAGAGATCTTAGCAAATAAATATCTGCATTCTGCAATCAAATGCAAAGGACAGATGCAGTAATACATGCTACAGAAACATTTTAGTCTAGGCACATTAAAGACTGAGCACTAGTCAGCAAATGAGATCAACTGAAGAAGATGGATGTAATAACAGAAGCTCGATCCTTGAGTGACACATGAAAGCTGGCACGGATTTTAAAAGCATAAGTTTTGCGCTCATACTAGCTGGGCTGGATAAGATTCATGAGCTAAGCATGCAGTGATCGAAACAGAAACTTACGACGAGAATCTTAATAGCTTCGTGATGACATTTTGATGACTTTCGCCTTCTTGAGGACACACCTCACTCAAACTTCCAAGACGCACTTCAAATTTATCATCAAGGAGGATACTGCTGGCTTGCACATCCCTGTAGCAGAGAATTCATCATGTTAGCTGAACGACCAGAACTTATCTCATGATCTTTGCATTTTCCATGTTGATACCAAAACATAATGTTCCTAGTAAAATTAGAACACCGTGGAATTGCCTGCCCTTTTGTATGATGATATTGATGGGATGATTTTTAAACAGATTAATAACAGAAGAAACTTTTCAATAGCAATCGATGGCACAATTTATGATCTCACAAATAAGAAAGCGACTGAGGAAAAACAATTGATTGACAACCAACAGCTGTAGCGATATGCATCTTGTGGAGATTGATAGTTGGTCAGGACATTACACATATTATACTAGAACTGATCATCAGAAGAAATGATACTAGATAAGCATGAATGCTTTTTGATGGAAGGAAATCTGCAAGGGAGCCCTACAACTGGGCTGAACCTAAAGACATGAATCTATCAAAACAGAAATATGCTAAATGGTGAGATGGAGCTGCACATCAGCAAAAATTATCTCCAACAAATTAGATAAACAAATAATAAAATTGTTCTCAGAAAAAATTCAAGTAAGGTATGCAACGTATTATACATAGAACGTAAACTGATTAATACCCAGTCCATTAAGTACGTGGCCATTGGCCAGTGCATTCCTAGCTGTCACCAATTCTGTTGGGACATATGGTGGTGCCCATTGCGTAACCACACCAGTACCAACAGAAAGAAATATGAATTGTCATAACACCCACAATGAAATGCAGAAGGTGGAGAATGTTGGGCCAGCACTCAATGCCACTCTATGATCATGATAATGAAAACAGAGCTCGAACCTATCTATAATAAAAGATCATATTTGCTAAAATCTGCAAATAGACCATTTTGCACCATACTCGAAGAAACATCGAACTGAAAGAATTTTAAATAACTATGAACAATGCAGAAGTTTATACCTGTGAACCATGGGTGGATTACACTCATGATGAAGGTAGCACAGTGCCTCAGCTACCCCTGTTGCAATCTTCAACCTCTTTATCCAATCCAACGATTGCATTCCCTCCTCTTCCTCCCCTGGCTTTCTGTGCAGTGAACTTGACAAGTCACCATTCCGAACAAACCTATATACAAGAACCTTCTCGTCCTCTTTATCAAAGCAATAGCCCATGAACGGCACCAGCCTTTGATGCAAACCTTTCGCAAATAAATCTAACTCTGTCATATATGCATCTGTCCTAGTCACACGAGAAGTGATTCTCTTCACGACCACGGTAGTCCCGTCTTGGAGCAAACCATAGTATAGATCGCCTGAGTGACCGTGCTTGATAATCCTCTCCGCAAACCCTGAGGTGGCACCGGCGAGCTGGTCATAAGCAAATGAATCACCAACCTTTGCCATGTTTGTGGATGAATCAGTAGGCTGTGTGGCACCAGTAGCTGCTGCGGCAGCCCTGGCACTCCCTTGCACTCCTGGCGGTGCACTTGAGGCGGCTCCACTTTCCCTCTGATCACTCCTACTCCTCCCAGAACACACAATGCAAAACACAACGGCGGCAACCACGGTAGAAGCAGGACCCCGCCACCGATCGCCCCAATCAAAATGTACTTCAAATTCTTGTGCCTCTTCCCCTTGGTTCCAGCTGGCGGCGCAGGCTGTGGTGTGGGCGCGGCAACCGGCTCATCATACGGCAACCCACGCGCAGCGTAAAACTGCCGGCAATCCTCCTGGCTACGCTGCCCGGCAATGTCAAGGAAGCAGTTCATCGCAGACGACACATTTCCACCAGCAGCAGCACCGGACACGCCCAGCTTGCCACCAAAGTAATTCCCAGAGATATTGGCCACGGCCACCCGGCCGAACAGTTGACTGAAGGAGTCCGGCACGACGCCATAGAAGAGGTTCCCGGACAGATCTACCACCTGCACGCTGGCCGACGGCGCAATCCCTGCCGCACCAGGCAATGCGCCGGTGAGGTTGGTTCGGGACACGTCGAGAACGCGCAGCTCCGGGAGCGACCACACCGCGTCGGGGAGCGAGCCGAGAAGCATTGCCGGAGAGGTTGAGGGTGGCCAGGTGGTGAGCCCCGCCAGCGCGGCGGCCGGCAGCTGCCCCGAGAGCAGGTTCCCGGCGAGGTTGAGGGCGGTGAGGTTGGCGAGGCCGGCGAGGGAGAGGGGCGATGTCCCCCGTGACGGCGCAGGCGGAGAAGTCGAGGGCCCGGAAGGTGGGGGCGAGGCCCGCGCCGAGCCACGGCGGGAGGGACCGGGAGCGCGAACCCGGCGGCGGCGAAGGACTCGAGCCGCGAGAGGTTGCGCAGCCCGTCGACGGCGAAGCGCGGCGCCAGGCGGCCTAGGCGTGTGCGCCGGAGGCCGGTGAGGGTGAGGGAGACGACGCGGCCGCCGCGGCAGGTCACGCCGGCCCACGCGGAGCACGGGTCCGCGTGGCGCGGCCAGTCCCGCGCCCGTAGGCCCAGCGAGCCCCGCAGCGCGTAGAGGCCCGCGAGATCCGCCCCCGACGTCAGGTTGCCCTGGCCGAGTACCGCCCCGGGCGCCGCCGCCAACAGGAGTAGCAGCACGAGCAGCGGCGCCGCCCAGAGCCCCCGCGCGCGCGTGCGCATCATCAGCTCCTCCCTCCGCCGCGGCCGCCGCCACTGCCCATACTAGTACTGGGCTACAGGCCTACAGTAGCGCTCTGCCCGTGCGCGTTGAAACTGTGGGTGGAATCACTGGGGAGAGGATGCCAGGCGAGGCCAAGGAAGGAAGGGAGGATGGAATTGGGAGGGAAATAAAACGGCAATAAAGGAGAGGAGCTACAACAGAGGTACAGGAACCAGCCGGGGCTCCTCCGCCATCAATGCCCCGAATTACACACCCCCAACTGCCCTGCTCCCAGTTATTGCTCCCTCCCCGCCGCGGCCGATTCGAACCACGCACGCACGCTCCCTCCTCCCCCTGAGAGAACGCTCGCCAACACGGCCGCGCCGGCGCAAACGAATAGAGCGATGGCGGCCGGAGCCGGGGAAGATGGAGAGGGGTCAGAGGTGGGGGAGCAGAGATGGGAGAGGAAGGCGCAGGTAATATGGTGGGGAGGGGTTTTGGTAGTTTCTTTTGTTTAAGGAAGCTGTTTAAATGCTTTTGAATTTTTCCTCCCAGGGCTTAAATGGAAGGCATTCCCGATGGATCATTCCATCGCCGGGGTCAAGGCCAAGTGGGCGTGTCCAGTGCCGGGTTCCGTCCGACTCGGCTCGGTCGGGGTCATGGATGGTTTGGTGAGGTTCGGTGGGTCAACGAGGCGGCCGAGAGGTGGTTTCAGTCAAGCAAGCAAGCAAAGCCGCTCTACGGACTGGTGGCCGGCTGGCCATGGGCGGCGGGTGGACGACTTCGATGTTTTGTTTCTCCTGTCCTCCTGCCCCATGGCTGGCTACGTGTACTTGTAAACATGGTGGGCAGCATTGGTTGGTGCGGTGTAATGCCGAAGGGTGCAGGGTGGCGTCCTACCTTACAGGGGCGGAGCTCCCGTTGGAGCGCTGGTGTCAGCTGACACCAGTGACCTTCAGGTTTTCACCTTATGGCATTAATAAAATTACCATCTGACCCCAGTCTAAAATGTTTACTGACCCCAGCCCAGCTGTAGTGCCGTGATTCTCAGCCCAACTACAGCTTAAATAGTCTCTGAAATTAACATGGAAGACAGCCCAAAAGCAAACGGCATGGATGATTAGGCTTCCAGGCTTATACGGTATAGGTACACACGGTCCAATACGCACCGGCACGACGCACACGGCCCTAGCTCTTTAGCTCTTCCTCTCGCACGATTCGCATCTAAGAAAATCATCTTGGCCTGGCGGCCTGGCTGACCGATCTCCATCCATCTCTCCGGTAGAACTAAGGGGAACAAAAAGAAATTGATCTGTTGAGGCAAGCGGCAACGGCAATCCTTAATCCTCCGAATCCAGGTTTCTAGTGCAAGGTATGCCTCCGCTAGATCTCCACCATGTTCTTTACACGCATGTGCGAGTGTGACATGAAACTGAAATTGCTCATCTTGATTTCCTTTCCGAATTTTAATTTTATCTTTGGTAACTTAGGAGATAATGGACAAGTTTGTGTCAAAACGGACACATCACAACAAAGTTTTGATGTAGCAGAGATATTTTTCAACAATGAATATTGTCGAGAGTATTTTGCAGAATAAAATGGGTGTGAAGTACCTGAGTGATTGTCTGATTTATTATGTGGAGAAAGATTTTTTCTACTATCAAGAATGATGACATGATTGATATTTTACGAAGATTAAAGATCGATGACGGGAGTTCTTTTATTTCCCATTAAGTTATTTATATGGTCTAAAAATAATTTTCCAAATGTCAAAAAATTCAAAATATTTTTTTGCATGTAGTCCAACACATTTCAAGTCAGCACAAAAAGTTACGCGGAGAAAAAACTTTTTTTGCAACCTGTGTAAAAAAGACAAATTCGGACATACCAAAATGTATATATACGTGTCAGAATTTTGTCTTTTTTGTACAGGTTGCTAACAAAGTTTTTTCACCATGCGAATTTTTGTGCTAACACATCAAGCTGTAATGTACATCCGGATTTTTTTCTGAATTTTTTTTGACATTCTGAAAAAAAATTAAAAAAAATACCTAATGGGTGCATCTAGACCCACTACCCAAATCGCCGCCTCCCTAGAGTAGTTATTTACATTGTCCTTCCATAGTTTTATAGCCGGCATTTTGCCGCCTGACACCGGTGGACATTTTTTCTAGCTTCGTCCCTGTACCCGCCAACGGGTATGGGGGCGTGTGACGGGGGCGGGGAGAAGGGGCGGGTGCGGGTATGGGGT
The DNA here is from genome assembly GCA_947311845.1 of Poa pratensis. Classification (NCBI taxonomy): domain Eukaryota; kingdom Viridiplantae; phylum Streptophyta; class Magnoliopsida; order Poales; family Poaceae; genus Poa; species Poa pratensis. The sequence goes on along the minus strand of CAMZMU010000049.1, from coordinate 27,213,698 downwards.
GCCAAACCCGCACCCGAACCCGGCGGGTGCCATCCGGAGTCGAACCTGGATGGATACCAACGACGACCGTGGTCAGCATGGCGGCCGCTATCACGTTTTGCTCCATGCACACAACGTGATCCACATGCGTGACGCCGACGGCTAAGGAGAGCATTCGCGAGGCCGCAGTAATTTTCCTGGCCGTGCGGCAAAGGATTGTTGTGGTCTGAATGTGCCTAACCTTCGCCCTGGCCCTTGGAACATTCTGGATAGCTTCTCTCCAGAAAGGATGCGACGTTTTTTTAGAAAAAAATGGAAGGAAAGGGTGCAGCGTAGTTTCAGTTATGTGGTGCATCTGAGGAAGATAAGTACTAGACGGATTTGCTGAGCTGATAGATGAGTTCATACAATCTCTAGAATTTCCTAGCTAGGAGAAAACCAAAACAACCGAAGCAGCGGAGAAGTGGAGGAAAGCCGGACGACAACTGTCAACTGGGTTAAAATTAACACCGATGGTGCTGTTGATGAAGAACGAAGGGTTGTCGGATCGGGAACAGTAGCAAGAAATGCTACCATCTTCTGACTTGGTGGCACAACGAACAATATCTAAACCAGGAAAAAAATCAAAACCTCCAAAGAAAATACAAAATGCTACCACACATATTGGGCTAGATTAATGTATCAGTACCTCTATATTTTGGTGATTTTTTCTACTAACTACTAGTTCTGCGGCGAGTACTCACATATAAGTATTAGATTGCGCTTATAACTGTTTGAAACTGTGTTTAGACCGAATGGCCGGAAACAAATTTCAAAAAATACGTACTCGTCACAGCAAATCACGCTTTATGGGTCCACATGTCAGTTTCCTCCCTCTTCGTCCTCACTTCTGATTGTCGACTTCTTGCGGCGAGCAACGAGGAAGGATGAGGGGGGCAAGACAATTCAGCTAGGGTGGCGACTCTCATCGTGGGAATCCGAATAGTCTCCGGCAATGGAATATGTGGGCAGTGATATGCGGTTGAGGTCGGTTCGGTATTCAGATGGTAGTCATATTCCGACGAGTTGTCAGCGAGACGCGAGAAAAAGATGGAAATATGTTGCGGCGTTCACTGAAGCTCGGTGTGGTCGAGGGTGGCCGGTATCAGAGAATGATCGTGCGGGCTTGAACTATATGAGGATGTTTCGGGGTTTTTCCTGTAATGTACATCCGGATTTTTTTCTGAATTTTTTTGACATTCTGAAAAAAAATTAAAAAAAAAACCTAATGGGTGCATCTAGACCCACTACCCAAATCGCCGCCTCCCTAGAGTAGTTATTTACATTGCCCTTCCATAGTTTTATAGCCGACATTTTGCCGCCTGACACCGGTGGACATTTTTTCTAGCTTCGTCCCTGCTACCTTACCCCGTGTCTACTTGTCTCTTCCTCCCTCCTATATTGGGCACATCAACATTCATGTTGGTTCTTTTTTGTTTATTAAAAAGAAAGTAATAATTGGGGCATTACTTGCACTGTATTAATGGGATTAATGTTGCATTACCATATTTTTTGTGCACCTGTTTTTCTCTAGCATTGAAATGTACATTTTTTTAAAAAAATTCCACGTATATTAAACCGACAAAGAGTACACGATTACATCGATTACAAAAACAAAACTAAAAAAGACGAGCAAATCTATGAGATCTTCAAGCTCTTTCTTCATCCATGACACAATCTTGTATTTTTCTGAAGCCAGCCGTAGAACAACGCCGAAAACACCAAACCACATACCTGTGAATACCACCGAAGGTTCTCCCTTTTTAATTTTGAGCCGCAATGCCAAGACTTTGTGCACGCACGCAGCCATTAAATTAATCAAGCAACATCGGCAAGAGCACCACCACTGATATTTCAGGGACAAATAACCGTACCACTTTGTCGACGTCGTTGGGAGACGAGAGAACGAATCACCATTGCCGAAGACGTAGTAGCCGGGATAGATATTGCGAGGACAAACCTCCTCGCGGCAACCATGAGAAACAATCCATGATTGATCTGGCGAAGCAAGATCTGAAGAACCATACCTAGAGAAACTTAATCTTCCAAAGACACCATTGACGTCGAGAAGAAGATCTCGCCGTTGAACGAAGTGCGGAAGACCACTTATTGCAGACGATGCCATCTCCATTGGCGAAGAAGACCAAGCTCTAACATTAAGGACCCTTGTGTAGCGCCTGCGCAGGTCCGAAGTCCCCACCCCTGCTAGTGCCAGAACGACAACTAGAGAAGGTGAGGACCCGTCAAATCCAAGACGAAGGCGACGATGAAGAAGTAGATCGGCGTCGGCGGCGGCTAGGGTTGAAACCCTAGGCCGCCGCCTCTATTCTTTCTTTTCCGTACGCGAGAGCTGTTCGCTGTTGTCTCAGCATTGAAATGTACATATTTCTTGCAGAATTGAGCAAGTGCATTGGCTCATAAAAGGGAAAATAAAATCATATTTGAACTCATGTTGAGATTCCTATAAAACAGATGACATAGAAATAGATTCCATGGGAGTTTCTTGACGTCAATCCTAATCCTATGGTCCAAACGACTTCTATATGAAAAATTTATATGGATTAGAGCCCCTTAAATCGCTCAAAGACAATATCTCATACAACTTTGTCAGGTTCATATTTGTGGTAGCTGTACGGGTTTTCAACTTTCTTCAGTTAGCAAGTCAATTAAATTGGAACGGAGGGAGTACAAGATAACTATTTCACGCATATATTTTAGGTGAGGATGTCTCCTACTCATACCTTTGTTAAAACAACACCGAGAGCATTAGGAGAACAACTCCGAAGAGACTAGAAATTACAAACAAACCCAAAGGGAATTCCTAGCCCTCTGTGATTCGCACAATGTTAGCCTAGCTCAATTGAACCTGCTCCACGTCACCAAGGCAAAAGAAAATGTTATAACTATGGCCAAGAAACCACGAGACGCCCACGAGGCGCAAAAGTCGACGATCCAAAGCACGAACCTTCAACCTGGAGAAGAAGGCGAAGGTTGGATGAGTTGAACCAACGTACACCACGTGGACGATGAAAGCGTTGGCTTCACGCCATCGTTAGCCAAGGCGAAAGCATCATAGACGAGTCACCTCCCAACTTTGTGGATATGATCTCGAAACCAACTCACATGCGCCTTGCAACGACGCCAGAAAAGGCGCGACCGCGGCAAGGACATGACCCGAGGTAGCTATTCCACTTCATCGTTGCCTCCAACATTCGAACAAACGACCAAACGACACGGGGATGCCAATAACTAAAACCAAGACTCCCCGCTAGCGCCAAGATCTTTGGTGTCCTCCTGGCGCCAAAACCAGGTTGCCAAACATAAGGGGAGTATGAGGGTTGTGTGATGCTAGGGTTTTCCTAGTGTATATCCTAAACCCGGGTAGTTGGACTAATTGACCACACAAACAACACTTTGAATTCTCAAACGATTTGCGGTTGAGATTCATGCGGGCCGAGGCATTCGCAAACCTTTCTTACAAGAATATTAAAAAATCATATCCGGTAGAAAAATGCTAGTATGACGTTACATAACGGGTACAATCCATAAAAGGCGTGATTGTTTGTGGTGTGCGCGAAATTATTATTTATTTATCACTTTGTCTTTTCTACTACTAGCATGAATGAGATCAGTTTTTGATGGAAAAGGTTACGGTACACCTTCTATTCACTCCAGCAGTCCAGCGCAAACGCAAGGAATCCTAAGAAAACTGGAAAGACCGGATCTGCATACGTGTATCCACCCCGGCGACGTACGGGTGGAGCTCAGATACACGGATGCCCGCTGGCGGACGGCCGGTCCCGGTCCCGTTGCGCGCGCCGTCGGACTCCTGCGCGTCCCCTTGTTCTGTCTGACAGATTCGAGTTGTTTGTGCTATGCAAGTCTTCTTTTTTTCTTTTTTTATGTGTTCTGCCTAAGAATCGATCAACGTTATTTATATCCTCGAATTTTTGGATCCTTCTGGTGCTGTGGCTATAACCTGGTAGAAACGACAACTATGAAGATTTCATGGATCCGCGTATATAACGATGCTAGTGTATTTCAGGATTTACACTAGTATAACAAGTATGACTGGCCAAAAAAAACTAAAATAACAAGTAGTGTGACTTCCGAAGACGGTGGCGGAGGCGTCGGTGTATAGGGCTATGTCCTCCCCCTCCTTTCCCTGTTCCGGCGGCGTCGCTGGGGAGGCTGTGGAGGTGGTTTGGTGGCTCTGCTTGGTCGTCGTGGCGGTGGTGGCGGCCAAGCGTTGGCTTTTGGTAACGGGTCTTCTTCCTCGCCTCGACGGCGTCTGCTCCGTCGTCGTCGACGAAGCCTCCGGGGGCTTGTACAGACAGGAGCTTCGTTCTGGGGTGCTCGTGCTCGTCTCTCGTGCAGGGTTGCGGCTCGCAGGCGGAGGATCTGGCGCGGCTGGGCTGTCCCGGGGGCGGCGGCGCTGGTTCTGGAGGACGGGATGGCCTGGCCGTGCGTGTTCATCGGGCAAGGTCTCGGCGCTGTGCGGCGAGCGGCTTATGCGGTCGTCTTCAACGATGGTGGTCGTCTTTTATCCAAGGTTCAGGTTGATGTGGCCTCTTCTTCTCCGGCGTTCGTCGGCGGCAAGGAGCGGCAGGTGAAGTGGTGGTTCAGCGGCGTTCGTCGCTGCTGTTGCGCGTGCGTCGTGTACGGGCATGTCGTGCTGCGTATGTATGTGCTTGTTCTGTATTTCCTTTGAATGTACGCAGTGCTCCCTTCAAAAAAAAATGCAGTGCGATCGTTTGCTTCCAAGCTAATGCAATGCAAGTAGTTTCCGCCAATAAATTGTGCTCACCTACTCCTTTATATAAGTTTTTTTTTTCCAAATATGGCTTTTCGGCGAAACTAATACTACCACATATGGCCCCTCCATGCAACTATTTCAAAATTTGTCACCCGGTTCGGCTCTAACCCAGATGGCGCCGAAGTTGTGCAGGCCAGAGCCAACAAGATACAACAATGAAGTGAAGTTGGCTCCAAACTCCCTGGAGTCAAACCTAGGCCCTTTAGTTGAATCCTTGAGTGTCTAGGTGCATAAATTCTTTGGCGTCGACTTGCACAACTTCGGCTTCATTCGGGCTGGCGTCGGACCGAGTGGTCAAATGTAGAAATTATAGTTACGTAGAGGGGCCAGATGTGATATTAGTTTTGCCCAAATGCCATATTGGGTAAAAAATACTACTCCCTCCAAACCAAACTGAGCTTAAAATGTCTTTTTTTTTTTAGATAAGGGGTCATCCCCCGATTTATATTATTAGAAACCAGCGTGAGCTTAAAATGTGTGTCTTCCTAAAGGAGAGACGGATGTGTTCCACTTCCTAGATGAATGCAACTGTCTCTCAAAGAAAAAAAAAAGATGAAGAATCAACCTTTTCTCTAATAAAGATAAAGATAGATGCACCTTTGTTCCTCAAAAAGAGATCGGCTAAAGCTACACCCCTTTTGTTTGCCTTTTGATAATCCCATACGTAAGAACTACTACTATTGTGCTCATCAGCAAGACTATATTCGATCGATTCCCCCGCTGTGCAACTGGCCGGTACCGATCTCCACCGAGGAGGAGGCATCATATGCATGGACCCATCACCCATGGCACGCCACTAGCTCGATCGTCTCGTGTTAGTTAAAACCTTTCCCTCTACGTACATGTGCTCAAGGTGGATGCAGCAATATTCTAGGCTCCAAACAGCCTCCACCCGAATGATTGGAATCGATCCGGCACTATATATATCCCAGTTTTTTTTTTGCGAAATATATATATCCCAGTTGTAAATGTAAAGTGAGCTCCGTGTTAATTAATAGGCCCGAATTTTAGGTGCTTCGTCGAGTAGTAGTGAGGTGAGCTCCACTGCACTCTAGCTACCTGTACTCTACCAACTACGAGTCCACTGGTATAGTAGTATAGTGTTAGTGTAACCCCCAACTGATTCAGAGATGCATGCATGCACTAGTCATGCATATCGCCGCATGATTACCATGCAGGTAACCAACTTCAGCATAAACAGCTATTAGCTGCTGCTCCTTCCTCTGCTGCAACAAGTAGGAGTTTGAGTGGAGATTTCTTTCTCCCGAGCTCCAGAGCTCAGACAATTTAAAAATCGTATTTCAAAGTTTCAAAAACTGTGAAAAAATCATGGACATTTTCAATGATGTCTTATAAAAACATGCAAAAAATATACCAAAAAGACAAATGTACAGATATGAGTACAGTACGTGTTTCAAATCTCCAAAAAATTTAAGATGTTGTCATTTTTGTGTAGCTCGTAATATAAAGAATTTCGCATTGTGTTTTTGCACGTTTATAAGCTGCATCATGAACTACATCCACAATTATTTTCAATTCATTTCAAAACTTTAAATATTTTTTTGATTTTTAAATGAAGGGAGCACCGGAGCTCGAGAGCACAAATGACTTTCTGTACTAAATGTTGTTAACCTAATTAATCAAATACTTCATCTGTCCACTTGCCAAAACGTTTATATTAGTGAACGGAGGAAGTAATTTTTTTTTTGATAAGTAGCAGTACCGGTACAAAATGCGAGATTCTTGAGACAAGGGAAGGCATCCATATGTTTTATGGGTCAAACTCCGTAACGGATTGCACGGGTCACTTGAGTACTCGCATAGGCTATAGAGTAGCAAGACGTTGTGCACGTAGTACTCCGTAAGAAATTGAGTTGCGCTGCTAGAGTGTGCTAGTGGTATTACTTTTTTTTAGATAAAGAGTGTTTATTAATATCGAGAAGATACAACATGCATCCAGCCTCTGCAACAACGCAATAACCGAAGTCATTACAGATGCACACAGCCAAAAGATAATAAGAAGAAGAAATAAAAAGAAAAGTCCCGCTAAAGAGTTACAGTCCTTGCAGCAGCCGCACAACCACCACCAAAACAACACCTGATGTCCAATTCTTCAAAAGCAACGTCTTCAAGAAGAACAGTGCCAGGCACAGCCAATTAAGGCCAGACCTTGGGTTTTCACCTGAAGATAGTCCTCGCTCTCCAAACAATGTCTTCAGCAAGACCACTGTCAGGCACAACCAATTAAGGCCAGACCTTGGATTTTCACCCTGAAAGGTAGGACTATGGACTTCACGTATGTTGTCGCCCCCACTTACATGCCGCTGCTCCAAGTCATGAAACACGAAGCCAATTCCTCATCGCCAGGAAGATTCAAACCACCATTGCTAGCCTCAGGTCTCGACTTACATGACATTCTCTGCCAGCACCATGGAACGAGAACATGTGCCATGATATTAACAGCAGCAGAGCTTCGAAACGCTCCCTCTGAAACCAAACGGCCAGAGTAAAACATGGGTGCGCACGACCGAATCCCACCTGATCCAGCAATCTCCAGGCATGAATCGCCCAGTGGAGTTCGCCGGCGGAGCCTTCTGAAACTCGTCAATCCAGCCAGATCCAAGAGACAGGTGTCAGGCAGATCTTCTTGGCGCTTGCGGAACCCTAGGACCGCCGCCGTTATTCAGCAAAACCAGCCAGCCCCCACGCCGCCGGTCAGAGCAACCAGGGGGAGGACGACTGCATCTTCACCATACCCGCAGCACTCGAATCGGAGCAGTCCCGGCCGGCCCAGATCTCGCCTTGAGGCACAAATCAGATTCAGCCACCTGCGCCTTCGGAGATCGCTGCAGAGGGCGTCCGCGCGTCCACCGCCACAGCTTCGCTCCGCTGAGGACGACCACCCGGCGAACCAGCCGCGCCGCGCCAACACCCTCCGCGCCGCCCAAGACGGCGGGCCTAGGCGGGGAACCTAGATCCGCGGCTTTGCCTCCACAGCCCGCACCAGGTCCGGGGCAGAGCAGCCGCCGCCGCCTGCCGAGGACGCCGCCCCGACCACCGCTCTCGACCATCTCCGCGATGCCGCCCCAGCCGCCTCTTCGGATGAAATCGCCGCGACCTCCACCCCCAGCACCATTAGGAACCAGGGGCGCCGCCACCGCGGCCGACGCCGGCGGCAGCGGCGGGAGGGGTCCAATCGACGAGGACGGTTGGCGGGGATTTGGGCCCCCGGCGGCGCCCTGGGGTGCGCCACGGGAGGGAGGGGATGAGATCTATAAAAATTTGGGGGAGAATTTCACTTCCCCGGTCTCTGCACCAACTAGGGATGCACACAGCCTTTTAAGCATGAGTATCAGGATTTTTATCTTGATTAATAACCAAGCCTGATCCTCATGATAGATTGCATGAGTACCAGGAAAGCCTGGTCCTCAAGTATAAATAGGAACCTAAATTCGCGTCCCTGGGGACTTGAACCTGGGTGTTGGGTTTGTACATCCACTCCCCCAACCAGTTGAGCTAAGCTCCACTCCTAGTGGTATTACTTACTACTAATATCCAGAGATATGGATATTAATGATTCGCTGCCTACTATCCAGAGATGAACATTTTCTATCAACAGTAGGCATGCATTCCTTAGAAAACACATTAGGTATGCGTTGAGGATTCGCGATGATCCAACCAATAATAGCATGACTTGGCAATGATCAGTGAGCAATCGAGCAGCTGCGATTTATTTTTTCTTTGGCGTCACCAGCTGCAGCTGACGGCCGACGCACACCACCCGTCGCCCAACGCTGTCTCCAGTCTCCACAGCAGTTACGGCATCTGCTCTCAAGATCTTGGAGTTTCAGTTCTGAACTGAAATTCAACTGTAACTACAAGATAGCGACAAATGCTGCAGTCTAAGGTAAGACCGTGATTTAGTCTCACGCATGGGTAAATCAACGGCCAGCCATTGTAATTGTAAGTCGTGGTCGTGCTGCAGGGGCCAGCCACATTGAACCGTTCCAATAAAAGAGCGGAGGAAAGTACATGGCAGAAAATAACACTAGTACAGTAGTTCTCCCAAAAAAGCAGCAAAAAAATTGCACAAAGTCAAATGGCTATGAAGTCTCTTATTTTTATTTGCACACATGCGCGCCCACTACACTCGTGTACTAACATAGCATTGACAATCTGCAGTTGATGACCAATTGATTTCTCTCTCTCTTTTTCCTAGGAATTTTGTTTTGAAAGATACTTAGTAATAAAAGGTCAAATATGAAAATTAAGTTGTTGGTCCCTGAATGCCTATACATCCCACCATGATCTATTTCGATGAAATTTCATTCTATATCCAGTACCGAGTCTGCCGGCCATCCAACACGGATGCACTCTAGTTAATGCATTAATCCATTACTTAAACAAAATTGAACTAGTTTTGTTGCTAATATGTGCTCTTTCCAGCAGAAATATTATTAGTAAGGATTTGTTGAGCCTGTCGATTTCTTAAGCTAAATATTTAAAGAGTGTGATAGTTTAAATTTTATGGGTATGATTCTTTTCTTTAATTTTGGGTTGATTGGATCCCATTTTGTAACAGGAGGATAAGCCTTCTGTTAGCGGGTTTTTTGTTTCACCTATGTACGTACTTTTTATTGGTAAAATATAAAATTATAAGCAGTAGAGAAACCTATCATATTTTTCATCTTTAGAAAATGGTCATTATCTATCAACCTACTGAACAATAAAAAGAGCTGCGACGGTCAATTTTTTTTTGTTGCTTTATAGTCTTGTTAAAGTCATCACAACTCAAACTATCTTTCTGAAAAACAGAGTAGAGAAAAGTTCAATTAGTATATGCAATGTCCGAGAAAAGGTCCAAAATGTATTGTATCCATGAGACCTATTCCAGCCATTCAAAATGCTGATAGGCATCATAGATATGTACAAAGTCCCCAATATTTAATTTGATAGTTGGTTCTGTTTGATTGTTAGTATTTTAATAAAACATTAAAAATTACACATATAAATGTAATGAGATATTACATTTGTTTGACCAATCTAGATGAACATAAAGTACCCAACATGATAAATAAATAAATAAATAAGAAAGTAAGAAAATAGATAACTTTACGTATCACAACATGAAGATCATCATAAGTTTGATTAAACCAAGTAAATCAAGTTGGGTACCTCAATATGTTTCTCAATAATAGTTCTGAATTTTGCCTTCTTATCGATTTCTTTGAAACCAATTTGTACTTGCTCCTACCCAAAGTTTTACTAGAAGATTGACCAAGTTATAAAAAATATCAATATCTAAATCAAGTTAATGTTAGGTATATAATGATATTGTTTCATGGTACTCCCTCCGTTTTTTAATATAAGATGTTTTAGGTGTTGTACATATTGTCTAGATACATACTAAAGTGAGTGAACATACACAATTAAACATGTCTACATACAGTTGTATGCACATGCATGTGGACAAATGCTAAAACATTTTATATTAAAAACAGAGGAGTATATTTTACTATTACTGTCATGGATTTTGATTTTTTTTATGTACTACCCATAGTCAAACTTTAAAAAAAACATTCTTAGAGCTAATTTTATGTGCCTCATATTTTAGGTGAGAGTGAGCATTTTTCTTCATTGCCTGCTTTTAGAATAAACCGGGAGCATTATCTCTGAAAAAAAGGTACGGATCGAGCATAAAGGGGTGGTGAAAGTGGAGTACGGACCACTGTAGTGGTGTATCACATGATGGAGATCAATGATACCACAAACTAGCCCCGGCCGAACGTGATGAGAGGTTGCCCGTCTAAACAAATCTCGATCACGTGACGCTCTGCCAGGTTAGGTTTCAAGCGGGGCGGGTTGCGGCTGTTCGCTATGTTCAGCTGGCGGCGTGATCGATCCTGGAGGGTGTTTGCGGGCTGGACGCCATGCTCCGCTCGAATCAGCGCCGGGCAGAGCGGTGGCCCGCATCAGCCCGCTAGCACCCGCCAGCTGAAGACCAACTGCGGCGCCCTCCCAGCGGTGAGGCCCGGCGACCAGGCGTCGTCGGCCATGCGGTCGAGCGTCGATGTCGGGCAAGGAGACACGGTCGTAGCGGTGCCAGAAGGGCTGGACATGGAACAGGGTGGAATTGGAAGTGGCCGAGAAGGAGCTGCCCGGGAGGAGGAGAGGGGGCAGGTGGTCCGCGGCAAGGACGGAGAAGAAGGCGGATCAACGGCGGCGAGGTCGGAGGTGGCCTGCAGTCAAGCGGCGAGGGCAGGCCGTGCCGCCGGCGAGCGGCGGCGGAGGTGCGGCCGGATCTAGCGAGCGGGGAGGTGGCGTGGGTTCGGAGGTGGGGGGGTTGGGGGGAGCAGCATGACGCCTGAGCTCTATCGTCGACCTCAGCATCGCTGCGGAGATCCCCATCGCCGCCATCGGAGGCGAGGATCTCCATCCTCTGCCTATTCTTGCGTTGTTCCTCTCCG